>VWYI01003332.1:548312-600505 GCA_013399455.1 Anthoscopus minutus | reverse complement strand
CGGCGGGAGCCATCCCCGCCTCAGCCCGGCGCTCGGGGCCGCTCCCGAGCCGTGCGGGGCGGCCGCCTCATTGGCTGCCCTTTGTTTGATTTTGTGATGCGTTCGCTGTCAAAATGGGTTTTGACACAACCAGGAACTAAGTAGCTGAAATTCCTGGTTGTGAAGGAGGGCACGCACACGGGCGCGTGAAATTTTGTCTCGAGGAAACGATTCTCGGGAGTGTGCTGGCCTTCCTAGCGGGTGGGAATCCGCTGATGGAGCTGGTGCTTTTCAGGATTGTCGGTGAACTCCTGGGCCTTAGGTGAACGTCTGTGGAAAAACTGGCTTCCAGCTCCTGAACCACAGAGTTTCCCCTGGGGCAAGACCTGGGAGAGGAGAGGCGGCAGGGCTGGGATCTCGGGGTGGTGATTCTGGAGGGGGACGAGGCAGTAGGAATGGCCGAGTTGTGTGTTGGCTGAGGAGGTGCCCGTTCGGAGGTAGAGATCACCTGTGCAGAATCTAGGTCTGCGGGTGGAAACACAGTAGTGTTCCCTGTGCAGATGGGTAACTGTGCCGTGTTCAGATGAGTTTACAGGGATGGGTAATCAGTTGCAAATTGAGATTTGTAGGCTTGTGCCTCCTTCAGCAGTGAGTTTGATGTTCGTGCCTAGGTAGCCCCCAAATTGAAACTTTAGTTTTAGTTTTCTTGTGTACTGTGATTTAGCACTGCTTTGTGTCTCAGATATATTTCACTTTGTGTCTTGGATACTCTATCATCTTGAGATGAAATCTGAAGCAGATCTGATGACAAGCCATTAAGGTCCAGCTGAAAAAGGAGGCTGACTCTTGTGAAAAAAAAAAAAAACCAAATAAAACCAAAACAAAACACTTTGCAGAAGTGGGGGAGGCTGTGTGTGCCCAGCCCCTTGGAGGGCTCCAGTACCAACACTGGTGCCTGTGATAACTGGCAAGCAAAGGCCAGGACTTTCCTTCTCACCCTGAATCCTTCACAATTTTAATGGATTGCTGTTCTTTGTGTGAAAGCTAAAATCGAGGGCTTCACATTTCTGCTCTTTGGAGATGCTGTGGCAGTTTCTGTAAGGCATCTTGGAGAAGAAGGAAGGTGTCCCTCACTCTCATGCTTCCCTAAAAGCAGTCCCACAGAAGCAGCTGTGTCAAAATAGGTTGTCGCTATAGGATAGATCTGGGTTAAGAAGATCCCACTGGATCTAAAGATTTCACTTTAGAAATAATTCAGATTGCTCAAGAATCCTTTCTGCTTTTCTAAAAGATACAGATTCAGCATCAGATTAAAAAAACATATAGGAGGTGGTTATTATTGGATAAGGAACACTCCTAGGTGTAGCCAGTGTTTGCAGGATGCTTTTCACTGGACACAGCACATTGCCCACCTTCAGCTGGCACAGGTAACCTGTGTTCTCTCTCCTTGGTGTAACTGCTGCTTGCAGGGATTTCTTCTGTGGAGTTCTTATATTCACAAGTATTAATGACTGACTTAGTGAGAGGACTTGCTCAAAATCTCCAAATTTTGAGTGTGTGGAGGGAATTTCCACCTTGTAGAAAATGTTAAATTTTTCTTGTCACTAAATCTGGTGAAAGTTACTTGGTTGAAGCCTAAAACAGAAAATTGAGGTGAAGAATAACAGTGCTAATCAATGATGAACCTGTTAGTAAGAAATTCAAGGTATTGGACATTGCCATCTGGTACAAGGTAGTAATTTGTCTTTTTACTGGGCGGGGAGGATATTGTGTACAAAAATTACTTTTGATTAAGCATGGGGTACTGTTGACTGAGCAATGTATTTGCAACAGCCCCTGAGGTACTGGAGGATCATTAGGAGGTTACTGTAAACTCTGCTGCTTTCACGTGTTGGCAGAAGTGGTGAATTCAGATAATCTCCTGTCATATTAAAAAAGGATTTTGTGCCTTGAGAGTTGTAGATCTTGCCCACCAGAGCTTGTAACTTGCTGATGTGGTGCTGTGCCTCAGATAAAGCAAAAGGCATCTTTAAAAAAAACCCAAACAAACCAAAAACCCACCACCAATAACCAAAACCAACCCCCAAACCAAAAAAAGGTGGTGATGGAGTGACAGGAAGAATCTGTGTTTGAACTCTTAAAGTTCTGAAGGAAGCAGAGGTCTGGTGTTGAGGTTTCTCTCATATTTTCATTGTTGAAATGCTTTGAAGCATCACTTTTTTTTTTTTCCCCTCTCAGTTTTGGTTGCTGTGGTAAAAGACAAGGAAGTAGTTCTCACCACACTGACAGAAACCGCAAAAGATTTCAGTTTTTAGCTTTTCCTCAACTTAGGGTGCACCTTTGTGTTCGAGATGGAGATAGTTTGCTGCATGTTGATAGTGTCTACAGTGTTAATTTCGGCCTGTGCTGACGTGATTTTTGTCACTTCTTGCTGTTAGTTTCAAACGTTCTGCTTCTAGTTGGGTGCTTGTTGCTTCTATCTGAGCATTTTTACTTGTTTGCCTTTTAGCTTACCAAGATAAAATGAGTAACTGAGCATCTACATTCGAGTAGTAATTGTGTATTGGGATGAATGAGATCTTGTCTGAATCCATCTCTCCCCTGGTGTGAGGAGGATCTGGTGGTGCCTGTGTGGAGAATCAGGGCTCTGCCAGCATTTTCACCACAGGCCAAAAGGGTTTATGTCACTGATGTGATACATTTTGAGTTTTTGGTCTCACAGTAAGGTGAGCTGGGCCACTGTGTTAAAGCGATGTGGGGTTTTTATCAGTATCCTGCATAATGATAGGAAATTTTAGAAGATTGAACAAAAGCACTCCTCAGAATCATGGTGGTGTCCATTTAGGCTGATAAGGTGTGGAGGTAATCTCATCCCAAGTGAGACCTGGCCTGTGTGTCCCCTCCCTCCACAAATGACAGTGTGAACGGGGCGGATGTCACTGGGGACGTCCCAGTTGAGTTGTGAATTTAGCAAGGCTCTGCAACTGCGTGGATTCCGTCTGATGGCGATTTTCTCTCCTACTCACTCTGTCAGAAAGTTCCCACCGTCCTTTGGTATCATCTGGTGGCCTTCACACGCTGAATGACACTCCTGTGGGGCCATAAATGTAGGAGTGGAAGGACCTGCCTGAGTGACGGTGCAGGAAGCGCTGCCCGGTGCCGTGTCCTGCCCTCCCCATCTGCTTACGGGCCCGGCAGTAAAACCTGGGAGAGAAGGGAGAGAAGGAAGCCTTGCTGAGCAGGCTGCAGCCCGTGGGGACCCAGGCACGGCACCGACAGCTGGGAGCAGTGGCCTACTCTGCTCTCCCTGCCAGACGCCATTTTTAACTCCCTCGGATCCAGAGCAGGATCGCAGGAACGCTGCCACAGTCAGGGTTGTGGGTTCAGCCCTGAGGAGCAAACCTTTGCACAGCAGTTTGGGATACAAGGCGGATGTGCTGCCTGGGTTGTTCATGTCAGATGGATAAGCAAAGAGTTTCTTGAGCTCCGTTCTCCTTTAGTGCTGATTTATTTTTTTCCTGTTGTGTTCGGTTCTTTCCTGTGAAAAGACACGTTGTGTATAAGGCAAGGAGCGTTTTGTGCCAAATTAGAGCGAAAGAGAATTTGCTGTTTACTGGGCTTCTCCTGGCCGTTCACTGCTGTCTGGGTCTGTAGCACTTTCCTGCCTTGAAAGTGTGTCCAGGCCCTTCCTGGCTGGTTGTAGCATCTTGCTGGAGTATCTGGGAATAGGTCAGGTGTGACGGGCAAGGGCCTCTTGACGCAGGACGTGTGGGAGTGGCTGTAACGTGAGATTTGGAATAAGTACCAGAGCTGCTTTTGAAGGCTGCTGTAAAGGACAAGGTGTCTTCCTTCCACGCTGCTGGGTTTGTAGTGGGGATGAACAATCCAGGCTGTCTTTTACTAGTCTGGGAAGTGACAAAAAAGGGGTTGGGAGTAGTGTGTGCTTGGGTGATGTGATAGGAGCTTTCATCTGTCGTGGGCTTTGCTCCTGGTGGCTCCTAACTCACTCTCTTGCATCCTGTAGGCACTGGGGAGAGTGGGAAGAGCACGTTCATTAAGCAAATGCGTATAATTCATGGCTCAGGCTACTCTGAAGAGGATAAAAAAGGCTTCACCAAGCTGGTGTACCAAAACATCTTCACTGCCATGCAGTCTATGATAAGAGCCATGGAAACCCTGAAGATTCTGTACAAATATGAACAGAACAAGGTAAGATTCTCAGTTTTTGCACATATCTTTAGTCAGTGAGGATTTTGAGCTCTTGTTTGTTTGTGTCTTTCTGCATTGCAACCTCAACGTCCCTGAACTCTTTTCTATTAACTTTTTATGGCATTTTCTTGATACCCAACTTCTTTTACTTGGTTGTGTTAAGGGACAGATTAACTTTGCATGGTTGGTGCCCTGGTGTGAGCAAGAGATTGGGATATGATGGAAGGGATGGGAGGGGCGTTATTTTTAGTCATTTCAAGGATTCAAGGTTGTTAAATGTGTTGGCATTTTCTTTGCATGTGTTGCTGTTCTTATTGGAACTTGAAGCTGGCAAAATATATTCTGGACCCAAAAGACACAGACCTGTGCTGGTAGTTACCCCTGTTTCTGCAATCTTTCTGTTTTTCTGGAAGCTGCTGACCAAGGGTACAAACCTTTCTTGTAGAATTTTGGTCTCAACCATAGAAACATGCTGATTTTGGGACCAGGAATTAATTTTAGAGAGATCTAATCTAAATTATTTTATCTTTTTGAGGGGGAGGACAGTGAGAGTGAGGGCATGCCAGGAAAATAGATTTTTTTTATTTTTTTACCATATTTTGGTTTTTTAAATGCTTAGTATCCTTAATCTTTTGAAGCTGTGTTTTATCTGACCTGTCACACAGTGTCTTGGAGCTGATTTTGTATAATTGTTTGTAGGGACTGGATGCTGCCTCTTTCCTGTTTGTGGTGAGAATGGGCAAAGTGTGAGAAAGCTTTGCCTGTGCTTTGTGTGAGGCATGGTGGAGGGATTCTAAAAATAAAATCTGCCAGCTTCTGCTTACTATAACTTGTGCAGAACTTCACTTCAGTTTTTATTTACTGGGGGTGTTGGCAAAAGCCCTTTGGTGTGGATACTCGCCTCAAAGTCACTACAGGCTGTGGCAGTTACTGTAGTCCTTCCTTTGCTTAACCATTGTAGGGTGAGTGTTTTTATACCCCCCAGCTTTAGTTATTTTCTTTTTTTTACTTTTTCTCCTTTTCTTCTTTTCAATTTCCAGGCCAATGCAGTGCTGATTCGAGAAGTGGATGTAGAAAAGGTCATGACATTTGAGCAGCCATATGTAAGTGCAATTAAAACATTGTGGAATGACCCTGGAATACAAGAGTGTTATGACAGGAGAAGAGAATATCAACTTTCTGACTCAGCTAAATAGTAAGTATACAATCACTGGCATGGTTGTGGTGAGACTGATGGTCCAACAAATTATACCTGTCCACATTTTTTTTTTAAATGAAGTCCAGGATTTCTTTCCTTATCATTTGCTGCTTTTCCTGAGAGTGTGAAGTGTTCTGGTGGGTGTTAGGGGGTGTTCATACATCTACTTCAGGATAGACCTGAGGCCAGAATCTCCACGTTACTCCATCTGTTTGCTCTTGGGCAGCAGGAGTGCTGCTCTTCAGGTTTGTCTTTGGCCTACAGATGTGCATGGATGTGTAACTCAGATTTTATTAATTATAAATCCATCAAGTTTGGCAATGTACAGAGTATGTTTTATATTTATAAGTAAATAAGTGTATGTTTCTATGTTTATAAGTAGAAAATCTCCGATGAGAGTTGGTCCTGAAACACAAAGCATCTACTGTGGTTAAACTTCCTCTGTAGGAAAGATTGTCTTCCCCACTCCTATACAGAGTTGATTAAGTTGGTTTTAGTGTATCTGTTTATCCTCCAAGGAGGCTGGCTGGTGAAATACTCTTCCCCAAAAAATACTTTCTGTTAGTTTTCCACACCATATTTAAAATAATTCAGACAACTTCTGCCTTTCTCATTACGCTACAGAAAGACTTCATGTAGCAGTTTTTACATCTGTATATTTATGTGCTGCAACCTAAGGGAGTTTTTTTTCTTTTTTCTTTGTTATTTTTTTCCCCCACTGTCCTGCTTGCAGCTATCTCAGTGATGTGGATCGTATTGCTACTCCAGGATATCTACCAACTCAGCAAGATGTGCTACGGGTTAGAGTCCCTACAACTGGGATCATAGAGTACCCCTTTGACCTAGAGAACATTATCTTCAGGTACTGGAGGTGTCCTCATGTTACAGCTGAGCTGAGGCAGCAGGGAGATGGTTTCAGGAAGAATAAGTTCTGAGTTGCTTTGTGTGTCCTGATGGTTTGAGTATGGATGAGTGATGGGTGTTTCTCTAATTGGGGTTCTCTGATGTTTTGGCTGTCAGAAAACTGAACTTGCTTTTGAATCAGTGACTCTTCAAACCCAGGGAACCATCTTGGTGTCCCTCCTGAGAAGGATTGCACTGCTGCCATCTCAGCTGGAAATTGTGGCTTGTGAGGCAGCTGAGGGATGTGTTGAGAGCTGGAGCCACCAAGGGCTGACACTTTTTGTGCAGAAACACTTCCCTGTTCCCAACATCTGCCTTGAGAGCTGGTTTTCTGTGCCTACCTTGGGCTCTCAGGGTGGCACCAAAACTTGCTGCCTGTGCTGCTGCAGCAACAGATGATCTTTGCAGGCTTAAGCCAGCAGCTGAGCCTGGCATGACCAGGCTGAAGACAGCAATATTCCTGTGTTTCTCTCTGGTGCTTGGGTGCTCTCTGCCCTTCACCACCACAGTGTCAGAGAGGAATGAAGGAACCTGCATCCTCTCTCTTAAACCATTTGGTTACAGAAACACAGAAGTCTCCTCTCCCTGTTCTCTTTTGCTGACCTAGGGAATAAGTGTAGGATTTTATCAAAGGTGAGCCACGTGTGTGGCACTTGAGGTGAGTGCCAGAATAACTTCAGTGCACTGTACAGGTGGGACTTGAAACTGAGAGGGTGAAGTGTGTGACTGTTAAACAGCACATTCCAACAAAAGTGTAACGACTAAAGAAAGGTCTGAGTGGGGGAGAAGCTTTGAGTCAAGCAGGTGCTTTAATTAAAAATAAAAATAGTTTGCTCATGTGACAGAGCACAGTTTTGAAGGACTTGTCTTTTCAGTCCTTGCAGACTCATGGCTGCTGCTGAGCAAACCAGAGCAAAATGCAACAAAAAATGGTAAAGGGTGAATTTGGCATCACTCACCTGGCTGTTCTTTCAGTTTGCTGGATTTCTGGACCAGGGTATTTTGGAACCTTGCTGGTTTTGTTAACAGGCTGATACTGTCACATCCCTGTGCCAGGTTAACTGGAATGGTAAAGAACCAAATTAATTCTCATTATTTGCTGGTCCTTTGCATTCAGAGAACTGCAGCTACCTCTGTGATACTCTATGTACTTCTCTCCCTTAGAATGGTGGATGTTGGAGGTCAAAGATCAGAACGAAGGAAGTGGATCCATTGCTTTGAAAATGTGACTTCCATCATGTTTTTAGTAGCACTTAGTGAATATGACCAAGTTCTGGTGGAATCAGATAATGAGGTGAGCCAAAGAAGGGGAAATTTGCAGGAGGGAGGAAGGAGAGGAGGAAGAAGGGAAAGGAGGGAGGAATGTCTTTGTAGTTTCTTGAAGGCTGGTACCCAGGTGCTTGGTTCCAAGTTGGATTAGCTGCTATTACTGGTTTTAGCCTTCAGTTCTTGTTGCAAAGGGAATATGAACCTCAGCGGGTCATGATGTCCCTGAGGATGGAAAAGGCAGAAATCATCTGGACTTCTCAAATGGAAAATGAAATTATCTGGACTTACAGAGTCCCTTATGCCATGGAAGGTGCTGTGCAAGTGATTCCAAATCATCCCTTCCCCTTCCTGCACTTCAGGAACCCATTAACCTGGGTTACTTCAGGCTTTGCTGTCCTGTGAGGTGGTGACTGCACTCTTTGAAGGTGAAATTCTGAATTTTGGCACTTGCTAATAGTTTAAAAATATGCTATTAGATAACAGTAGTTGCTCGTTTTTTAGTAAACAAAATATGCTCACAAAGTATCATTGGACAGTCCTCTCACAGGACTGTTAAAGCATAAAATGACTTCTAAGTCTTGATGTGAAAGGCTTGGCATATAATTGAAGCTTGAGTCCCTCAGATTTTGTATTTCCTTTCCATTTACTGATCCAACTTGAACCAGAATCTACCTGGGGCCAAAGTATTTTTTGTACAGTGTTTGAAATGCTGAATTACTACAGATCTGAGTGCATATGCAGGCAGCAGAAAGGCATTTTAGTGCTCCTCTGTGAAAACAGGGCTTTCTTTTTCTGATTTCAGAACCGGATGGAAGAGAGTAAAGCTCTCTTTCGAACCATTATAACTTACCCATGGTTCCAAAACTCTTCTGTTATCCTCTTTCTCAACAAGAAAGATTTGTTGGAAGACAAGATCCTGTATTCCCATCTTGTTGACTATTTCCCAGAGTTTGATGGTGAGTGGCTTTTAAGAGGGAGGGGGTGATTTGGTTAAAACTTGTTTTTAAAGAACACTCAGATCGAGAAGTGGAGTAAACATTAATTGGAGAAAGAATGCCTACAGCAACAGGCATCACAAAAATATCTTAATCATGCATAGACACCTGGAATCTGATTGGATGATCAAATAATGAGCCTCTCCTAGATGAAGAATTACCCTCTCCAACATGCACTGCATAGTATTAAACAATGGAAGTCTAACTTTTACATATAACCAGTTGCATAAGCATGGCAGTTTACTGGTATTCTGGACCTCTAGTCCAGAGGTGACTTGAGTCTGTTTTTGACTGGTCAGATACCCAAGTTGTTCAAATGGTGTTGCTAAAAAATCTTCCTGCAGCTTGAAATTCTTATTAGCGTGCCATCTGCTGTTGTGGGAAAATAATATCTATGTGAAACAGAGAATTTCCCATCTGAAACAAAACTCCTTAACGAAAATATTATTTCAGGCTCTTCAGCTGAGTGCTTTTAAACCTGGCTGGTAACACATCTGTACAGGGCTGAAAATAAAATCAAAGTGCTGGAGAATGAGATCAGGCAACACTCTTCTTGCCATGCTCTTGTATATTATCTGTAATTATTTGCTTAAAAAGGATGAGGTAAAGGGAAAATTAGCATTTTGCAAACAGCTTTCATCTTTTAGAGGACTGAAGAAATTGCTTTTAGTTAGTTGTCCTCCCACATCTGGAGTTCCTGCTTGGAGTTCTGGTGGAAAAACCAAGTTTTTCCAGCAGGCTGGGAATGGCTGAAGAGCTGCTGCCCAAACAGTGCCTACTTCACATGGAGCTTGACAGCTGGAGACAGATCCCAGGTCCCAGGGGTGTTGTGTACTTCCATTTTCTCCTACAAGTAGCTCCTTCAGGGATGCTGCATGGCCAGTAAGTGGGAGGGTGCCCATCAGATTTCCTCTCAGGAAATGGTATTTACCATGCAACAACAGCAGCCCAGTGAAAGAAATTCAGTAGGTGACTCTTTTCTGGGGACCTGTCAGCAGTGTGAATTAAAAACTGGCCAAAATTCCATTTTTAGCTCCTGTGAGGTGACCAGCTGGATCAGACTGAGCATACTTCTGACTGGCAATAACCCTGGTTTCCAAAATACGCATTTGTCCTTCAGCCTATGAGATCCACCTGTACATTGGGAAGAAATGTACACCCCATTTCCATGGGAAGGCATTTAATGGTGTCTGTCCAGCATCTGCCACTGTTACCCAGTGGATGCTCCCACCCAGGCTTATTCCAAGGTCTGAATTCCAAAGCAGGGTCTGAACTGACCCATCAGTGTCTGCAAAGTGCCCAGTGCCCTTGTTGGGATTTGATTAGACAGCTGAAAAGCATCAAACACTTCAGCTCTGGGAACTTTTATCCCATCAATGATCTTAATTTCTTCTTTAAAGCTCTGTAACCCACAGGAAAAAGTGCAGATGGATCTGGGGGATGCATGGGGGTGAATCCATTCACTGGTGTCTCTGTTCGCTGCAGGCCCACAGAGGGATGCACAGGCAGCCCGTGAGTTCATCCTCAAGATGTTTGTGGATTTAAATCCCGACAGTGATAAAATCATCTATTCCCATTTCACATGTGCCACAGACACAGAAAACATCCGTTTCGTCTTTGCAGCTGTCAAGGACACCATCCTACAGCTCAACCTGAAGGAGTACAACCTGGTTTGACCCGCTCTGCTCTTGCCCCTTGAGAGGCTTCTTTGTGAAGAAAAGACAAAAAATGAAATTTTAAATATGACAGGAAAAAAAAAAAAAAGTTTTAATTTTTGATGATGTAATGATTGCAAATTGTCTGATCTGTGGAGTGGCAAGTGCTCGGTGTTATCCTGGAGTCTCATGTCTCTGTCCACAGAGTAGTTGATTTCATATTTTTAACAAATTGCTTTTATATCACAGTTAACGGGGATATGCCTCATTTCTTCAGCACCTTGCTTACTTCTTAATTTTTGCCAAGCAGCTAAGGCAGCCTCATCATGATCTTTCCTTTGTTGCTAAGCCACATTTTTTTTTCCCCCCTTTCATTCCCATGGTATATGTAGAAAAAAAAACAAAAATCCCCAACACTTTCCAGCTGAGATTGTGAATTCACTGGACTGTGGGAGTGCAGAATGCTACTGGTCCCTTTGCCTTGTGCTAGAGGGTGCCTCTGGTGTAATTTGCTAATCCTGCTTCCTTCCCCTCCTTCTTTCCCTTCCCTTCCCCAGGACACGCTCCATGGTTCACTGTGATGAAACGTTGGGGAGGAGCGATTGCTCTCCAACTATTGTGCAAAAAAAAAAAAAAGGAAAAAGGCAAAACAAACATAAAAAGCCATCACTTTTCCATTCTTTATATGTTCTGAGTAATTTTTTGTTATCAATTATAAAAGATATGGAGACTGTGATTTTTTTTTTTTTTAAATTATTGATGTTCTATAGATGGTTTGCTATGTGTTGCTGTATTTTGTTCATGGACTACAAATGATGGAAGCTCTTGGAGCAATAGCTGCTGAGCCTGGGGAAGTGCCTGACTGTAATTGTTCTTTATTCCATTTGTTTTATTTCATTTCATTTTTATTTCTTCTCTTCTTTTTTTTTTTTTCCACACACACAAACACATCCCACCCACACCACAAGCGCGTGGCCGTGTGCACACAAGGCTCAGTCTGCAGAGAGGAACTGTTTTGTTGGGTAGAGTTTTTGATATCAATGAGCAACTTCTCTATGCAGCAGTTACCAAAAGCACACTGAGTGATTGTGGCATTCGAACATCAGACTTTGCCTGGATTGAAAACCTTGGTCTCGTGCCATCCTCTAGGTCTTTTCTTGCTGCCTAGTAGCAATCAAGCCTTGTTTTATTGCATTTTGTGCCAGTGTGTGAATGACTTTGTAAGAATTCCTCAGCCTTGTCCAGCTTGCAGAGTTTCAGACAGGACCAGAGCTGGAGGGTGACAGGCTCTGGTAGGTTCTTACTTGGGGAGATTGAGGATAGCTCTTGGAGGGAGCAGCAGTTCTGTCTCTCCTGTTTATGCATTCCCCTGAGGCACACGCTGCTGTGTCCCTCTTTGGAGGAGTATGGGATCCTCTTTGGAAGACTTGCACACATCCTTGCTCCAGGGTGCCTGTGGCTGTGGTGTTGGCAGTGGCTGCTGCAGAATCCAGAGAGCCCTGCCCTGGCTGCACTTGGTGCAGCAGGAGAGGAGAGAGGCAGCAGCACTTGCTGGAAGGCAGAGTGGATGTAGTTCTGGATTCTGAATGCCACCTGAATCCCCACTGAGCAGGAGGAGGTGAAGCCTTTGCACATAGCAGAGCTTTATTTTCCAGGAGCTGAGGCAAGTCAAGGTGCTGAGGGGCTGCTGCCAGCCTGGGAGAAAGAAGTGCATTGGCAAGGCAGGGAGAGAGAGTGGGAAGCAGGAGGTGTGACCCACGTCTGGACGTGTGTCAGTCAGCCATCACTGACACTTCTGTTTCAATTCCAACAAGTAGCATTGGGTCCAAATTCTCTGGATCAACCAGATTGCCCCCTTGAAGGCTGCCAGTAGAAAAAAGTCTAAATGAGCTGCACTGTTTGAAGGGGGCTGTTGATATTTTGTCTCTTTTGTAGACAGAGCACTACATCAGTGTTTTGCACAACATTGT
This sequence comes from Anthoscopus minutus, assembly GCA_013399455.1. NCBI lineage: Eukaryota > Metazoa > Chordata > Aves > Passeriformes > Paridae > Anthoscopus > Anthoscopus minutus. Next base: position 588,327 of record VWYI01003332.1, on the reverse strand, counting down.
AAGAGTAAATCTAACTGTCTGAGATGCTTAAGATGCTTTGATCTAGAACACTAAACTATGGAAGGGACATAATTTTGAATAATTCTGTTAATAGGTCCCTCATTTTCCAGAGTAGCCGAGCGAAGCCTCTGTGTTCTCAGAGCACTGCAGAGCAAAGCAAGCTCTGCTCCAAGTGATTACAGAGCTCAAGTTGGAACAGTAGCCATGGGACCAACAGTTGAAGAGCCAGTCTGAGTGGTGATGCTGAGGGAAACAAAGCATCTCTTTAGACTAGCCATGCTCTGGACTGCATTTAACCCTTGGGAGGAATGAGAGGGATTCCCATGTGTCAGACAGCTTTGCATCAATTTTACTGCTTTTTTTTTTTAATCTTTATGCCAAAATGATCCAGTTTGTAGAAATTGTCTTATAAAATGGAATTTATAATCATCTTCGTGTATTCTAAGTGCTGCTCCTCTGAAGCAGATGGCAGCACCAGCCTCTTCCGCTTCTGTGATCCTTTTGTAAATGGTTCACACTACAGCTGTTGCCAGCGATGAGCCTGGCACTGAGATACACAGCTTCTTGGAAAACAACTTCCCAGAAGTTTCTCTTTTCCAAGGTGAATGATGGTGGTACTTCCACTTGAATCAGAAACTTTTTTCGTCTTGTTTTGTACCTTCCCCTTTCTTTAAGAGCTGCTGCCCTGGCACAGGAGGAGGGATCTTGGCATCTGTCTCTTGCAGAGTGACTCTGCATCGTGGCAGGCAACTGTGGGAGGCTGTGGGCACAAGGATTTGGGGAATGTGCTGTACCTTGTGGGGCACCTGCTTGGGGTAGCTGTTGGCCTGAGAACTGGCTTGGGGCAGGAAGGGCCAAGTGTTGCTCAGTGGCTCTCGTTGAGTTCCTGAAACCTCCTCCTGGATTGGGGTAGGAATGGGTCAGACCTGTACACATCACCTGGAGTTGTCTGTGACTGTATCATGTGTGAGGAGATACCAGTGTTAGCACGTGCTTTCCTTAGCAAGCAGCTGCTTGTGTGCCTCCAGCTTGGCCAGTGAAGTGTTCTGCAGAACTGGCTCCTGTCTCTGTTGGCTGGCAAATGCCTGCCCTAGCAAAAGTGCCAAACCTTGAAACCAAATTTGCCTGTATCAACCTTTCTGAAAGTGAGGCCTGTCAGAATTCTTTGCAGGTTGACAGTGACTTTCAGAAGAGAGGTAAAATTGGGTTGTTGTAGGGAATCTAGAGTCTGAGGAGTTGGTCTCCTTGCTAACCTCTGCTCCTTGTGCACTTTTTGTTCTGTTGAAGAAACCAACATACTTTGAAACAGTTTGAAACTTGAAGTCAGTGAGCAGAGGACCATCCCTTTTCCTTGCACCATTCCATGTGGATTGGCTACCTGGTGAGCAAAAGCCCCTTCCAGCTGCAGCGTGTCAGCTCCTGCCCTTCCTGCCTCCCCCCTTCTCCTCGAGTTGGATTCTTTGGTCTCTTGTTGTTGCTTCCTAGCAATGTTGGCCTTGCGTTCAACTATGGGTTTTTCTTCATGTGTTTTATTGGGTAAAAAAAAAAAAAAAAAAAAAAAAAAAAAAAAAAAAAAAAAAAAAGACAAAAAAAAAAAAAGTACTTCCAGAGTGTGCTGACCATTGTATTGTCCTGTACAGAGCCCAGGTCGTTAGAGTCCAGCAGAGATAAAGTGTGTTATGCAGCACCCAGTTTTTTAAGAGTATGGTTTGTGCCAATGCCCCTTCTTTAGTAGTGCCAGAGACTCTTTACAAGTGCCAATGTGGTGGAAATTATTTGGTTATACTTGTATATTATAGGATCCTGATTTAAGACAATTTAAACATTATCCTATTTAAAAAGAATACTATATAAAATGCTGTTTTTAAACCTTGTCATTTGCAATGCATGTATTGTTGTGCGTGTTGGGGGGCGGGGAGGGAAGAGGGTAGGGTAAAGGAGTTCCTGAATAAGATGCCCAGTGTCAGGATCTATTCAGACTCCAAACTGTCTCATTCCAGTCCAGGAGTGTGATTGTTTCTTGGAATGATCCCACTCTGACTGCTGGGCAACACGCTTATTACAGAAATATCTGATGGAAATTGATTTTCATATCTTTCTCCTGAAATAAACTCTCTGTTTGAAATTGGAATAAATTTTGTTCCTAAAAGCCGTGGTGGTTGTGTGTGTGTTTCTTCTCTCCTGTCTTCCTCCTCTCTGGTGCCCTGTGGGACCTGAAGCTCTGCCTCCTGTCAGAAAATCAGGACGCTGAGGCATAGAAACAAAGCATGTTTTGGTAAATAAAAGGTATAATACACCATAATTATATGTAATGCACTGTACCACTAATTCTCAAGTGTGAGCAGTGTCTGACTGGGGGTTTAGGATACAGGGATGCAGTGATGGCTTCTTGATTTGGAGTTTTCCAGGATTTTGGGGTAGGATTGCTAGGTGAAGTTGTTGGTGTTTGCTGCTGCCTCTCGCTGTGGTGTCAGCCCATTGCAGGCACACTTCCAAGCAGGATATCTGTTGCCAATATCAGGAATGTTGGTGGGACCAGAACTGCTTCCAGTCTTGTCTGTTAGCAACGTGGACTGAAATATGAAACGTGGCTTAAAATCATCCCTTAAGGAGTGCAGGGCTGGATGACTGAAAACTTCCACAAAGCAATTTCCTGAGATGGAGTTTATTATAGAGCTTAATTCCTTTTCTCTGGGCTCATTCTCCAGGAATGTTGCATTAAATCAGCTGGGAGTGGGTAGAGATGGCCAATTTCCTCTAGGCAAAGGTTTCCTGTGTTTTCAGGAAGCTGCAGCTGAGGATGTTCTGCTCCCTTCGAGGTCACTTAGCACAGGTGAAGCTGCAGTTCCTGGGCAGCCTGAAACATTTTGTTGGCTTCCACCAGGAAGGGAACAGTGGTCTGGTGACCAGAGCACTGGCAAAGACTTAAATGACTTTTCTGGGTGAGCTTTTGTTGCTTTTTTCGGTGGCTCTGTCCCCTCCCTGTTCGTGTGGGTCACGTGCTGCTGTTCTCAAAGAGCCAAATCCACTCTGTTTAAATAAAGCAAAACAGCAACTTGAGGCTCCTCAAGGAAAAAGATGAAGCCTTTAACACCCAGTATTCCCAGCTGGCTGTGAGGGGCTGGTGTTTTGGCCTTTTGCAGCCTCCAGGTGTGTGGGGGGCTGTCCCTGGAGGAGCAGGAGGCTGGAGCAGCCCAGGGAAGGCAGCAGCTGTTGGCAGCAGCTGAGGGAACAGCCCATGCAGAAGGCTCACAGTTGCTGCTTTCCCAAGGAGCACTCCAGCCCAGGCTGGATAAAGGGTTCCCAGCAGCACAGAGAGTTCCTCCTCACATCCAGCTCCACACCTGGGGCCGGGGACCTTCGGCTCCTGCGATCCTCCCGTGCCCATCCTGCAAGGAGAGGTCTTGGGAGGTGGTGTCATGAGGACACCTGCCACTGCCTGGGTCGTTCCCTTGGCCTGCAGCCTGCTCCAGAGGGAGGGACAGCAAAATAGGGCTGCCAGAGCTGGGCTGTGGGCCAGGGGAGTGTCCTGATAAGGTGAGCTGGCCCAGGGACTGGAGTTGTGGCAGTGCTGCAAATCGCTTTAAACCTGGCTGCTGGATTCCCTGCCGACGCCAAAGCAGGTCCTTGGGGTTGTGCACATGGGTAAACCAGACATGAAGGAAATAGATTTTCAATTTTTTCATAATAAAAAAACCCCATGTTCAAGAAAAGGGCAAAGAAGAGAGAGTTTGGGGTTTGCCTTGTCCTTGGACAACCATCATCCTCCCAGCAGGAAGAAGCTCTTTCCTTTGAGCATTCCCTTTGCCCTCTTGGGAAGAGATGGAAGTGTCTGTCCAGTGTAGGACTAAAATGTCATGTGGAATTTATAAAGCAGGAATATAAAGCCTCCCTCCTCCACTTCAGGTTTCTCCCCTGTGTTACGCTGATCCCACACAGGACTCTGAAGCTGATGTGCAGCTCAGGAGCTTGGGGTCAGCTTGGCCTGTGGAATGGCAGCTGCTGTTGGAACATTTCTATCAAGAGCTTCTCGAGCCCTGGGCTCAGCGAGGGATTCCTCTAACCCAAGCTGTTTCCTGTGTGCTCTCCCAGTGAGACCAGTTTGGTATAATTGGCTTTATCTCCTGCCATGCGGCCTGACCAGGAAATTAGGCCTCCACGAGCAATTTTTGTAACATCACCACCACCGTGGGTGGAGAACTCATGGCTTTTGAAGAGTTTTTGTGGCTCCCATGCTGGACTGTGTGACAAAGACTCCACACATGGGTTGTGTGAAGCTTCTGGGTAACCCCAGCTGCTGAGCTGGGTGAGGATGTGGTTCGTCAGGGAGCTCAGCTGCTGCCCAGGGCTGTTCTACACCCCTGGCCAAGAGCTGTTATTTGTCCCTGGCCACTCCTGTGCACTCACTGCTCCTGGAGCTGCTCCTCCCTTCATCTCAGGTGAGTATCTGTAGCTCCTGGCCATGGAAATAAATGGTGTTTTTATGGAGCTCCCACAGACAGGTCTCTCCTGCTCTGCTGGTTCCCATCCTCCCTCCCAGGGACTCAAGGCCTCCAGTCTCCAGCTCTTCAAGAGGCGACAGGCTCTTTGCACAGAAGATGCAGGATGAGAACTGGGAAATTCTGGGCAGGATTTGGCACCCTCAATAGAAAAGGAATCTCTGCTCGATGTCAGCTTTGCAATCCTTGATTCAGAGCTGATTAAATGATTTAAAGAGCTCTGGGGGAAAGAGCTGAGCTTTTCCTCAGCTCAGCCATGAATTTGCTTCCAAACTGCAAGAGGTTAAGTTTTTTTTGCATCAGTTTGGAAGTTGTTTAGGGACAGAACCTTGAAGAACACACCCTGTTGCCAACCCAAAGAGGGCACTCTGGGCATGGGAAACTCAGCAGAAAAGTGCTAGAGGTGCTTTCTTTGTGCAACATCACCCACAGCAAAAACCACTGATAACTGCTCAGATGCAGCTTGTCTTAGGTGAGTGACCTGGGGACTTTTAGACTCTTTGAATTATAAGGTTTGGAAAATATTTGGCCTTGTGTTTTGTGTCCAGCACTGCCACAGATGTTGGAATGGCCTCTGACAAGTGACCTTTGGGCAGAGGTGAGCACAAGGAAAGGCAAACACTCCCCAGAAGGGTGTTTTTGTCAACGAAATCCTAAACATCTGACGGAAGTGTTTGAGCTCCTCTTGCTGGGTCTCTTGCCAAATCTCCAGATTCATTTCCTCAGGTTGCAATATTTTTAAGCTCTGTTGTAGAAGAGGCAGGGGTTTATATTTTTGTCTTAAACCACAACAGGTAGAAATAAAATATTTACTGACTGTCAGGCCATGGTGGGACTGTGTGGTTCCTCTCTTTGCTGCCAGCTTCACTGAGAAGATGACTCAGTGTGCCCCAATGAATGCCTGTGAGTGACAGAGCAGGGAAGATGCTGGCTTTGTGTGGGATGGCATAGATCTGAGAGGAGCTCATGGCATGGAGTGAGGAAATCCCCCAAAGTACCAGCTAGGAGGTCCCTGGAGGGAGTGAGGAGAGCTCCTGCTCTGAAATCCAGACTGGACATCAATTCTGGAGGTTTAGATAGCACAGAAAATGGAGTCCATTGGTTGAGGTAGAAACCTCCAGCTCAGGATTCAGCCTTTGAGCTGTGGCTTTCTCCTGAGCTGTTCAGGACTGGAGCCAGTGGCCCAGAGAAATCCAAATGGCACCAGGAAAAGGCTTTCAGATGCTGATGAGGTTTATTGGTTTTGTGAGTTCCTACAACACTGGAGCTACAGAAGAGGGGAGAAAGGAGGCAGCAGTTTCAAAGGTAGGGGACAGCAGCAGTGAAGCAGGAGCTGGAGGTGTCCTCCTTGGAGCTTGGGCAGCTCTGTGGGACACCCAGACACGTGGATCCCCCTGATCTCATTGTGCAGCCTTCCCCTGAGGGTTACAGACATCCCCCAGCTCCTGGCATCTCTCTAGGGCTGTCCTGCTGCTTCCTCTCCACAGCTGGAGCCCCAAGGGGCTAAGTCAGGGCAGCAGTGAAGGAGTGCAGGCACTCCCCATGTGCACAGGGACAAATGCAGCCACAGCACAGCCTCTGTGCCAGCCCCACCACGCACTGAGCTCGGCTTGGCCACGGAGAAGTCCTTGCCACATCCACGAGGACCAGCAGAAGATGTTTCCCGGGGAGAGAGGAGAAGAAAGCTGGTGAGGATGGGGCTCTGAAGGGTGAGCAGGGTCATGCTGACTTCATGACACTGCTGACCCAGGGGAGGAAAGGAGCGATGTGTGTGTAGAACCCAGGCCAGTTGTTGTGCCTGTAGGAGAAGATGCCGTAGGCTTTGTTGTTGCAGACCAGTGGATCCCCAGCATCACCCTGTGGGAAGGAAGAGAGAGATCAGTGCTGGGTTGTGGCAGCTCCAGGGAAGGAGCTAAGAGCAAGGAGGCTGCAAACATCAGGATGGAATTTCCCCAGCAGAAGCCTGGACTTGCAGGGGATGGGGATAACTCTGCCTCCACAAGGGACTGATGGCAGCTCCGGTTGGGACCCAGCTGGGGGATCACTGAAGCTTCATTTCTGCCCTTCTGCTGCCTTCAGATACAAAACACACCCAGACCAACAATGAGATTCAGGGTGAACCCCTCTGGCCAAACCTTTGTGCTGCTGCTGACTCCCAGGTCCTGTGCCATGGGAAGACAAGGATCCTCTTCTCCCCTGTGCTTTGCCCCTGGCTAAAACCTCCACTGCAGCCTCCTCCCTAAGCAGAGACTGACCTTTTCAGGCACCCTGGAGGATCTGCTGTGGCCACAAATCAAGTTGTCAGCGAGTCCTGGGTAGTGGCTGAGGCAGTCCCTCTGTTTGATGATGGTGACAGCTGCTGTCCTGTGGCCCCCGCCGGCCACGCCGCACTCGGTGCCACCTCGAACTTTGGATTTCTCAATGGAGATGGGCCTGACGTAGCTGTTGCTGGTGGCATTGCCATTCAGCTGGGCAAGGGGACAGAAAACACACAGATAAATAAATGTCTGGCCTGAAATCCACTGTCCCCTTCTGCTCCAGGGTTGCAGCTCAGCTCTGCGCTCAGGGCCATGCTCCAGCCAGGTTACCTTCAGCAAAAGAATGTCATTTCCCTTCTTAGGGCTGGTAAAATCTGGGTGGCAGTGGTACTCCTTGACCTCGAAGGTTTGCCAGCTTTCCTCTCTCCTTTGGAGGGTGTGGGCTCCCAGGATGACAGTCAGAGGTTTGTGGCTGGTGAAATCAAGCAGAGTGGGTGTCACCAGCTTGTCCCTGTCTTGCCTGGGAGCACTGAGGCTCATCCCTCAGGGCCATGGGAGTCCAGTGACACAGATTCAGGGTATAAATATTCCCTATCCACAGAATGTATTATACATGAACTTTTAAAGAAGAATTTTGGGAGCAAGGAGCTCTGCCAGAGAATCTGCCCAGCCAAGAGGCAGAGCAGGCTCCCACCTGAGAGAGCAGAGCTCTGCAAGGGCTCTTTTATCTCCCGACCTCAAGCTGGGCACGTTTGGTCCAATGCTGCTGCTCTCTTGTTCTGGGCTTCACAGGCTCATGGAAGCCCAGGCATTTCTAAATCAGGATACTTCTCTGTCCTCTACATCACCTGCAGAAAGTGCTGCCTCGGGAAATTTGGAAAGGACCTTGGGAATGTGCAGGAGTCCCTCCCAAGCTCCCAGGTGAGGCTTGGGGCTCCTGGGTGCTCCCTTTTGCTGCCCAGGTGTGGGGACTGACCCTGAGCCTTCACTGGCACCAAGGCAGAGCTTTCAGCCCTGGGGTGTGTGGGAGCTACAACCCGAGCTGTCCACATCTGGAAAAGTCCTCCTGCCCATCCATACCACAGCTGGAGGGGTGGAAAAGGGCTGGGCAAGCAGCTGGCTCATAGCAAATAATTCTGCCAACAAACAAGTTGGTGGCAGGAAGGACAAAGCCTGACAGCAGGTCAGTGCCAGCAAGGGAAGAAGCCACTCTGACCTCCCATTGGTGACATCTGGGAAAAATAAAACGAGTCATGGAGGGGGAAAAAAATCAGGGTAAATATCTGAGGGCGGGCTGGGGAGGGAGATGGGGCTCAGAGCTGTCCCTGAGCCCTGCCCTGCCCTGTGCTGCCTGCCAGGGAGAGAGCCTGGTCATGGCTGAAGTGACCCCAGCTGTGAGAGCTCCGTGCAGATGTTCCCAGGCCGTGGTGGAGCAGACACTTCGCTGCAGCTGCTGTGAGGACACAGCAAGGACTTACACGAGGCACTGAGCTGCTGTCATCACCCAGCCAGGGGCCACGAGGAAGCCTCTACACAAGTTCTGGTCCTTCCCCTGCAGATAGGCCATGTAGGGCATGGGGTGAGCCCTGGAGGCTGCCTTGCCTTCTCCTCCTCTCTCCCTCCACTTCCAGGGATAATCTGCAACAGATAGAGCTGAGGGCAAGGGGTTTGGAGGGCAAAGGGCTGAGATTCATCCTTCCCCACCCCTCTCCTCATCTCCAGCCCGTTTTACTTACTGGTGCTGGCTGGGGGGCACATCACCAGCAGGAGAGGCAGCAGGAGGGTCTGCAGGTGCTCCATCACAGCCTTCTGGGCTTCAGCGGATCCCTCAGAGGTGGGGCTGCGTCTGGGGTCTCGTCCTGCTCCCAGCAAGGTTTTATAGCCTGAGACCAGACTCCAGGAAACCGCAGCAGTCAGACTCATCTGCAGAATCTCTCCACAGGTTGCATGTCTCAGCAATTGTGAGAGGGGAATTCAGCCTTGGCCTTGGGCATCGACCCACCTCCATCATGGGTCTGATCTGAGGCATCTGACGTCCTGGTAAACCCAGGGCCAATTTTAGAACTTTGCGTTTGTTCTGGAAGCTGCGGGCAACGCACCCACCCTCATCCCTTTGACTTCCAGTGAGGTCTTCCCCTGCAGCTTCAATTCTTTGCTGAGCACTTGCAAACCCTCTTGATTTTTATCATGAGCCCTACACGAACAAGATTTCTTTCACGTGATGCACCAGTCCCAAAGACCATGCAGTGGCAGATGAGGACCCTCAGTAGCTGCATTCTTGGCTAATGAAGCAAAATTGTCATTAACATGTTTATAACATGGCACTGATGATACTGGGAAAAAATCCTTCCCTGGGAGGGTGGAGGGGCCCTGGCACAGGTGCCCAGAGCAGCTGTGGCTGCCCTTGGATCCCTGGCAGTGCCCAAGGCCGAGCTGGATGGGCTTGGAGCAGCCTGGGACAGTGGGAGGTGTCCCTGCCATGGCAGGGGTGGGATGGGATAATCCCTAAAGGGCCTTTCCAGCCCAAACCATTCCGGGATTTTACGGTAAGAGCAAACTTTGCACAGTCACAGCTCAGCTGTGACGAAATGGGGCTGATGCTTCCTTGCTGCCCTCGCTGCCAGTAAATCTGCTTTCCTCTCTGCCCCCAGTGCCACTGGGTAAACCCCATTCTTAAGCTACAAGTTGCCATTCTCGTGCAAAGCCTGCAGCAGCTGGAGCGTCAAGGAAAACCCTGCCGTGACAAAGATTCATAATGCACAGATAAGCAGCTGCAGCCTGTTCACTTGCAGATTTCTGAGCTGATAGCAGCAGTGAGCAGAAGCCCAAACATGGACCCTTCTCAGTTTCCCCAGGGCAGCCTGGGTGCTGAAGGCAGAGGTGATGCAGTTTCTGTTCATCCCAGGCTGGATGGGATGGAGGATCTATGAGCAGAAATCCAGGCTGGACTGTGGAAACCTCCTCCCTCTGATGGGGGATGACCAGTGAGAGATTGGGAAAGGCCATGAGAGCAGGGCAAGCACCCCCTTGCCCTGGACTGCAGACAGATTTCGTACGTTTTAAAATTCCCCACTGGTTTTTCCCACCGCAAACCGAGTCAGTCTCCTCCTGACATCACAGACATCCATCACCCCCTGCCAGGGAGCTCTGCACTCATTCATCTCCCAGAGCATCATCTCTGACCCCGTCATCTCCCCCAGGGAACCACTGGCTCCCTCTGTACACAAGATGTGCCACCAGAGAGGAGCTGGGATGAAGGAGATGAGGGCTCAGAGAGCAGCCTGGTGCAGGCCATGGAAAGAAGTTCAGACTCCAATGCAGGAGCTGTCTGAAAACAGCCCTCCAACATCCTTTGCAGGGAGAATTTGTCTTTGGGCATCATCCAGCTGAGGGGAGAGGTTTGGGCTAGCACAAGAACGTCTGATCAGGGGGACAAGGATGTGCCAAGCAGCTTCACAGCAGCCAGCCAGGATTTGCCCCTGCCTTCTCCAGGGACCCTGCTGCAGTTACCATGGGAGGAGAGGAGGAAGTGCCCTGGGGTCAGGCACATCTGTGAGCCCAGGTCCTCCATCAACCCTTTCAGTTCAAGCCTTTCTCTGTTTCTAGCCAGGACATGGTGCAGAAGCCAGGATGGACTGTGGCTGCTGGCAACAGGCAAAGCCTGGAAGCAGTGGGTGTGTAACAGCTGGGACCTGGGTGTGCCTCCTCTCTGGGACCTTAAAGCCCTGAACCTGGTGTCTTAACAGCCACCTGCCTACGCCCAAGGGCACAGTCCACAAGAAGTCCATCTCTCCCCACCCAGTGAAGCCTCTTGCAGCTCAGACAGCTGGGAAGATAAGCCTGGGGTGCAACACTTCAGAGGGATCAGCCTTTGCTGTGCAGAGAACAGCAGCTCTGGAGCCCCAGTCACTGCTGGTGCCCCCCATTCTCGCTGCCTGTGCTCCCAGGAGGGGCACAACGATGCTGAAGTTGGTGAAGGGAGTGTGTGCCCATCATTTTTCCCTGAACATTTCTACCTGGGCAGTTTTTCCTCCTCTCAGCACACTCATCATCCCTGTGACCCCAGGAAGGGCAACCATACCTCTGGTTTCTGAGCCTGCCAGTGACTCAGGATGCAGAGCTGTGGTTGCTGCTGTCCCAGCAGCCTCTCAGCAGCCAGACCCTCCCTCCTGCCCTCTGTGGCAAGGCCACAAGGAAGACAACACACGCTGGGAGATGCAGCTTTGAGTTTACTGTGGGTGCTTTAAGTGCAGCAAGGTTCAAGCAGGAACAGGGTTATCTCTGAAGGAAGTGGGGTCTGCTATGGCACAGCCTCTTTTTGTGCCATCTGGGGCTATCCCTGCTTCTGCCAGGGTGATTTAACACTCCTGAGATGGGCAGGGAATGGCCCAGCCTCAGAGCAGAATGAAGGGGGCTCTCAAGTGCCCTGCTCAAGTCACTTGGGCTCCTGAGGAGAGAGGAGGGAGTTGAGACTTCAGCAGGGGCAGGAAAGAAGCTATTGCAGTCTCCAGGGCCGCACCAGAGCTGGAGAAAGTGCTGCCACTGCTGCTACTTCTTCATGACTTTTTGGATCCAGCGCAGGTAGTTGGAGATGCGGGTGTAGACCCCGGGTGGGGAGTCGTAGCCAAAGGAAACAATTCCTTGTGCCACTTTATTACACACCAGGGGCCCACCAGAATCTCCCTGGGGAGAGATGAGATTGATTTTAGAGGCCTCTTCCCTGTGGTAACAGGTTTGTCCCTGGTCCCTCCCTGCCCTGTGGCTCTGTCCCTGCCCCATCTCCCACGCAGCTGAAGGGGCTGGTGAGCTGGGGCTTTACCCCTGGTGCTGTGCAGGGGCTGTGCCTGGTGCCAGGACACCCAGAGAGCCAGTCCTTATGGGAACTGTGCTCAGATGCTTTCCCCCTGCCCTGGGACCTGGCTGTGCCCGTGCCAGCAGCAGCTCCTGCTCCCAGAGAACCCCGTGTGCCCTCCCTGTACCTGGCTGGAATCCTTCAGCTCATGGAAGCTGCCAGCACAGACCATGCCAAAATCGAGGTGTGGGTAGAAGAGGACGCATTTCCTGCGGCTGTAGATGGAGACTTTGGTCTCAAAGAGCTTGTTGGTGGCCCTGTCCTCATCGATCAGACCCCAGCCGGCGATCACGCACCTGGTGCCCGTGGGGAGGTCACTGCCCGTCTTGGGCAGTGGGATGGGCTGGACGTAGTCATTGACAGTGGCCTTTGATGTCAGCTGGGGGAGAGCAGGGGGTTGAGAGAGGGCTGTGAGCTGGACACTTTCTTTGCAGAGGCAGGCAGGGTCTAACAGGCTCTGCAAGCTCCAGGGAGCTGCTGTGAAAGCCAAAACCCTGCCCATGGCTCCCTCCCAGTCCTGCCAGCCTCCAGCACCTTGGGCAGAAGCAGCTTTGCAGAAGGAGTTAACAGCTAGGATGAGCCCTGCCAGCCCCACAGCCCCTCTGGCCCTGCAGAACTCCTTGCCTGGAGCAGCATGATGTCGTTGTCCATTGTGCCGGGGTTGTATTCAGGGTGCTCGTGGTACTTGAGGACTCCCCGGACCTGCTGGGTTTTTTCTGGTTTGTGGATGTCATGAGCCCCCAGGATGACTGTGATATTCCTGGCCATGGCAGTGGAGGAAAGGGGAAATCGGGCTGGGTGTCACCCACCTCCCTCATTTCGGCAGACACGGGGAGAGAGCTGCCCAGCACAGGAGGAACCTGCTCCAGAATTGCTCCAGGCTAGGGGGAGAAAGAAGGAGCTAAAGCCCCTGTGTCAAGTACTCACCCCATGCAGTGTGCAGCTGACATCACCCAGTCAGGGGCCACCAGGAAGCCCCCACAGCTCCCCAGCCCTGCTACCTTCAGGTACGCCATGTACGGGTGGGAGTGGGGCCGCGCCTCGTGGCCCCCCACAATCTGACCCCGCAGAGCACCTGCAAAACACCCCAGCACAGGGTGAGCCAGGGGCTGCTGAGAGCCCAAAAGAGCCACCTGACCCCCAGCAAAGCCCTGACTCACTGGCCCAGGGGCAGCAGAGCAGGAGCAGCAGGGCTGGCAGTGGCTGGGGCTGGCACATCTCTGCCACAGCTGGACGCTCCTCCCCAGATGTGTGGAAGTCTTGAGCTTCCCCCGTGGGCAGGGGCTGGTTTTATAGCCTGGAAGCAGCTGTGCCCAGCAGCCAGGAAACCATGTGCAAGGGGATGATTGTGCTGATCAGGGCATGGCTGGCCTGGCCTGCTCAGTGCCCACGTGCCCCTGGCTGTGACTGACGGACAGTCTGTGCTGATGATGCACAGCACGGAGAGGCCAGGGCAGAGAGAGCCTGGTACACCACAGTCACAGCAAGAGAGAGGTGTCCTGTAGTGGTTTTGAGGTGTGATTTAACATTTTTACCACACTTTCTGTTTATTGCTTTCGCCTTGAGGAAATGCAAGGTTTTTTAAAAAAAGCCGCTTTAAAGATAAAAACCAAAAAAAACAACCAACAAAACTTTGCCATTTAAAGTCATGAATGTGGTCTAGAGGAGACAATCCTGAAACTTGTCCTTTCATATTCTTGTTTTCCTTCAAGAAATGCACTGCAGAGCCTCTTTTCCTATAGAGATCCACCATCACCACAACCCAATTTAAATGAAAGGGCAGCCAGGCAAAACAGCTGAGCCTGGGACAGATTTTGAGCACTCTGAAAAGTCAGACCTGCAGGGTTTGGTGTCAGCCCAGGTCAGAGGGTCCTGGCTGGTTCTTCTTGGCTTCTCTGGGGCCAGAAGTATCCTGCCTGCTTGGGGAGACTGGGATGTGGGAGGTGCTGCTCTCGTGGAGAGAGGCTGTACAGACATTTTCTGTTCTGAAGCTCTGGACACAAGGTGAAAGCCATGCTGTCAATTATTATGAAAACATAGGCTCTGAGATCCTGATTTTTGCCCTGAGAATACTCTCTCTTTTACCTGGAATTAAAGGCTAAATTAAAGAGGAAGAAATAAGACTGGGATGTGGGAAGTGCTGCTCTGCAGCAGAAGAGACCAAAGCGGGGAAATGCAACCACCCAACTGCCAGGAGTGATCAGTCATTTTTAAACCAGCCCTGCTCCACCCTTCCTGCAGCAGAAAAACACCTGCAGGCAAGTGGATGCCTTGGGCTGTGCTGGGGCCACGAAGAGGGGACAGGATGGGAGGGAGAAGTGTGGGACAGAGATGGGGATGCCTGATGCCCATGAGCCAGCTGGGGGCTGCCTGGCACAGAGCTCTCCACAGAGCTTCACCCATGTTTTGGTTTTTTTAATCATAATATCTGAAAACACAAGCTTTAATCAGGACTGTGCAGCAGCACAGCAGGAAAACCTCAAGAGGAATCACTGATATTTTATCTTGTGTTTGTAACTTGCTGTGTTTCCCTTGCAGCTGCTTCTGGGTACCCCAAAATCTGTGGCTGGAAACCCCCTGGGAGCAGCAGCCCCAGGACAGGAGGGACTGGGCAGGTCACAGGCCATGGACTCAGCCAGCTGAGCTCCAGGCTGCTGCTCTCCTGCTCCTCCCTGGTCCCCTTTGACTGCAGACACGTTCCTCTCTCTGAGGCCAAGGTATTTTGGCCTTCCTGTTGACCTCTGGAGGGTTTCAGGGCTTCTCTGCTGAGGTGCCTCATCTCAGCATCCATCAATAGCTGCTTTAGCCATGGAACTGGAGCAGCTCCACAGGGCTCCAGCTGCCCCCCTGTGCCTCCCCTGGCCCTTCCAAGCCCAGCACTCAGAGCCATCAGGCAGTGTCAGGCAGATTGTGCCTCTGACCTGAAGGGAAGAGATGAGGGGATGTCCCTCCCCTGCCCCACTTCACAGGAAGAACATCTGAACTGAGATGGCAGCAAAGGAGATCCAGCTCAGCCTGTGACTGTGCAGAGAGCAGTGGGGACAAGACAGAGCAGGAGCTCTCCCTCGTGTGGGGGCTCAGGCAGGAAGAGCCCCATTAGCCCCCAGCCATGACTGGGGGCTCCATGGCTGGATATGTTTGTGGAAGGGGAATTAGGAAGATCTTTTGATGTTTTGCTGGTCCAGAGAACCTGCACACCAAGGGTGAGGGTGACAAGCTGTCCCAGCAGCTCATCAGCCTGGAGCCCTCCTGCCTGCCCCCAGTCCCATCCTCTCCACAGGTCCTGTCAGGAATCTCTGAGACTCCTCACATGTTGCCAGTTCTTTGAGAAGCTACTTAGGGCCCCTGACAAGGCAAGTTTCTCCATCCTCTGATGTACAGACACCCTGAAGCAGGAGCAAAGCTCAAAGGGGTGATGTGCCAGGATCACACCGACCCTTTGGATTCCAGTGATTTGTGGGCATCAGCCCAGAGCATTTGGGGTGAGCTCCTGGTGCAGCCCTGCTGCTCTCTGAGCACTCATAGCCCAGCCTTGCTGCTGATTTCCTCTCCTTCAATCTCGGGGTCATCTGCTGACTTTGTCAGTGTGAGTTTCTTTCCACACTGCCGAGAGAAAAGGCCAAAACCCCTGCTGAGAGGGTGAAGGTGGAGCCCTCAGCTTTAGATGAGAACCAGTCTTGCTTGCAGGTGGCTTCCTGCCTCCTTTGAATTTCCCACTCGGCTGTGCTGCCATCCAGGCTGGGATCAATCCACCCATGCAGGGGTGCATGGGCTCCCTGCTGATGGAAGAACTCACTGCTCTTTGCTCTCAGCCTGGGGACATCTTCCTGACATCCTGCCAGTCTGGGCTGAGAACACAGCAGGTACAGCAGGGCACAGCTTCTGCTTCTGTGATCCTGAGCTAAAACGTGCTCTGCTTGTCTTTTATCTCTGCCACTTTGCAGCTGATTTGGGTGGGGTCCACCCTGCAGAGAAATGTGGTTGATGTTGTAATTTCCCCTTTTTTCAACTTGGTGGGTAGGAGCCTCACTTATTTTGCACAAGGAGCTGTCCCCACTACCTGCTCTGTGCTGGGCCTCAAAGAGCTGGAGAGCACCGCTGAACCTCCCTGGGGCAGCCAGAGCCTCCCACAAGCCATGACAGGTGAGTCCTAAGGCAAATTCCCAGTCACAGCTGGGAGTAGCACATTGCAAGGCTCTCCCAGCAAGTTTTGCAGACATAAGGAATTAGGGCAATGATGGGAATTAACATCACAGCCACGTTCTTGTTCCTCAGTTCTGCTCTCAGCACCTTGTGCCTCCTGCACAGGTGAGAAGCAGCAGCTTTTTGCCTCGTTCCCTGCCTGTGGAAAGATCCTGACCCATCTCTAGCAGATGCCTGGTGAGTTGAAGGTGTAGGTGCAGTGTCAGGGCACGTGCTCAGCTTGGACCAGCACGTTTCCTTTGAAGGGGAAGGGGCTGAGGCTCAGCTTCTGCCCCACAGGTGCCTGGAGCTGCTGCACAGACATCCCAGGATGGGGATGGATGTGTCTGGATGTGTTCTGAGAGAGTGGCAGAAGCTGAGCCCATGGAGGAGCCTGAGCAGTGACAGCATGGACCTTCCTCCTCAAGAAGGAAGGGATCTGAGCAAGGCTGGTGCACAGGGCACCTGCACAAGAGGCAGTGGCTCTCTGCCAGGCTCAGGGGTGAGCCGAGCACCAGAGCAGGCAAAGCACTGACTGTCTGCAGCTGTCTGGGGGCTTTTGCCAGCCCTCGGATCTGTTCAGCCCTGCAGACTCCACCCATGGAGGTGTTGCCCTGTTTGACACAGCCTGCCCCGACCCAAAGAGGGCCCTGGCAGTTACCTCCTTCATGTCACACCTTCACAACCACAGCAAAGCCGAGAATAAACCAGACCCTTACCAAGAAATGATGACAGCTGTTAGGAGAGATGTCAATACTCTCAGGCACAACAGGAAACTTTATTAAACAACAGGAAGCCCATGCTCATGGGTGGACTTACAAAACACCTCACCCTCCTCTCCCCTTGCTCTTTCAGTGCTGCAGGGCTGGCAGACAGGGCTCTGACTCTCACCTCCACGCTGAGCAGGGCTGCTGGGTTCAGCCTCACAGCTGCTCCAGCCCTCCAACAGAGGATCTGCTCTGCCCCAAGCCCTACCTGACCCCCTCCTCCATCAAGCATCCCTGGACTGCTGCCCCAAGCTCTGAAGATGGATGCTCCAGTGCTGAGCTGGCTGATGAATCGCTCCTCCCTCCTTCCCCTTCACTCTGCTCAACATCCCGAGCTCAAGCTCGACCTGCTCGGCATGAAAGCCTCCTGCCTGCAGCTGGCTGCCACGAGGAATGTCAACATCATCCTGCAGCACTACAACTTCTCAGGCAAGCTCAGCCACCGGCAGTCTGGGGACGAGGGCATGGGGCTCGTCCGCATCGCCTTCGCCGTCATCAGCTGCGCCATCATCCTGGAGAACCTGCTGGTGCTGCTGGCCGTGCTGCGCTGCCTGCGGGCGCGGCGCTGGGTCTACTCCTGCATCGCCAGCATCACCGTCAGCGACCTGCTGGCCGGCATCGCCTACCTCTGCAACCTCTGCCTCTCGGGCAGCAAGACCTTCCAGCTCTCCCCTCCGCTCTGGTTCCTGCGGGAGGGCATCCTCTTCATCGCCTTGGCTGCCTCCACGTTCAGCCTGCTGGTGACGGCCATCGAGCGCTACGGGGCCATGGTGAGGCCCATTGCTGAGAACGAAGCCAGCAAGACCCTACGCCTGCGCGGCCTCATCGTGTCCTGCTGGCTGCTGGCCCTCGTCATCGGGCTGCTCCCGCTGCTGGGCTGGAACTGCCTCTGTGACTTCCAGGCCTGCTCCGTGCTCCTGCCTCTCTACTCCAAGAACTACATCCTCTTCTCCGTGGTCATGTTCAGCATCATCCTCCTGGGCATCATTGGCCTCTACATCTCCATCTTCCACCTGGTGCAGGCCAGTTCCAAGCAAAGCAGCTCCCGGCATGGCCGCAAGCGGTCCCTGCGCTTGCTGAAGACGGTGCTGATGATCCTGGGGGCCTTCATCCTCTGCTGGAGTCCCCTCTTTGTCCTGCTGCTCTCTGATGTCTTCTGCGACACCGGGGCCTGCAACCACCTGCACAGCCTGGACTGGACCCTGGCTCTGGCCCTGCTGAACTCGGGGGTCAATCCCATCATTTATTCCCTGCGGAGCGTGGAGGTTCGCCGTGCCGTGGGGAGCCTGCTGTGCTGCTGCTGTGTCAGAGTTGGGCTGTGTGAGCCTGGCAGCTGCCTGGTCATCTCAGACATCAACTCTGGCTCCTCCACGGAGAGCTCCCTGCGCTACCGCGACAGCTTCCGCAGCTCCGTGGCCTGGAATGCTCGGCCCAGGGCGCCTCTCTCCAGCAACTCCAGCATGATGAGCAATCTCCCCAGTCTGTGAGGGGCCATGGGAAGAGCAGGAGGTTCCAGACAGCTCCCAGGACCTCATGGTGCTGGTCCTGGCCTGGCAGGACTGTAACAACTCAGGCTGACCCATTGTGAGCTGGGGCCGGACTTTCCAGTCCCATCAGACTGGGATGGTGCCTCAGTGTGGCTGCAGCACAGGGACAGGAATTGCTCCTAGGCTGGGAGTGAAAGTTACAGGCACATTTTAGGACTGATGCTCTGCTGGGACAACTGAACTGCTCAGGTTCTGTGTGTGTTTTGGGTGTACACAGGTGCTGTACCTGCCCACCAGACAGTGTTTTGTAAATAAGGTGGATTTCCCCAACCAGGTGGCCCTCCCAAGCTTTTGGAGTCCTTTTGGACCTCCTGTGATGGGCACAGCTTCTGGGAAGGAATGCAAGCTTGATGTCTTGGCCAGCCCGAGGATGGCAGAGGGCTGCAGCCACAGCCCAGACCCTCCCTGGGGTGCAGAGGCTGGGCACTGAGTCAGGGTAAACGCTGTGATAGTGCTCAGAGCTGCAGTGACAGGGCTGGCTCTAGCACAGGCAGAAGGAGGTGCCCAGAGAGACTGGGGAGCCTGGTGCCCAGACACAGCCAGCTTGTGCCTCAGATCCCTGCTGTTCTCTCATGCAGGGAATAATCAGAGCAGCACCCAAAAGCTTCCTGTCACCATGCCAGAAGGCCACCGAAGCACTGGGGACTCATATAAAACCTGCTGGCCCAGCCCCTCTGCAGGAGCTGAGCGTGCAGCCCATTTGTTTTGCAATAAATCAGAGTGGTCAGAAAGCCCTCGTCTGATTTGCTTTGGTTTTTTTCCTCCAGAGGCCAGGTACTGCCTGGGAGATGTTTTTGTAGTCTGGGGACAGCTGGAGCTGCCCTCTTGTTCATGGGACAGGGGGATCACTCCACTCAGGGGGCAGCAGGAGCCTCCTGTCTGGTCCTGTTCATCCCATTATCCCATTATCCCATTATCCCAATATCCCATCCCATCCCAATATCCCTTCCCATCCCAATATCCCATCCCAATATCCCAATATCCCATCCCATTATCCCATTAACCCATCCCAATATCCCATCCCATCCCATCCGCTGGGGGGCGCTCGGGAACGCCAGGCCGCGGGCAGGGCGCCCCCTGCAGGCCAAGGCGGAGCGGTTGCCGCGGCCTGCAAGCGCCGCCGCGACTACAATTCCCAGCGCCCCTCGCGGCGGCGCTCGAACTACAGCTCCCGGCATGCCGCGCGGGGCGCGCCGTGCGTGCCGAACAGGCCGCAGTGCGGGCCGGGGCCGCGGCGATGCTGGAGGAGGCGGGCGAGGTGCTGGAGTCGGTGCTCAAGGCCTCGTGCCTCCCGCTCAGCGTCCTGCTCTTCGTGCCCGCCGTGCTCCTGCTGCTGGGGCCGCCGCCCGCCGCCGAGGCGGCGCATGAGTTCACGGTCTACCGCATGCAGCAGTATGAGCTGGGCGGGCAGCCCTACGGTGAGGAACTGCACGGCGCGGCCGGGCTCGGTCCTGCCAGCAGCGGCCCCTTCAGGGGTGGTGGGGCCGTAGGAAGGGAGCTCCGAGTCTGGGGAGAAGCCCAGGGTAGGCCGTGAAGCCGCGGGCGGGCCATGGAAGGCGGCCCGGCCTAGGGGAGGGTTCGGGGGCTCTGGGAGGCGGCAGCAGCCGGGCCTGGGGCCAGGCCTGGGCGCAGGGGAGGCCACAGGTGGGCCCCGTCTGGCTGAGTTTCGCTGCCCAGGATCAGCAGGAGCAGGAGAAGGGTTGGGAGCTCCGTCGTGGTGACCTAGAGGTAGCCACGGACCCCTGGCTGTGGGCTGAGGGCTCCAGCTGCATCCCTTCTGCATTCTGGTAAACTCGGCTGTGAGCTCGGTTTTGTCCTTTTGCCTTTGATTCCTTGATTGACAGGTTGATTCCTCCTTGCTGTTCATCCTCTTCATGCTCAGCTCTGTGTGTTGCTCCAGTGGCTCCGTTTCAGAGCCCATCCTTTCCCTGTGTTACAGCTGACCTTTACTTCCTCTGTTCTCTTACTTGCAGCTTGCTGATTGTGCAACACCTTTCTTTGGGTCAGAGACACACCCTGTTCTGCGAGTCCTTGAGGTGCTGCAACCCTCAGCCTCCTCCCCTGTGTGCCCACAAAGCCAGAATCAAGGGTTGTTTCTGGGTCTTCTATAGAGATTTTATTCCAGGCCAGGGCATGTGCTCTGTCTGTGAGTGACTCTCCTAAGGAGTTAACAACGAACAGCCTCATGTTTAATGTGACACCATCTCTCATTCATTCAGACATTAATAAGCTCAAATATATAAATTATGAAATGCAGCTGTGCCTGTGTACTCCTTAAACACTTCATACCTCTGGTGGCTTCTAAATAAATGAAATTCTTTCTGGGTTCTTCCGTCACAGGTGCTCAGAACATGTCCAGATCCTGAGGGCTCTCTTGCTGACAGCCTCAGTAGCTCAAGGCAGGCTCTTGCATGGGGGTAGGACTCTCTCTCTCTTTGTTCCTCAGGTGCTGGGAGCTGTTTGTTAACAGGCTGAGCAGGGGCAGCAGGGATGTGATTCAGCTGGCTTTGACTTTGCTTGCCTGAGTGTTCCCTCTACCTGCAGTTTTGTGACCTCTTGAAAAGCCAGGTGGTTTTTTTTTAAAGATGCTTCCAATTAGCTACTTATGCTGTTTCTTTTTCCTGGAGCCTTTTAGCATGGTGTTGTGATCATTAACCAGCTCTCTCTGTAGAGAAACTACAGAAAATCAACCTGTCAGAAAAATAATGTTGTGTCTGCTTTGCTTAGATATCAGAGAGACCAGAACTGTGGGTGCACACATTCCTGTGTTTACACATCATTCCTCTGGAAATGGTGGAGGGATTGTCCTCATTTTGAGTTGTTTTTCTCTGGTTGGAGCAGGGGTGTTGTTAATATTTGTTTAGTGTCAGAAGTCTGTGGGGAGAATTCACATTGTGCCTGGGCTGTTTCTGGGTGTGTGGCCCTCACTGATACTGTGCAGAAAACTTGTAGATTTTTCTTGTTTAGGTGTTCCTGTGACCTTTGAATAGGTCCAAACTAATGTTAGAGTTAAGCTAAGCCAGGTTTAAATATAGTTCTCAGCTATGCCCCAGACCCAGAATGATGAGACCTCCAGTGGAGGTGCCAGAGTTATGGAAGAAGAAATTGAATTATAAATTGTAAGGTGGATTTGACCCTCTCTATTTGCACAAGATGTCTTTTTGGCCCTCTCTTGGGGAATGCAGGAGCTTCTGGCCAGCCTGCAGCCTGCTGTGCTCCCAGGGATTGCATTTCCACGTGGGGGATTTGATCTGCTGCCACTGAGAGTAGGAGAGGGCGAGCCTGCTCCTCTGTAACTCTGCCTCAGCTTACTAAACCTTCATTGGGGCTGAATGAGAGCAGCCCTTGGGCTGACATGGGGCAGCCTGGTGTCCTTTCACCAGCACAGCTTGATCCTACAGTGGGAGGAGGCTCTGGAGAGTCTCCAGGGTGCTGCTGACTGCAGGTATTAAGTGCAGGTGAGCAGACAGGTAGCCTGTGTGTCGTGTTGAGGAGGAAGACTGGAAGATGAGGCTGTGTGGTGTGGAACAAGGGGGCTCTGACAGGACGTGGCTGCACAGGAAAACCCACAGACCCCACAGACCTCCGCTCCATTTCGCACGAGCACAGAGGCAAACTCCAGCTTTCTGCAGCCCATCAGGCTGTCCCCAGGAGCGTTCTGAGCAGCAGGCAGGCTGGAGCAAAGGGGATGGGGTGCAGTGCCTCAGGAGCCCTCTTGCTTTCCTGCTGGCAGGTACCAGGAGCGCGGTGCTGAACACGGAGGCGCGCACCGTGGAAGCGGATGTGCTGAGCCGCCGCTGCGTCATGATGCGGCTGGTGGACTTCTCCTACGAGCAGTACCAGAAGGCTCTGCGCCAGTCAGCTGGGGCTGTGGTGATCATCTTGCCACGATCCATCTCCTCTGTCCCCCAGGATGTTGTGAGGGTAAATAAAAAAAGTTTTCTTTCTCTTCCCGTGGGGAGGTGTGTTGGAGAAAAGCTTCCTTGCTGCAGGGCTGGAAGCTTCTGTTGTAACGCACAACAAATCGTGTTCTAATTTTAAGACTTCTCTCTCTCTCTCTGCTTTGGTTTTTAATTTTTTCTTGACACCTCTCGTGTTTAGCAGATGCTAAGTTTGTGTCTTGCTTAAATCCCCAGCAATTCATGGAGATAGAGCCAGAAATGCTCGCTATGGAAACCATTGTGCCAGTCTACTTTGCAGTGGAAGATGAGGAGCTGCTGTCTATCTATGAACAAACACGAGCTGCTTCTGCATCACAGGGTTCTGCCTCAGCTGCAGAAGGTGAGTTCTAACAAAGAGGAAAAAGTTTTGAGGATGACAGGCCTGTTCCTACCTCTGGGAAGAGTCTGCTGTGTCATCTGCACCATTGAACCAGTGTTCTGTGGCTTTTGTGTTTATTCTGTCTTTGTCAAAGTGTTTAGAGATTCAGTGGAAGAAAAGCACAGTTTAAGAAAGCATTACTTGACTGTATTTGGACATACAGTTGCAGGAGGTTCTCAGCTTCATACTGTTGCAAGTAACGTAGAAATCAAAACTAGGTTAAAAACAACATAAAAAGTTAAGTGACAATGGTGTGTTGGTAGAAGCTGAAGCTTTTTGTCTGACCACAAGTCAGTATCATATTTCCATGTAAATAATATGACTGTCTTATTGACCTGCTGCTTATGACTAATTTTAGTACTGCTGAGGAAAAGTTTTTAACCAGTTCAGAATATTGGGATTTTCAGGGCAGAATGAAAGCATAGTCCCCAAGATTCCGTGTCATTGCATAAACACCACTGACAAGTGAGAGGGCTTAAATGGTTTAAAGCTGGTCTCTCCAAAGCTCAGTTAGCAGGGGAAAGGCAGGGATGAAACTTCCCCAGGTGTACATTGTGTGGTTTTTTGGTGCTTTTGTTCCAGTTCTGCTGCACACGGCAACTGCCAATGGCTTCCAGATGGTGACCAGCGGGGCTCAGAGCAAAGCTATCAATGACTGGCTCATCCCCAGTGTGGAGGTGAGTTGTGTGTGGATTCAAACTGGCAACAATGATGAGGTGACTTCTTTTATTGGGACTTTATCAGACATTTGGTCTGACAGGGCAAGTCAGGGGAGTCTTAGCCAGGTATCTGAAGTTCTCACAACTGAGGCCACGGCAGACTCAGCAGGAATGTAGAAATCAGGTTGTCCTTGTACAGGCACACAAGAGGTGCTGGGAAGTGACACTGCTCTCTTTCCTCTGCAGGGAAGGCTGACAGGGCTGGGTGGAGAAGACCTGCCCACTGTAGTGATAGTTGCCCACTATGATTCCTTTGGAGTGGCTCCAGTGAGTATTCTTTCTTCCTGCAGCTCTCTGCTCCTGTCCTTTTCCCCTTTGCCCATGTGTCTTTTCTTGGCCCTAAGGCTGTGGGGCAGTTACAAGTGGAGCACAGTGCTGTGCTGTCTTGCAGCTGTTCTGGTACCTGAGAGTCAGTGTAGCTTTGTCACCTTGTGTGTGTGTCCCACCTCATCCTGCAGTGGCTGTCCCACGGGGCTGACTCCAATGGCAGTGGAATCTCAGTGCTGCTGGAACTGGCCAGGCTGTTCTCTCGGCTCTACACCTACAGAAGGACCCATGCTGGGTAAGGAACTGCTCTGTTTGGGGTTAAATGTATGTAGCTGACAAGTGGAGGGGATGATGTGGGAAGCAGATTCCATCCTCGAGCCCTGGGAACTCCCCACTTTTAATCTGTCCTGAGTACGTGGCATGTGGGAAATGTTTGTTAATGGACAGTTTGCCTTGGATGTCAGGTGCAAGTGGTTGTGATTTCACCACACCTCCAAGGCTGAGTGCAGGAATTCTCGGAGTGCAGCATGCTAACCCTTTTCTGGCTTCTTTGATGGGCAGGTATAACTTGCTGTTCTTTGCATCTGGAGGTGGCAAATTTAATTATCAAGGAACTAAGCGGTGGCTGGAGGACAATTTGGACCACACTGGTGAGTAAGGGGCTGGTTGTGTTAAATGTCTATAATTAATTGCCATCTCTGCTGTGAGAATCTCCTTGTGTGAGCCTTGCTTTTTTTTATAGGGTGGAAATCCCAGCACAAGACGTAACAATAAAGGTTTGGATTTTTCTGTTCCAGATTCCAGCTTGCTGCAGGACAATGTAGCATTTGTTCTCTGCCTTGACACTCTGGGCAGGGGCAATAGCCTTCATCTTCACGTCTCAAAGCCTCCCAAGGAGGGCACCTTGCAGCATGCATTTCTGAGAGAACTGGAGATGGTAAGGAAAAGCATTTTAGGTCCGTGGGAACTTGGGACTTACTCTACAGCTCTCCATGAGAGGAAGATGTGAAGAAAGGGTGTGCTGTTGAAATAATTCATGTATTGTTTAGGGTCACTTGAAGTGCAGACAAATCCTCATACCACAGCGAAGCAGACTAGATCTGCAATAGCAGAATAGATCTGCAAATGCTACCCTGTACAGACATTAAAACAGCTCTTTTTGACCTGAAAATCCAGCTTTAATAATGTCAATAACTGCACCTTACGTTGTGGAACACACAGAAATGGGTGTAGGCAGTGCAGGGTGGGACTCTGCAGCGGGCAGCCCCCCTGAATGGCTTGCCCTTGTCCTCAGGTTGTTGCTAGCCAGTTCCCAGAGGTGAAGTTTTCCATGGTGCACAAGAAGATCAACCTGGCTGAGGACATGCTGGCGTGGGAGCACGAGCGCTTCGCGATCCGGCGCTTGCCGGCGTTCACCATCTCCCACCTGGAGAGCCACAGGGACAGCCTGCGCAACAGCATCATGGACAGGAGGTGAGGGGCCCTGGGGAGGAAAGCTGGGCTTTAAACCCAGCCCAGAAACCCAAACTGGCCTCACAGCTGCTTGTGTTGTTCTGATGGTCAGGGCACAGGTGACAAATGGGAGCTGGGCTCTGGATTCTTTCCATGGTTGCACCTTTTTCACTGCACCATTTCATGCCTGGTGCAGTGAGAAAGGGTTGTTTCTAAAGGAAGCTGATGCCATTGGCTAGGCCATAATCCCCTCTTTTACTTTAGGGCACGAATAGACACTAAAGCACTGACCAGGAATACTCAGATCATTGCTGAGGCTTTGACAAGGGTCATCTACAATCTAACAGAAAAGGTAAGAGGTGCCCACAGTGCAGTGCTGGCCAGACTTGCTCTGCCCAGCCAAGCTCAACAATAACCTGGGTTGATTTTTTTTTTTCCCTTGCAGGGAGCACCTGCAGATATGCAGATCTTCACAGATCAGATGGTAAGCACAGTGCACTGTTTTTGTAACCTATAGAAGCTAGGGTCTGGGAGAGAGCTCTGGTGTGTGGTTGACTCCCTTTCTGTGGTGGTATTTTTCTGCAGCAAATCCAGCAGGAGCAACTGGAGTCAGTGATGGACTGGCTGAGCAGTCAGCCCAGGGCTGCCCAGCTGATTGATAAAGACAGCACCTTCCTCAACACCTTAGAATATTATATGGGACGCTACCTGAAGGATGTCAAGCAGCATCACGTGAAGGCAGACAAAAGGTAAGAAAATACATGAAAGAACCAGCCAAGGGATGCAAACTGGCTTCCCCCTGGACAGAATTTTGTCTTTGAGCTGCAGCTTTCCTGGTTTCTTGACATGCAGCTTTGCTCTTTTCTGCTCTCCTGTCAGTTTTGGTTCATGATTGTTGTTTTCCCAGAGAAAGCTGCTCATGATTCCTCACAGCACAGGAACGAGGCCCAGCAGCTCCCTCTGTCTGAAAAGCTTGTTTTTAAACTCTTTTGGTTCCACTGTTCCCACTCTGAGAGCAGGAGAAGACTCAGCTTCCATCCTGTTGAACCTACTTGGGCTGAAGCTGTTTTAGTGAACAGGAGGAATCTTCCATGTTCAGCCTCTGTGGAGGCAGCTGAACAACAGCATGAGTTCTGAATTATGTCCTGGGGCTTCTGATTGTAGGAAAAGAAAATCCTGGTGACTAAAATCAGCTCAAAACCAATGTGGGAGGTGGTCATGCTTACCTGTCTCTGGTTGGGTGAGCTCCTTGGGAACAGCTCTGCTCTATCCTGCCTGCAGGGTCAAGAAGTGCAGTAGAATCTGAAAAATTTCTCCTTTGCACAGGGACCCCGAGTTTGTTTTCTATGACCAGCTGAAGCAGGTGATGAATGCATACAGGTATGGAATTCCCTTGGGCATGCTGGGCTGTTGTCTCATCCCCTGGCAGGAATTGCTGTAGCAATTTCATCTGCACTTTTCTTTATTCCAGGGTCAAGCCAGCAATCTTTGACCTGCTCCTGGCTGTCTGTATTGCAGCCTACCTTGGCGTTGCCTATGTTGCAGTGCAGGTAAGAGACACAGATGTATTATTTTCCTCTTGAAACAAGTTAGATACAGAAATTCACACAGTGCCAGCACTAAAGCTGGAACAATAATGCCACTTGGCTGTGCTGAAGGCAGTCTCTTGCCATTCTAGTGCAAGCCTGTTTTGTAGAGCTGTTTCTTGGAGTCGAGGATATGCATAACTCACTTGCAAATCTATTTTGGCTCCAAACTGAAAGTTTATAACAAATTTTAGTTACCTTGGTAATTTAAAGGTTTGTAGCTTGTACTATTAGGAAATGTCTGAACTTGGGATGCAGCTTAGAAATGCATCTTCAGAGCCTTGCTTTCTTTTTTCAGTGAAACCATAAATACATCCTGTGTCCATACCTCTGGAAATGTGATGCTCCATGCCTTGGTCAGGCAAATTAAATGCAATGTTTTTGTGTCACTGTTAACCAAGACAGTGTGAGCAAGGCTTTGTTCCTGCCTGGGTTCATGTAGGACATGAATGAAAGGGAAGGTTTTTAGGTCACTCTCAATTTTGATCACTTTGTGTTATTTGTGTCTATTATTAGTTCAGGGAAACCACAAGCATTTGAAAACTCAGTGTAAGAATATAAACAAGATGAAAAACATACTTTGATTTCTGTTAGCAATCTTCATTACTTCTGTTATTTGAATTTGAAATTATTGGAAGCCTGGATCTTGTTACGTCTGTCAAATATCAAATCAAAATACAATCAACCCCAGCAAAATCAAAAGGGGAATTAAGTGAATTTCAAAGTCACTGGGGAAATGGTGAAAGAAGATCCAGTTAAAGAATTGTAAATTGCTTGGAATCTCTGTGTTTGCCTGGTTCATTTTTACCTTCCTGAAACTGCTGGCAGCAGTGTTTCT
The DNA here is from genome assembly GCA_013399455.1 of Anthoscopus minutus. Taxonomy (NCBI): domain Eukaryota; kingdom Metazoa; phylum Chordata; class Aves; order Passeriformes; family Paridae; genus Anthoscopus; species Anthoscopus minutus. Next base: position 561,040 of record VWYI01003332.1, on the reverse strand, counting down.
ATAGAGACCAGGAGCCTGCATGTGTTGAAATCTGAAGCTTTCTCCTTGCCTTCAGAATTAACAGAATTGCATTAAAAAAAATAAATTAAAGATTCCTTTATACATCTTCAAAATGAGGTGAAACAGACCTCCACAAACACTTCTGTAAGCCAGCATTTTCTGTATAACTTGGCTTCCTTGTCATAATTCCTCCTCATCCATCAAGTCCCACTCAGGATGAGTGGTTGATGCAAACAAGGCACTTCATTTGCACACTGGTATTGTTTTAAGCCTCCTGCTAAGCTTTCTGTGTGTTTAGAGCTGCCATGGTTACTTTTTTTCCCTCCTGTTTCCAGCACTTTGGTCTCCTTTACAAGATGATACAGAGATTATCCCTTAAAACCAAGCAGCAGTGAAGCACCAAGTCCCCCCACCCAGCAGCACTGAGCCATCGGTGAGCCCATTGGGAACCTTCTGCCTTCCACTGAACCCTGCTGTTCCTCCTCCTTTGTCTCCTCTTTGCTACTGTATAGAGGGGAGGAAGGCATAAAGAAAATGAAATTTTAACTCTTGTGCACCTTTGAAGTGCTTTTCTTCACCTTCTTCCCCTGACTTGCACCGTGTCTGGTTTGCCTTTGCATTGTGGTGAGGGAGAGGCTGAGGGACTTCAGCAATTCCTGCAGTCTGATTCTGAGCAGCTTCTCTGAGTGTAACACAGAGTCCAAGCACCTCCATGGACACTGTCCCACAGCTAGCCTGGAAACTGAAACTACAGCCTGACAGAGTGGTATCTTTGCCCAGCACACAAGGACTTGGAGCAGTGATTTAAAAGAAAAAAAAAACCAAAAAGTGCACATGCAAATTAAAGAGAATGTGATTAGCATGTTTCCTTATGGCACCTCTTCCTGGAGTTCACTGCTGGCTTTAGGGAGTTGTGCTGAGCAAGCAGGGTCTGCAGCAAGCACCTTCTTGCATTTTGTTCAACTCAGCCCCTTTCAGGAGCTGCACTGTGAGGGATCTTGACTGTTATTGCCAGGATGAGGAAGGGTTAAGAAGGGGTTCTGGCATGAGGGTTCTTGCCAGGGACAAGTTCTCTCCTGTCTCTCTTGGAGGATGCATTTTGCCATGTACTTGATTTCTCTGGAGGTTTTTGGTCCTTGAACAGTTCACAGCTGCCACCACTCTGTGCTAAACTCTTCCTTGATTTTTGAGGGGTGTTCCATAGTCCAGCTGCTGCAGGAGGATCATGTTCTGTGCTGTTCCATGTCCTTGCACAAGCTGGTTCCGTTGGTAACAGGAGCAAGAGCAGCTCAGACCTGGAAAATACACTGAGATGGTGCTAGGCTAGTTGTAGATCTAGAAGGTAACCCTGAGCACTGCCCTGCCACCCAGCAAGTTTTGAATCCTTTTCTGTAATCTAGGTACATGAGGCCTCTTCACAAGCCACAGTGACACTTTTTTTCTAAATTTAGCTACTCTTTATAATTAAAGCAGCGTATCTTACAGAGGCTGAAAAGTTTTGAATTGAGGTGGACCTTTTTGCTTGTGTATGCAAGGAAAATTCCAGCTGTGGATTCCTGCTTGCACACACCTGCTGTGCACATGCTTGTTTAAAAAGGGGTTGTTGTGGCCAGTCACTGTCCTTTAGATGGGCACCAAAGCACTGATTTCCATCCTCCTTTGTTTATTTTACTGTAATCTCCTTTTTGGAGTAGCCTTGCTCCATGATGTGTCCTTTCTGCTACTTTAAACTTTTCTGTAATTGTTTAAAGGGTCTTGTTTAAAGGGTCTTGTCTTTTCCAGGAAAGCCTGCTGGTGCCAGTGGCTCACCATGGTGTCAGCATGGTGCCAAGCACTCCAGAAGGATCAGCCCCACAGGGAAACCTGCCTTGTCCTGATCTTTTGAGTGCTCATTTGAAATGTGTCTCTCTGCATGTGTGAAGTGCTCATGGCATTCCTCTGCCAAATGAATTCATAATGACTTCAGAAGTTGCTGGAGTGGCTGGAAGGCAAGCCTTGATTGTTTTCCCCTGGTTTGTGTGCTCTGCCCATAGAGCCCATCTGCTGTGCCCTGGGAAGCTGCATGCCCTGGGCTGGGTAGGTTTAGAACATGCATGGTGCAGTGGTTCTCTGAAGAACTCTGTGGCCTCTGAATATCTGGGAGTAGTTTGAGTCTTCCAGCTGCAGCATTTGTTTCTGGTGTGTTACACTTAAGAAGGTGATGTTCCCCCCAGCCTAGCAGATTATTTCACCAGTCTTGATCATTAGCTCTGTTACTTTGCTGAGAAAAATAATTTTAGCAATGCTGCTGCAGCTTGAGTTGATGTGTGTAAAATTTGCCAGTAGCGGGCAAGAGCAAACAGAACAGACCTGGAGCTTGTTCCTTGCTGTGGAAACTGTCAGCCTTCAGTCTTCCAGATGAGAAGCTCAAAGTTCAGAGTCAAAAACTTCCTCCCAGTCTGTCTGTAGAGGCTGTAGCACAAAAAAAACACCTTAGCTCTGCATGGTCTCAGCAATGAACTGTTAACACTCCTGATGCAGTGCCAGAAGCCAGTGGAAACAACCTAAAAAAAGGATGGATAAGATTAATGAGGAGAGTTTATAAACCTGAGGGGCAGTTGGGATGGTACATTGCTCTCTCCCACACAAGGTTAGTTTGTCCTGTAATCCTTTTGTGTCTCCATGGCTGCCATAAAAAGTAGTTTTTACAGCAGATAAAAGAGTTTCTGCTTTTGATCAAAGGACACTTGTACTGAAACATATATGCTCAAATCTGAGATAGTAAAATCCCAATTTCCAATTTTTATAGCTGGAGCAGAGTGCCCATCCTGGGATTGAACTTAGTTCCCACATTGTTGTTTCCTTGGCTAAGTCAACAGAGAAGTTTGCAGAGTCCCTGGAGCTGATCTGCACTGCAGCATAACTGATCAATTCAGTCACCAACACAAAGTCAGAACTCCAACAGGTGTTGTGATAAAATAAGTTCTCCACAGCATTGCACAGGAGCTCTGTGTAGCTGATTCTCGTTGCCCTTGTTTTTACCTGTCCTCTTTTTTTTTGAGGAGTTTGCCTGGCCTGTAGGGAAAAGCATGGAAAGCATTATATCCACATACACACAAGTGGCTAGCAGTTGATACTCCTAGCCAGAAAATAATTTTCTTTGCTATTTATCTGACTTCACCTGTTGTCCTGGTGCTTTCAGAGTCTGCAGCTCACAAAAAACTGGTTTTCCAGCAGGGTTTAACTAAAGCTGTTCATTCCTTCTGTTCATTTCCACCTGCATGGGCACTTTTGGGAATTGTCTGGGAGTAATTTGGATTATTGTAGTTCATCTCCCAAATGAGAGGGCTTGGTTTTTTGTTGGGAGAGAAGTAAAGCTGTGCAATATGAACTCCACTCCTCTACACAGTGCTGTGAAAATCCCGAAGCCAGAATGGAATTAGGTCTCCCACAATCTGTGGCTGAAAGTCACCACAATCTCTTTAGACATTCAAAACCACAGCTCTACCCAAAATTACTGTGGGGTTTGGTTTTGAGGGTGTTTTGTTGGTTTTTAAATCTCATGCTTTTACATTGCTCGTGGCCCAAGCCCAAATCCCAGGCTGCTCCTGCACCCCGTGTTTAAGCTGGGTTTTACATTTCAGAGGTTTTACATTTTATTTGGTCTTGACTCACCAACCTGAAATGCTGGGGCTGCTCCTGGATGTCTCAGAAAATTGGGCCTCTTGGTACTTGACTGTGGACTCCTGCTTGCTCCCTCTGATCTGTTTAGTTTCCATTTGTAGTTACTACATAGCAACTTCAAGGTTATAATCTGGAATATTTGCAGCTCAGGAAAAAGATTTGATTTATCTAGCAATGTTAACTCAATTATTTATCTCTTGTGTGCCCTGAAGAACAAATGTATATTGAGGTGAATATTTAAAAACTAATAGAAAATTCAATGCAGTTGATTTACATATTTTAGGACTATGAAATGTGATAATATTTAAGTATTTTAACTTTTTTTTATTGGTTTGTCCCTTTTTCCTTGGAAAATAAACCAAGTGAATAGGTTTGATGGATAAATTTGTCAGATAACTATTTGCTCAAAAAAAAATGGAATCTCCTTGCGTCATTTGGAGGAATAGACACTACAAAATGGGAGAAAATCTATGTATTTAAAAGCTTCATCCTGTCTAGTCAAAAGTAAAATAGTATGACAGAAAATATTTACACACTCCAAGCATGATTTCAGCACCTTGCGGTGAGCAAATTCCTGTTTATTCAAAAGGTTTGTGCTCATGTGAAGCAATTAAAGTTTCTATGCAAAACAGCTTTGGTACTGTGAAAAACCTCAGCAGCCAGCACTGTGTGCTCATGGAGATTGTTGTGCCTCTGTCCTTACCCAATGCCTATTTGAACACTAAACTATTTATTCAAACCATAAGCATTGCAAGAGATCTGTTCCCTGAGCGTGAGTTTTCTCTTAAGTCGTGGGCAGAGTTGGAGCGGCGGAGGGACCTGGGCGTGGCACAAGGGGAGAGCCGGAGGTGCGCTCCTCCCGGAGCCAGCGGTGACACGGAGCGGTGTCCCCGCGGTGTCCCGGAGCGGTGACACGGAGCGATGTCCCCGCGGTGTCCCGGGGCGGTAACACGGAGCGGTGTCCCCGCGGTGTCCCGGGGCGGTGACACGGAGCGGTGTCCCCGCGGTGTCCCGGGGTGATGACATGGGGCGGTGACACAGGGCGGTGACACAGAGCGGTGTCCCCGCGGTGTCCCGGGGCGGTGACACGGGGCGGTGTCACAGGGCAGTGACACAGAGCGGTGTCCCCGCGGTGTCCCGGAGTGGTGACACGGGGCGGTGTCCTCGTGGTGTCCCCGCAGTCACATGGGGCGGTGGCAGAGAGCGGTGTCCCGGAGCGGTGACACGGAGCGGTGTCCTCGCGGTTACACGGGCTGGTGACACGGGGCGGTGACACAGAGCGGTGTCCCCGCGGTGTCCCGGAGCGCTGTCCCCGCGGTGTCCCAGAGCGGTGTCCCCGCGGTGTCCTGGCGGTGACACAGAGCGGTGTCCCCGCGGTGTCCCGGAGCGGTGACACAGAGCGGTGTCCCCGCGGGTGACACGGGGCAGCCCCGCCCGCTGTCCGCAGGTCCCGAGGCCACGGGAGCTCCTCCCGGTGCCAGCCCCGGGCCGGCTCAGCCGCTGTCCCGCCCTGGGACCGGTGCAGGCAGGGCACGGCGGCCCCGGGATGCGGAGCGGGGCTCGGCCCTCGCACCGATGCTCAGGGCGGGGCAGGTGTGGCCTCGACATCCCCGTTCCATCCGTTCCAGGGCTCTGCTTCCTTCTCCGCTTCCCTGGCGGCAGCGGGGACACGGGGCTGCCTGCCCGAGGCTGGTGCAGGGGATGCCGAGGTGCCAGGAGGATGCTGAGGTCCTGGCTCCTCGGATCAGGCTGTTCAAAGTGGTGATGTGTCTTTCTAGAAAACAAAAAAATGTCTTCTAAATCAGAGAAAAGGTTGAAAACAAAGGCCAGCCCTTGGAAGGTGACAGAATTGCTGGGATGAGGCACTGAAGAGGAGGATGTATTCCAGTGATGGAGAGCAAAGAGCTGCTCTGGAAATGTTGCCATCACTGTTCTCTCTACACAGCCCTCCCCTCTACGTCCTTTGCTTGTAACAGAGCATTTTTGGAGCTGGGGTGCCCACTGTCCCATCACAGCCCTCTGGCACACAGAGCAAAACCCTACAGGCTGAAGGGCAGCTTGCAGCAGGGTTTAACACAGGCTCTGTCATGTCATTATCACAGAATCACAGAATTAACTAGGCTAGAAAAGACCTTTGAGATCACCAAGTCCAACCTATAATTATGTCAATGCCCTGCTTTGAAGGGAAGGTCCTTGTGGACATCAGGGAGTTCTTCACTGGCAGGGAGGATGGTGTGAAAGCAGAGAGGAAGAAAATCTAGCTGCCTTCCCTGACTGCAGACTGGGGCTGTGGCAGCCACCCCACTGTGGCTTAGGTTGGTTCTTGGTGCAGGGAGACCTCTGCATGCCACGCTGAGGGACTGGGAGCTGAGCAAACTGCACTGGAGGGTTCAGTGCTTTCTCAGCCTGGGTGGCAGCAGCTGAAGAAAAGCTCAAAGGATGAGTGTAAGCCTCCCGTGAGAGCTGGGGCTTGGCAGGACAGCTCAGAGCAGTGCAGGAAGCTGCTGTGCAGGACTCTTTGATCACCCGTCCTTTCTCTGGCTTTTGGCAGAGCTGCATGGTGGAGGAGGGGAGGCTGAAAAATCCAGCCCTGATGTTTCCTTGTGTCACCCTGCTGGCTGACAAACTTGTGGTTTTGTACTGGTCACGCCTCTGCCATAAAGGTGACATTTTGTGTCTTTGTCCCTAATCTGTAATGGTGGGGCTGTGCTTGGCAGGGAGGATATCCCAGAAATAAATCCAAATCTTCCCTGCAGCCAGGGACAGAAAGGTTAAGAACCTTCTGAATCCTTCCCAAGATGCTCCAATGCTGCTGTCAGGTGTTCCTGTACTCTTTTGGCAGGTGTCAGATGCTGTGAGAGTCTGGCACTTCATAACTTGGTGTCCCATCAGAGCAGCAGGGCCTGAGCGGCTGGTGCAGGTGGAGAAGGACAGACACGTCTTTCTCTAGCGCTTTTCAGCTGATGAGCCACACTTAACTCAGGCCTTCTGCTCTGGGATTTTCACATTTGGTGACTTGCCAACTTGCCTGGAATTTCACAGGCCCTGGATTCTTTTCACTTGTCCTGTGGGTGGTATCTAGCCAAAACTGAGTCACTGTGGGGTTTCTTGAGGAACCCTTTGGTCCTTGCTATAGATTCTTGTGTGAGGGCAGATTAATTTGTTTCAGCTTCACAGACTCAATTAGGGTGGAAAAGACCTCTGAGATCATCAGGTTCAACCTATTGCATGACTAAGCATGGTTTTCATTCCAGAAATTAATTTCTTTCAGAGAATTTACAAGTATAAATTACTCTCTTATAGAACTGTGTATTCTATAATGGAAATGGGAAGCAAAGCCCTCAAGATTTTCTGTGTTTCTGGGAGGAGAGAGGGAAAGGAGCATTGTGGGCTCCTTCCAGGTGGGAAAAAGCACACCCACAATGTAAGACAGAAGATCAGTGAGTTAAAATAGAGACCATGAAGAAATGTTTTTAATTTAAATGCTGTCTCTGTTGTCTTTCTAGAGAGTTCTTGACACCTGATAAAGCTTGGACCTCAGTTCTTGGAGGTGATTCTTAGCAAACCCAAAAGGAACAAGCTGACAATACCTGACTGGAAACCCATGCAGCAATTTTGCTACAGTGTCTGTTTTGTAAGGGAGAGGGACAGGACATGAGGATCTTATCTCTACTGAATCAAAAAGGAAACCAATTCTTCTTTATCGTTTAAGCCACATAGTGGTTTCTTGTTAGCAACAGTTTGGTTTTTTTCCAACAGACCTGGCCTTATTTCCTTTGGGCATTTCAAAGGATGGTGTCTTAACTGTTGTGAGGACTAAAGTTCTCCTAGAATTTCTTCCCAGCTCACATGAGTGGGAATCTGTCCTAGAGAACAGCCCATAAGGGACTGTGGGACTCATGAAAGGCAATTTGAGTTTTTATTCTCAGATGGTGCTTCTGTGGTAGCACTGAGTGGTTCTTGATAGGGATGCTGAAGTGCTGTTACTGACTTTCACTTGGTTGACCATCTTTGAGTCAGACAGTTTGTAGCCCTCATGCTGGCATCCTCTGTGTATCCTCCATGTGCCATTCTGATTTTTTTGAGCGAAGGTATTATTCTACTTTAGCAACTGGTTTGTCTGTAGAGGTTGAATAGGCACAGCACAGGTGTTAAAAGGATTATTAAAAGGAGAGGCAGATGAACAACTCTGAGTTCCAGGCACCCTTGTCTGTAGGTTGCTGTTGGATTTCCCTTTCAGGAGAGTGCTCTGTGGTGGTTTCTCCTCATGGTGTGTTCCCAAATACTCCTGCTCTACAGAAGCAGTCAGGCAGCAGTCTACTCCAGGTCATGGGAAGGGCACACTAGAATATGAATCATTCAAAGGAACTGGTAATTAGGAGGCCTGTTAAATAGAGGGGAAGTTAAAGAATATCCCTTTCCCCGTGGCAGAGAAAAATGACAAACTACGGAAGGATTGGAGAGAGGATATTTTATGCTTGAGCTCTAAATGGATCCCACTCTGCAATCAGCTGCAGCAAGCACAGCCTTCCCCAGCAAGGCTTTTCCAGACCTTACAACAGCTTGCGTCTCTTCCATCTATTTTTGGTTTTTCTCTTGCCCTGGTTTCCATAGTATCTGAATGCTTCATGCTCTTAAATATATCTGACACTTACAGCACCTTGGTGAAGTAGGAGGTACAAAGGGCCTTGCTCTTCAGAGCTGCTGGAGCTGGAACAGCCCGGGGATGTGTGGAAGATGTGGGGTGGAGTCCTGAGTGGAAAATGTGCTTTTCTAGAGGCTGGATTTGTCACTGCTGGGTTAGCCTTTCACAAGAGAAAAGAAATCCTCATAAAACTTCTGAAAATTATTTGAAGGGCTCAGTGGTGTAGCTGCTGGGAGCAGGGGTGGAAATGAGTAGATCTGGTGATTGCCACATTCCCCTCTAATCCTCTCTGCTTTATTCAGGTGCCACATTTCTTTCTCTCAAGGAAGTGAGAACAGGAGGACAACTAGGTTGTTCTGGGCTTGTTCCTGTGGAATATTTTTAATGTAATATCTTAATACAGTGTAACAGGGAGTAACGGGAAGATAGAGAATTTACCATAAGGAAAGACATGAGTGAGAAGCTGTAGGGATGACCCCAAGATGCTAGGAATGCTCAGTCCTTCTAAGGGGTACCCAGAGGAAAGCATGTGACAGAAACAACCATCTCTGTGCTCCAGGAGTGGCTGGGAAGCAGAGGGAGAAGCCAGATCAAGTCAGCAGAGCTTAATATCTTTGCTGATTAAAACCAGGTCCAAACTGAACTCAGTCAGCTCAATTGAATATTGCATGATGGTACAGCTGAGGAACTGCCTCTCATTATTTGGGAAAGGACAGCCCTGTGCCATTGTTTCCTGACCAGCTTGCTTTCAAGCATTGGAAGAAACAGTTTGCACACAACCCAAACTTCTTCCACAAGGTGGTTTGTGTTGTTTGTTTATTTGGGTTTTGGTTTGTTTTTTTCAATAAATCTTCAAAGAACAGATGCTCTTGATCACAAAGATATCTGGAATCTGTGATGGTCGCTTCCAATTCACCCACTGTGACAACTTGAGTCAAAAAATCCACAAGCCTTAAAACTTAGTTATTTTTTGGGTTCTTGCAAAGTTAAAATGTTAAAACTCCCTAACTCTGAATTGGTTGGTAAAACAGATATTCAGTAAAAGCTAAACAGCAAGGTCTTGGTGGGCAAGAGAGGATAAAAGCTGATGGCAAGTTATATCCCTTTTTACACAAGATATTTTTCTCTTAGGCTGACAGTCTGGCTGCAGAATCTTTTACACCAGACCAGAAGCAATCACATTACAGGAATAACTTTTATCTCCCTGAGATACGGTCTTATTTCTTGGATATTTTCTGCCAGGACTGTCTTACCTAGTCCTTTGGCTCTTCTGCCTGGAGAACAAATAGGTAAGGGAAGGCAGACTGTTTCAAATTATCCTCTTTTTTTTCCCTCCCTCTTTTTTTTTTTCCTGGGCTATGGTGAGGATTTTCTGCCTTAAATGGTGTCTCCTAGGTGATGTGAAAATTCAGAGCTCCAGCCTGTATTTTCTCAATTGCTCAGTGCCTTTAGGAGCTGGAAGGACTGGGCAGGCACTCTTAAGGCAAAATGTACCTGGCTGTTCCTGCACCCTTTGTTTGAACCCTTCTCAGATTTGGGCCACTGGACTGGACCTCTTCACCTTTCATCTTAAGCTGTCCCATCTAAATACAAATACTCATATGCAACAAGAAACCAGGCAAGTCTAGATGGCTGTAAGGAAAATATTTTTCACTAGCAAATGTTTCTCTGCAAAAGAGATACTTTTTAGGCATACAATGGGGTTTTCTTCTAACAGTGCTTTTTTTGAAGCAGCATCTCAGGTTTGGGCAGAATCTGTCCCCTCACCCCCTGGGAATTGTGCATCTGAGCTCTGCTGTGCTCCTTCGAACACTCTTGTATAGACTCCTCCATGACAGATGCAACATGTTTCTTCTGCACAGGTGACCTGCCATTTCCCTTTTTCTCTGTCTTGGTGCTAAGATTCCTTTTATCTTTCCCCTAATCCTGTTACTCTGGTATATAATTCTCTGTCTGTCTCTGTAAATCCCAGGTGCTGATTGACAGCTGTTCTGGTTTTCATTTACCAGCAGTATTTTCATGTCTGTTGTTCTTTATTGCAGCTGGAGTGGTTTTAGTATGTCCATTCATGGACTCCAAAAGAGACTGGATTTATCTCTCCTTCTAAACAGACATTTTCTACCCGAGGCACTGGGTCCCTTGAGCTGTAACAAAAGCCTTGAGCAGCTTTTGCTGCAACAGCTGATGTGAAAAAGCAGGCTAAGCATGCAAAGGTGCCTGAAAACTTTACTTGCTTAGGTGTTATTCGTCCAAGGTGAGGATTGCTGCTGCTGCCATAAAGCTTTCTTGTTTTAAACATTGCCTTATCTACTTGCAGCTGTTAAAAATGAGAACAGCTTGACTTGCCACAGGCTTCCCAGCTGATGCATCTGTGGCTTCCAAATAGATGGCAGAACCCTGGCAGTCTCTGCAAGATATGTCAACAGAAAGTTTGACCAGTGTGAGGACATCCTGGGGAGGTTTAAGGTGAATTTTAGGATTGGTAACACCATCAAACACAAGACAGCTCTCCAGCCTTGAGATACCTTGCAGCATGCCCGGGTTCAGACCAGGCTGCAGAAAGCTGCAGGCCTTTGTGAGTCCATTTCCATGAAAAGCAAATTCCAGGCTCTTGCTGGCCCTCAGTGAGTGTTCTGGCAGCTCCACACACAGCTGGGCACAACAGCCAATGCTGCAGAGAGCAGGGTACGGAGCTGTAGCTCTGCTCAGCATGAGAGTGAAAAGGAATCCCCAATCCCTCTGGTTCTGCAGGGGCCTCTCTCATTCTTGCTATGACTTCAGCCTGGAGTCAGTGGGAGCCAGGTGGGTGCTCATACACAACCAGTATTCTCCATTTTTCTCTCTGCTCTGTAAGATTGGGACTCCTCTTCTTCCCCTGATAACACACTCCCCCTTTTTCCTAACCTGCTTTTTCCTGAGACCTGCTGCTTGTCTTGGTGACATTCCGATGCAGGGGCCTAGGTAAAATCACACCTGAGAGATCTGGGTAGGGTTTGAGGCTCTGGTATGTGGGGCACTGTGGGGACAGGGCAGGGAGAAGGATTGGACTTGGGGACCAGGCAAGAGAATGCTGAAAAGGCTGCAGTGGGAGCAGAGAGCTCTGGCTGCCCTGCTTGTGTGGTGTGGCAGGGTCACCACTCACTGCTGCCCTCGCTCCGCAGGACACAGGGCAGGAGAAAAGGCGGGGGGCAGAAAGCTCTCAGCAGAGACTACGCAAGGGGAAGCAAGGCCAGGCTGTGCCTGCACCACGGCCCTTTTCACAGGCACAGGCCTGGCATGCTCAGCCGAGCTGAGCACCTGACTCTGCCACAGCTCTCTCGGCAAACAACCCGGCCAACACCCCCTCCCTCCTCCCAGCACGAGGGCGCAGGAGTGTATTCATCTTCGGGGACACTGGGGCAGCATGACAGGCTGAAATGTGTGCTGTGACGACAAAAGCCGTGCACGCTGCAGAGGGAATGCTCTGTAGGAGATGCAGGCAGCGCGTGGCTGTGGGCGGCGGAGCAGGGCTGGGCTGCATCCCTGCAGCACAGCTGCTCCTGACGGAGCTTCGGCTGCGCTGTGCCTCAGCGTCACCCTGGCGTGACAGAGGTGGGCACAGAGGTGACACAGCCCGGGGCCACCTGGGCCGCGCTGCTTGGAGTGCTGACATCCCCTCATTGCCTCACGGCATCTGCCAGAGCTGGGGAAACCAGTGGGGAGAGCAACCCAGAGCCTCACACGGAGAGGGAGAGCTGAGCCCGGTAGCAATAATGGCTGCTTCGACATGGATCCACAACCAGCTCCTGACCATCTGGCATGGTCTGACACAGGACAGGGCTGGGGATGCCTCCACCAAGCCCCAGTGAGGAGGGAGTTGAGCTGCTCGGAGGAAAGGGTTCTTTCCCTAGAAGGGCAGGGGCAGAGTGCCCGGGGCTGCAGAGCCGGGGCCGGGTGTGACTTCCCCTTCCAGCTAAGCCCCCTCCGGTCCTGCTGCTCGTGGCTGTGCTCTCCGCTGGGTCACGGCTGCGTTACAAAATTTTCTGCTTTAAATAATCTCTTCGCGTCCACACCCTGGTGCTAAGGCACGGAGAAAATGGGGCGAATGCTAATTTCTGACACGGATGTGGAGCGGCTATGCCTTCGTGGGTGCTCACAGCTCTCCCCTGCTCCCAGGGCCCTAAAAACACAGCTCTTCCCTCGCCAGCGGGCACGGGCATCGCGGCGGTCACTGCTGCCTTGCCGCCTTCACCACCCTCTTGGCCAAACCCGGTCGGTCCCGAGTGAGTACCGGTCCCGAGTGACGCTCCCGGGCCCTCCCGGGCCGCCCCGGTGCCTTCCCCGCTGCCCCCCGTTCCTGAGGGGCCGGGCGGCGCGGGGCCCGGCAGGGGGCGCTGTGGCGCGGCTCTTTGTGGCGCCGCGGCGGCGGCGCTGGCGGCGG
>VWYI01003332.1:505904-547899 GCA_013399455.1 Anthoscopus minutus | reverse complement strand
CGGCAGCCCGGGCCTGTCGCCCCGCGTGGGCTGCCGTGACAAAGGCGGCCATGGGCAGCGTGGGCCGGGCCGAGGCTGCTGCGGAGCGCGGGGGCCGCAGCGGGACCCTCGCTGGGCTGCTGGCCATTCCCTGAGGGGACTCACAGCGACCCCGGGCTAGGGTTCGGCGCTGCGGTTTTAAAATCCGTGCAACAAAGAATATTGGCCGCGAATGTGCTGCTGTCAGTGGCGTTTGGGGTAGGTGAGGGGCCTTGGTGATGGCATACGGGGAGATGAGGGTTCTTCCTTCCTAAAGGACCTTTAGTAGGTGCTGAAAAGTTTGAGGAGGCTCCTTTAGCCTCACTTATTGTTGTGTTTTTATGTCGAATAGCTGTGGCGTTCGGCGTGGCAGCTCCCTTCAGTGGAGCGGCTCTACCCCACCCCAGCAGGTGTTTGGGATCTTGTGACCAGCGGCTCCAGCCAGAAGGGGAACTCACGGAGTTGTTTGCTGTGAGATCCGAGGGGGTGATGGCAGCCTCGCTCCCTGGCACAGGTAGAACAGCCTGCAGGGAACCGACAGTGAGTACCCTGAAAGCTGTCGGTGCTGAGCCTGGGCTGCTGTGCCCTAAAATGATCTGTGATGGGGCCATGTGTTGGTGCATGCTAGAGGGAGTGTGCCACGCTCAGTTCTGGTGCCTTGCATTTAGGAGGAACGGCAGGAAAAATCGAGTGCCTTGGCAACGTGAACCGTTCTAGATTGAACAGAGAGGGAAGAGGACAAGGGAAAAACAAGTGTATTTTCAAACAAAAGGCCAAATCTAACTCCAGCACAAAAGGAAAACATTTTCTCATTGAAGCCTGTGGGGGCTGGGCTGGCATGAATTTAGCTGAAGAAGTGTGTCTGGTTGTGAGTGAAGAATGACGATGCCATGTGCTTGTGTGTCTCTGTGTGCAAGGAGCTGCGTCCAAACCTGCTGCCAGGGGATGGTGAGTTGCAAGGTTTTGAACCCAGCAAGGAGGAGAATGGGCCCAAGGCTAGAGGCAATTGCACATTTCATTCCAGTTGACATCTTAAATATAGACTGTGTGGTCTGAGGTCAGCTTCCAGGCTGGAGACAAATTCTAAGGATCTGCTTAGGTATGGAAATTAGAGGGGGCAGCAGTGGTATTAGCCAGCTGTATGTGATATTGACTTGCTATTAAAAGCAGGATTTCTGCATTGAAATAAAAACATCCTTTTGGTTCTAACATTTTTTTTGAGTGGGTGTGGGTATTTTTGGTCAGGGGTTGTTCTGTCCAGAAGAGGCTCTTGAGATGCGAGGTTCTCTGGTGGTTGTGGGGTTGTTTCCACACCCCTTTGGTTCCCTCTGCCCCTCCCCGTCCTGTTTTGTACAAAGTGAGAGGCTGGGATTCCTTCCCTGGTGGTATGAGTTTGCATGTACATCCTCAGCCTGTTTTGGGAACAGCCTCTCCAAAGAAGTCATCCCTTCACAAGGAAGTGTGGGGGTTTAGCGTGTGCAACGAGATCCACAATCCAGCCCACCATGATGCCTGATCGCTCTCATTTGCCAGGTTTGGCTGCAGTGGCTTGTGCTCCATGCAGGAATGCCATCCTGGTGAGGAGCTGCTGCTGGCATCAGCAGGCCTGGAAGGTGCCAGGCTTGACCCAGGAGCTGCAGTGGCCTGGAGCACTGTCACAGCCCCTAAGCAGGGAACACTTTGGCTGCAAGCTTGTTCCTGCACTGTACAGAAGCCACCTTTCTGGGGCAGTTCTAACAGCAGACTCAGTTCTCTCTCCCCGTGTTCCTGATCTGCAGTGAGATCCAGTTGACAGCTCACATGCAGCTTCCATCTGCTTTTATCCCTTTCTCTCCCCAAAGGGGAGGAAATGGTTGTGTGAGAAACCAGCACTGCTGGTGAAGCCCAGCGTGTCCTCTTGTGTTCCCTTGCTCAGCTTGACATGGAGCTGAGCAGCCTCTGCCTCTAAGGGAGGAAGGAAGGGTGGAAAAGGCCTGCCAGGGGCTGGAGGATGTGAGTTGGGCTGCAGTGTCCAAAAGCTGGTCCTGTTTGGGTGCTGAGATGAATTCAGTGGAGGCTGAGGAGAATCTTAGAGATCTAGAAATGTGAGCTCTGCTATGAAATGGTTTTGTTAGTACCTGACTAGTCATGTCTCAGCAACCTGGCTACTGGTAGCTGATACTGTTCCAGCCTAATATTATTCATGAGGCAGTTTTTCTGTTTATGTTAATCACAGATACATTTGCATGTTAATGGCAGTGTTTGTCTCAAAGCTAATATTTTCATGGGAAGAGCGGGGAGGTGTTTGAACAGGCTTTTGGAACGGGTCAGGGGAGGCTGAGTGGAGAGAATCAAGTGGAAATTTTTGGCCTTGTGTTCTAGGATTAGGCAGAAGGCAGTTCCTTCACAAGTGTCAACTGGATGGGTTTCCTAGGAGTGCTCATGGTAGGGAAAGTGAAGTCATTAAGGAGTGTGAGATGCCAAATTGAGCTGCAGGGGAATATTCAGCAGGGGCAGGAGCAGCCCTCTGGAAGGCATGTAGACAGATAGGTGGATTTTCCAGAGGGCAAGGATAAAACAACACCCTCAGCCCAACTTGCCTCCCTGGCAGCCCAGTTTTGACTCAGCTTCTGCAGGCTTGTAGATTAGCTCCCCACTGACTCCATGCTTCCCCTGCTGAAGTATTTAATGTGATTTCTGATGCTAAGCAGAATCTAGAGATCACTCCCTCCTGCAAGCCAGCAGCCTTTTCTTGCTCAAGGCTTTAGACTGCTGATGTGTGGAGTAATATTTAGGATCTGAAGGGGCTGTAAATTCCAGAGTCAATGTGTAGTTTGTAGGGAGGACCAGGCACAGAATATATATATATTTATGCAGTCTCTTGCAAGTGGAACTAGGCTGAATTCTGCTTTCAGGGAGCTAGAAACTCTCCTGGAGCCCATGGAAGTAGGATGGTATCACAGATGCTGATGGGATGGAGAGGGATCTTTGGCAGAATGATGGTAGCCTGGCTTTGCAGACAGTGCTCTGGGTGCTGTTCTGCATCCCTGTGCTGGGAATGGGTCATTGGCACTGCCTGGATGCCTGAGACCTTCTAGGCTGACACTTCTTAACACCCTGAGCACTTTCTATCACCACGTCCTGTGTCTCAGCAGGCACAGCTGACTTGGTGTGAGAAGTGCCCAAAGGGGCTTGAGCCTGTCTGAGCTTGCTGTTAACTACAGCAGGAAATGTGGAAGTGAGAAAACCTAGTGAGAGTGACAGGCCCCTCTGCACCTCTGTGGACATCTCTTCACTCTTGAGCAATCCTGGGGTGGCTCTGTCAAGCTCAAAGTTTTAGGAGCCCAAAGAACCCATGCAAAACATGGTGAGCAGAATCCTGTCACAGCATCCCGGGAGTAGCTGCAGAGTTAGTGTGTAAGAAATAACAGCTCTTCAGGAAGCAAGTTTATTTTCCCCAAATATTTGTTTACACAGTTAGGCTTAGAGCACAGTGTTTCTGCCAGACCTTTTCCTGTATTTCTGACCAGGACTTTGCAAAGAGAATGGAATTGGCTACTGCACTCTGCCTCCAAGTTGTGGTTGTGGAAGGCAGTAATGATGTCAAAGACATGGCTGACATCTTCAGCTCCCTCCTTTCCAGAGCCAGTACAGCTTCCCAGGTTCCTGCTACTGGAGAAGTAAGAATGAGAGGAATGTCCTCAAACCTAAAAGCTTAGAGGCATGAAGAGCCTGGGGACAGAGGAGTGGACCAGGCTGTCCTGTACCTATAGCCCCAGTCCAGGCAGGATGTTAGAGGCTGCCTGAGTGCTGCTTCATGCTTGGGTGAAGATAAGGAGCACAAGTGGCTTCTGCTGAGCAAATACCCACATCTTTGTAAAGCAGAGCAGCAGCAGGGATTGCCCTTGGCTTGGAGCTGGAGCGAGGCATCTTCAGGCTCCACAGTTACAGGATGTTTCTGTCTCTGGAAGCTGCTGCCTCTTGGTACCCGAGCTGCTAAAAGATGAACAGTATTACTGCCTTTGCTGTAGGGAGGAGAAGGACCAGAGAGTCTTAGAGAAGAGGATTCACTTTTTCACATTGGTGCTGGTGGATGTAGGTGTTGCTGGTCTTTCCAAATCCCTGATCTGGCATGATAACAGCACCTCCTTGTGTGAGGATTGTCTCTCCTTAGTGTCACACACTCACCAAGGGGTGTGCATGTCTTTGTCCAATTCTCATTTTTAGCTTGTCTTCCCGTGGGCTGGGGTTTTTGAGCATGACAGTATGCTTTGCCTCAGTTTTGACATTCCTGAGCACTGGAATATGGGACTGGAGGATGGGGTTGGCACGCTTCAGGTAGGCATAACTCCCTGAGTTTTCTTAGGTTGGTGGCCGATGCTCCTGAGGCAAAGATGGTGCCTTCACTGCACGTGGGCATAGTACCAATGCACTGAAGCTTTTAGTGGAATAAATTGCTTATTCCCAACTGCTGACTTCAGAGTTTTGTGAGCTAAACCTGGCCCAAATTATCTTAGAATGAGTCTTGTATGAGTTGCAAAGTAACAGAATGGAGCAGCTGGTGGAATTGGGTGTCCGTGTTTGAGGCTTTGGTGACAAGGCATTCAAATCTGTTAGAAATAGATTATAGAGGTTACAGAGTCTGGTCTCTTGGGCTATAGAGCTGCTTTGGAGGCTTGATGTCAGAGCAGTCCATGGGGGAGAGTGAAAACCATGGGGGACTTGCACAGCAGAGCCAGCTGCCTTTGCCTGGATCAGTGCAGTTTACCTGCATCCTTCCTGGCCTCACTGCATTAGTCAAATTACCTGCTGGTCCCACATTTGACTTTGGTGCAGCATTCTTGGTTCAAAACCTGGGCAATAAGAAGCTTTAATGACCTCTTAGAGATACCTAATGCTTGTGTTCTGTTTATGGAAGGTTTTTTTGCCCTAGCAAGAGGTGTGAGGACAGGTGCAATGTCCTTACCTGCGGCAACTTCTTGGAGTTGGGATGGAAGAACAGGATAATTATGTTGTGGTTGGGATTGTCCTGAGGAGCTGGCTTCTGCCTGGCCTAAGGCTGTTGTGTATCACAGAGTCACACTGGGGTAGGGGGGAGATGTCCAGACAGCCCCTGCACCCACCTTAGCATGTGTGGAGAGCTGGAGCAGCTCTGGAGTACCCCAAGCCAGGCACAAGGATGTGGAGGCAGAAAAATGGGCTTCTCTGGCCATAACAATGCATCTGCAGCCCCAGCACAGCAGTGTAGTCAGGGATATTTATCAGCAAGCCAGAGGGACTGGTCCTGCCTTTGCTTGGGATGTGAAATGCCACTGTGGATAGGAGGGGGATGAGTGAGGGGTCAGATGCATTCTGAGTCTATTCTCCAGTGCTTTGCCTACCCTCATCTGAAACAACTCAAGTGATGGAGCTCCAGGCACTTCCCTGGGGAGATCATTCCACAGTCTGAATCTCTTTCTGCTAGGAAATGTTTCTTGATAACCAGCCAGATTTTTCCTTTGCTTATTCTTAGCATCAGAGCACCCAGAGATGATCCCTCTTCTTCCTGGAGGGGCTACAACTCCTTCCCTCCTCCCTTGGCACCAGCATTCATCTGAGATGTTGAGTCATATCTTGACTAAGAATGTCAGGATCTGGCCTTTTCTCTGTGCTTTTTATCTGGCTTCTTAAGTTGGCCCTTGCAGAATGCATGCTGCTCTGCTGGGCTCTGTGTTGCCCTTGCTGTGCATATGTACACTGGTGTGTGTTTGTGTGCATCATGCAGCACACAAGGCCAGGCCCCTCCTGCTATGACTTTCCCTGATTTGTGAATCTGGATCACGGAGCTTTTCTATAAGCCTAAAATCCCAGCTACTTTTCTTCTTTCCTTGCTTCTTTTCTTTTTTTAATCTGTAATCATGCTGGTCCTTGCCTCTCTCCTGATCCTTGTGTTTGGGAGTTTTTCTGCCACAAACAAGATCAGCTTTCCTTTTGCTCTCCCATTGTGTCTCACCTTGTTCAACACCTGTGTCAAGCCCCGTTGATTCACTGGGACCTTTTCCAACTCTTAATAGACTTCAGATATGGCCTGCAAGTCCTTTAACGTTGTTTCTTTGTCTTTTTTTTCCATGGAGCTTTAGACACATCCAAATTATGTAACATTTGTGTTGATGTTCATCTGCAAGTGCCTGTCTAACTTGACACTCGCTGTATCTGCTGCAGGTTGTGCATTCCTCACATACTGTGCCAGAGACTCTGCCATCAAAGCCCAGACAGCACTGCATGAGCAGAAGACTTTGCCAGGGGTAAGTCCCAGTGAATTGTCTGGAGTTGATGCCGTGGGCAGGATGATGGGGAATTTTCAGGGGAGGGAGCAAGGATGAGAGGTGGCTTAGATCAATTTTTCTGCTTGTGGAAGAGGAGGGTGTTTCAGGGGTTAGAACACGGGGTATGGGAGTGGGAGCATAGCACTGTTCTTCACAGCTGCTGCTTTTTCTCTAGCCAGGCCTGTTTCTGTGCTGCTCTTTGCTCTGTGTGATGTGACAGGACACCTTCAGCTTTCTGTCCCTGTCATTAGGGAGCTGTGGGCTTTGGGGTGAAGTGTGTGGCTCCACAGTGGGCATTGCTGAAAAACTCAGATGAGATAAGATATCAGAGCCTTTTTCCAGGTGTGCAGAACCTCCTGGTGCATCCAGTTCTACTCTGCCATTGCCCTGCAGGGTGCCTGGACAGAGCTCTGATGCAGTGGCTGAATTGGATCAGCCTCTCAAAAATAAAAAATTGCACTTTCCACATGCTGTTGTTTGGAAGAAAACCGGGTTATTTAGGTGAGAGAAGGACTGCTGGTCTGTTCCTGGGTCTTGCTCACTCCACAGCTGGTCTTGGGAGCAGAGTTCAGTGGGATTTGAGGGAGGCTGGGCACTATGGAACAGGTCCCTCCTTGCCTGGCAGTTCTCTGCCTCCTTGGGACCTGCTGGAGAGCTGGAAGGAGTTCTGGATTGTTGCCCTTCCCATTTTGGTAAGATTTAAGAGCTTTGACTGGGCAGTTCCCTTGCTGTACTGAGGGGGTTGATCAAGCACATTGAAAGGATTCATTTGGAGGTGAGTAGGAGGAAGAGTTGGGTACTTATAGATAGAAGCTCACAGGAGGCCCTGAGTGCTCAAGGCAACAGAATAATTAATGTAAACCAGGGGTCTCTGGAGGGTGGTTAGGAATTCTTAACCATAACATTTCCTCTTTAACCCATACAGGTCCAAAGAGCTTCCCTCACTTCTCCCAGCTGCCCTCAAGACCTCCACACACACACACACACACACACACACACACACACACACACACACACTCCCTTTTCTGTGTTTTACTTGTGCTTTTTTTGCATGGGCCTGTGCTGGCATCTGAGTGCTGGAAAATGCATGTGATTTAATTACCACTTAACAGGGTCCTTATCTCAGAGCAGCCAGAGGGCAGAGCACAGATAACCAGCACAAACCTGCCTGAGTTATTTTTGTGTGATGGGAAATGGTCGGATTTTTGAACTGAAGCAGTGTAACCTCGTGTGTTGGTCCAGGGCAGAGCTGACAGTGTCTATAAGAACAAGTCTGAGGATGGAGGAGCAGTTGAGAGGAGTCATGGTACAGTGCTGTTAATGCAGTGGGGAGGTCAGATGTGTCTCTAAAAACTTATTCATGTGAGGCTTGGTGGATTCAAGGCAGTCTCAGTTTTGCTACAGTTCTACAAATTGGGGATTTGTTGCATGTTTCACTATGTTCTCTACGGTCTGTGCTCTCAGGGGTTGTAGAGAGCTGCATGGAGCAGTGTTTAAAGCAGCAATTTATCTATGATGTGGTGATCTAAAGGCTTTTTATGTTAAGGGAGGTGTAAGACACTGCCTGGGAACAGTAAGAAGTCTGTGGTAGGTGAGTACTTTTGAACATACTTGTCTGGAGACAGTTAATGAGCAGTGTGGTGTAATTATGTTTCAGGATTAGGATGAAGATGAGCTGTGCTGCATTTGGAACTGTCTATTTTCAGGCTGCCAATATACCGCTTCATCACATTTAGTTTCTCTTTTGTTCAGTCCCTTAGTGACCAAGAATGCAGAATTCTCTCTCTCTTTGGTCATTTAGAGATGGTTACTTGGCATGGACGAGGGCTGGGTGAGCTGAGGTAGCTTTCAGCTGTGGTTTGCTGGTGTCTGTGTAGCATCACCTGTCCTTGTGGCCCATGGGCAACACTTTGGAAATAAATCACAGACAGGAGGGCCAGGCAATTGCTTCTCTGTTCTGGGAGCAAGGACATAACATTTCATCTCTGTACATTCACATCTGGGTCATCTTCTGATGATCTCTGGGGCAAAGCCTGTCCCCAGGAGTTTAGCCAGGGCCCCAGCATAGGGCAGAGCACAGAACATGCTGACCACACCACTGGGATTTCAGTCAATGGGCCACAGTCTGGTAAACAACTGATTTCTTGTGCATTTTGCCCATATCCTTTCTCTGTATTGCATATAGCAGGAGAAGAAAGAAAGCTGAAGGGTGGTGAAGTGTAGGGTGACTCAAACTGTCGCCTGAAGGCATGACCAAGCCTCGGCAGATTTAGAGACAGCAAGAGATCAAACTGGCAGAGGAAGGATCTTGTGCTGATCCTACACTTGCTGTTGTACCACCAAGCAATTGCAGATGCCACAAGAACCAGAGTACCTTCCTTTGCTGGTCTCAGTGCAGAGAGCTGTGGTTGAACTCAACAGTTCATGAACCTGAATCTGACTTTCTTGGTCTAGACTGAGGATTTGGTAAGGAGAGAGTTATGGAAGTTCTTTGTTGTGGTTTCTGAGATACTCTTAGGCTGTGATCAGGACTTCTGGGTTCTCTTCCAGGCTGTCACTGGGTTGGTCTAGACCCACAGAGGTGTTGCTGAGGTCCTCCAGCTCTGATGCCAGCAATGTCTGCCCACCTGCAGGGCCATGAGTGCAGTGTAGCTAACCTAAGGTTTTATATATAGTTACATTTATATTTTAGGTTCTCCACATAGGTCTGGAGGAATCACTGTGGTCTGTATTTATTCTTGTGGCATTTGGGGCAAGTTCTCTTTGTGTGAGGTCAAAATTCTCTGTTGTTTCTGAATTGAGTGCTGTTGGATGTATGGTAACTGAATGGAATTTAAACTCTAAAAAGCTTATTTTTTGACAGTAAGGCTCAGTATCTTTTTCTGAGGTAGACAGATTTTTGGCTTTTACATTCTTTTATATGGGCCAGTGTGCTCAGGCTGTAAAGCAACAAGACTGTCGTAGAATCACCAGGTTGGGAAAAGACCTCTGAGATCCCTGAATCTGACCATTAACCCAGCATTGCCAAGTGCACTAAACCATGTGCTTAAGTGCCACATCCATACATCTGATGGTGACTCAACTAGTTTCACCTGTACAGCTACATATTGTATTATCTAACACACCTGTGATGCCCTCAGAGCTGGTGAATTGTTGAAATCAGGCCTTTAAGGCTTTTTCCTAAATCCAGTGTCCTTTTCAGCTGCCAGCCAGCCCAGCAGTGCTGTGTTTCACCTTCTCCCCACTCCCTGGCACACTCCTCCCTGCCTCAGTGAAATGATATTATATCTCAATAACCCATGCCTTTGATTCGTGATTGTGCCTTCACTTTGCTGAGTTCTGAAAGGAATTGGAGAGGTTATTAATGACACACAGTGATCACACAGCAAGTTAAAGCCTCTTGCTAAGTGAAATTTGAGGGAAAAGCATCCAGCTTTTCAATATTTCGCAGAAACGCTTTATGTCTCTTTTCATTTGCAGCCAGACAGTTGCAAATTACATAAAATTGCTCCTGAAGAAGAAGAGGAAGAATAGAGGGAGGAAGTGGAGGGGGGGAGGTTTAAAAAAGTAATTCTTTCGGCAAGGTACAGTTACAGTTTTATTTCTATGCAGAACAAAGAAAGGCCTGCTGAAAGGTAGGCAAGTAAGTGGCAGAAATTGGTATTGATCCAAGCTGGGAATACGGGCAGTTTAAGAGCAGTGATGAGGGTACTGAAATGTGGCTACATCACAGGGAGAACTCATGGATGCAGGGACACAGGAATGGAAAATTACAGAGAGCAGCAGCATGAGAGCAGACAGAGGCTCTGGGAATGCACCAGGGGTTGAGATGCTGCAGCTCTAATTCAGGTGGTTGGGCACCAGCATTAGTGCAGAGACCCAGCACAGCTCGAGCAGAGGGCATCCCTGTGGGCAGGCTGTGTCCTGTGCTGCCAGGAGCAAGGGCTCACCTGGGCCATCTGGCAGGATCCACAGCCCGTGGTGGTAGGAGGGAGCACAGGTGACTGGAGGGACCTTGGTGGAGAGGGCAATGCATCTCATCCTTCCCTCCCCTCTCGTTTGTGCAATGCTGCTGTGAAGCCAGGCTGGACCAGCATTTCTGAAAGTTTCAGGTGGTCTAAATGTTTGGCTTTGAAGCTGGGCCCCACTTGAACAGGGCAGGGTGGAGAAGTTTTTGCCATGTCCATCCTGCAGGTTTCATAGACAATACCAGCAAGTTCCTGAGAGCCATGCAGCATTATCAGTTAGAAATGCAGAGAGCATGCCAGAGCTATCTCATGGGAGTGGCAGCACCATGACACAAAGGTGCTGGGCTAAAGCAAGCCCCTGGGCAAGAAGCAGCAGAAGTGCCCGTTCAGTGCAGAGGGAATTGAAAATACTTGTGCTGTTGAGGGTTTGGCTTGAAGGGCTGAGAGCTCCCAGTGAGGCAAAGCAGCTGCCCCAGTGAAGTGCCTGTGCTGAAGAGGAAGCTGCCAAGGCAGACATTGCCTCCTGTTCCCTGTGGAATTGGAAGAACAGTGAAATCAAAGATCAGCACCCGTTCCCACATGCTGACCAAGTGGACACATGCAGGCTCTGTCCTGTGCACAAGGGGTCTTCCTTTCTCCAGAGAAATTGCTGCCCTTTGCACAGCCAGGCCTTGGTTTCTCCTTGCAGGACAAACCTTTGACTTTTTCCCAGAGCTGGGTCTTCCCTGGTGATCTCACTTAGCTGTGCTTGTGAGCTCACCTGTACCTGCACACCAGCCTACACAGACCTTTGTCTTTGCAAAGGCACTGCTGTGCTGAGTGAGGCTCCCATTCCCACCTCCACGGGGTCATTTGGGATGTGTGCCCGCACACAAGTGTTTATGAATATGGAAATAGATGGGATTATAGGATAATTTATGGTGGAAGAGACCTCTGGAGTCTCTACTCAAACCCTACTCACAGCAGGGCTGACTACCCCAGATCACTGAGGGCTTTCTCCAGATGAGGTTTGACTGTCTCCAGGGGCATCCTGCAGTCACCTGGGGCCTCTTTTCTAGTCTGCCAGCACCCCTAAAGGGAAACAGCTTATCTCATATCAGCCCAGGGGAGGCTCAGGGGATTCATTTGGTGGTGCTGGGGCTTGGGCCCGTTTTGGGTGGATTTTCCCGTGGGTGCGTCAGCACCGCAGGAGGTTTTGCTCCGCTCGGATTGTCAGTGTTGGTGGTTGCCAAGGGAACTGGCACAGCCGCTCTGTGTGCAGGCAGAGGGTCTCTGTGCCTGCTCCCCTCTGTTACATCAGCAGAGATGTCTTTTCCTGGCCACTGTCATTGCCCTGCCACGGGGCAGGAGAAAGGCATGGCTGCAGCAGCCCCGTGTCAGCCTGTGAACCTGCCAGCACAGCCAGGAGAGACCTGTGCAGGCTCTGCAGAGCTGCTGTGTCCATCAGCTCAGACACTGCTGCCCCGGGCTCTGCCCTTCCCTGGTTTTTTGGGGTCCTTGGAGGTTGCAGCTTGTGCACAGAGAAGTACCTGGATGTGCTCACTGGTTCACCAGTGGGCACAGGGAAGGGCGTGTCCTTTCCAGTGGAAGGATCAAAGCTAACTGAGTGTGTGCTCCCAGCTTTTTCCTGTGCAGCTTTCTTGCACTTGGTCATGATAACTTGGTGACCCCTCTCACAGCATCTTACTCCTGCTTTTTGCAGGCCTGAAGCCCTAAGCATTCCTTAGGCCTGCTGAGTACTTTCTACTTCAGGGGGAGTGACGGATGTGACAATTTTAGTCAAGTCTCTGAAGCAAGATAATGAAGAAAGATGCTGCAGCTGACACAGAACTGTGGATCTGAGCACCCAGCTGTGCCTGGGTCCTCAGGCCCATGGCTTTCTGGAGACTAGAATGATCTCTTGTGGTCTTGATGAACTTTTAGATGAGTGTTTGGGTTTTCAGTTCCATCGGTCCTCCAACAGTTTTCCTTGCTTGTGCAAATAATGTAGCTCAGCCTTGCAGGCCAAAGCTGTGTGGTTTGTACTCTGGGATTCACATCCTGCTTCTGCCACGGACTTTCTGCATGATCTTCATCACCACATGCCTCGGTTCCTCCACCTGGAACACACTGCTCATAATTATCCTTGTCTCCTCCATAGTGGGATTGAATGAGGTGAATTCATAAGCAGCCTGTAGAGCCTGCATAAGTGCCAGAGCTTGGTACTAATGTTGCTCATGTTTCTCTATGAGGCAACCCCTCTTTCTCAGGGAAGGATGGTTCTCCTGGACAGGACTAAGGCACGCTGAGATGTCAGAGGGAAGATGCAAGTAGGATACTTGAGTACTGAGGCTGGCACCAGTCCATCCCTGCTTGCATTCCCAATCAGAAATGGAATCCAAATGAGCATATTAGCATTTAGATTTATATGCTCTGCCCAGTTAGAAGTGATTATGATCATGCAGGCAGGGCATTTTTAACTGGCCAGAGGAGGACAAGGCCGCAATTTGTAAAGTGAAGAGCCCAGGACCTAATTCTGCCAATGGCCTTGGATGCCTTTTGGTTCCTGACATCCCAGAGGAGCCAGCCTGCATTGTGTGTTTCATACACTGTGCTTCTGACCCTCTTAACACTGTGAGGTTCCCCTGCATTGCACCTAAGGGGCTATTTTACATCACTTACTTGTAATTAATAGAGAGGCTTGCCCTGCTGTCCCAGGGGGCTTTTTCCTTCTATCCAGCTTTTGCAGTTTGAAAGCTGAAGAAGGGGGATCTGGGAGTCTTCTCCTTGAAGAACAGGGCTATCAGATTGCTGAGCTGACTGACAGCTCATGCTGGGCACTGATTGATCACGGGGAGCCAGTTCACCTCCAGGAGTCTTTATTTGGGGTGTGGTGAGAGAAGTGGTGCATTTTGGCCTTGGTGAAACCAATAGCAAAGCTTCCTCTGACTTCAGGACTGCCAGATGTTCCCTTTGATCCTTGATCTCGAGTGCTACAAAGGTGGGGAGCATTTACTCAAAAGCAGGGGGGAAGCCCAAGCAGAGCAGGGTTCTTTGCTTCTCTGTGATGCCCAGGTCCTGGAATTGGGGTGGGATGTGATCCAGACACTTTCAGCAACGCCTCTCAGCCTTGCCTCTTCCCTGGAAGTCCCTGGGCTCCTCTGGGCTGCAGTGACCCTCCCTGTGGGTGTCTCCTCACCGTTGTCAGAAGGCTGCACAGGACGTGGCTGCTGTGCTTTGTGTAACACTCCCGAGGTCGGGATGGCCTCGGCCCCATCTGCCTGCCCCTTTGCTTCCCACCAGGAACCTCCCAGAAAGCCAACAAAGGCTGCAGGCTGGTGAGAGGGAGAGGGGTGCAGGCAGAGAAATGTGTGTGAGAGCTGTGAGCAGGGGAGGGACAGCTGTGCTCAGGAAGTTGTTTATCCAGCCAGGAGGGAAATGGGAGCGAGAAGCTGGAGCAGGGCAGTAGGAGCTTTGCTGCCCATCTGGTGCTCACTGCTGCTCCAGAGGATTTCCTGAGTGCAGTGGGTCATGGAGCTGACAGCCCTTACAGTGTCCTCAGCAGCGGGTAAGGAGGACCCTGAAGTGTGAGGGTGAGGAACTGGGGCAGGGGACATTTGGCCCATGGTGTCCTGACAGCATGTGCCAAATGTTAATGTGATATTCTTGAGAAACGAAGACTAATAATGCTCAGCTGAATAATTTAACAGGGAAGATGAAGCTCAGCTTGTGAGGCAGGTGCAGGCTCATGAATCATTAGCTCAAATTTTCCATCCTACACGTGTGCTCACCTATGTGTTCCTGTGTGGTAAAAGGCATCCATGTCTGTGCATGTGCATCTTCTCCACTCTGGAAATTTGAGGCAGGAGCATCCTGACTGCTGGATTCTGGGCCCAGCTGGGTATATACAAATACAGTTTTCTTATTCAGGTGTGCTCACTGATTACTGTACAGCCTCAGGTGATGACTGGAGGCCAGGAGAATTGTACTTGCAGAGTTTGTGTAAGCCAGAAGTGAGTTGTCCCTGCTGCCCCGTTCCTCTCTTTCTCCCTCAAATGGGAGAGGTAAAACTTGACCATCCCTACAGTGTGTTCCTGTAGGGGACAAAGCTCTTTGTCTGAGACCTGTATACAAAGTGTAGGATCCCCCAGAGACAGTTCTCAAGACCTTGAGGCCTGTGTGATTGAATTAAAGCTGCTGTGGACTCCCTTGGCTTGAGAGGCCTTTGATGATTTGTTCATCTTTGGTAGCAACCTGAGATTTAGGATGAAGTGGTGGTGTCCTTCATGGAAGCCTCTGGGTGTCCACTTCTGTGCAAGGACCGTGGCTGCCTCTGCCTCAGCTGGGAGACCTCCTATTTCAGGAAGGAGCTGGCAGACAATCCTGCTGCTCTTCTCCAAGCCTCAGCATCTGGACACAGACACATTTCTTGTATCTTGTTTTCTTCTCTTGACCCCTATCTTCTAGAGCAAAGACCAGCCCAGAGACCCAACCTCAGGTTGGGTCTCTCAAAGTCACTGGAGCTGGCAAGGCCTCTGGAAATGGGCAGTCCTTGACTCAGGGCTTGGTCTAAGATGGACAGAGGGAAAGTCTTCCTGTGCCCACCCCAGCTGCTGTTTCAGGTGGGCAAGAGAGGAGCTGTGGCCATAGCTGGGGGTGCAGGGCAGCCCTGCTTCCTCCTGTAGCCCCAGCCAGGAGCTGCCTCTGGGTTTGCAGCAGTGCTAGCCCACACTGCTGCACTGGCACTGGCCCCTCTCCTGCCAGGGCAGCGTGCTGGGGCCCAGCTGTGGGCACAGCACCTCGCTGGGTCACTGGCCCTTGGGATGCACTGGCCCAGGGTGGCAGCTTCGGTGGGGTCACCACCCCTGGGGTCAGGTCCCTGGGATGGGGGAAAGGATAGGGATGGACAGATGGGTAGAGGGGGCCTCTTCCCCAGAGATCATATCAAAATGTCTCTTTTGTGCAAAGCAGAGGGAATGCCCCCAAGAGCTGGTTTCCATGGCAACTGCAAATGTCAGGTTCCATGTGGTGAATAACTGTTTCCATGACAACACCTCCTTTATCCTAGGTGCTGGGAGCTGGAGTGACAGCCCTATTGGGGGAGGGGACAGGGAGATGGCCTCAGGTACTTAACCTCCCCCTCGTCTCCCCCCATCCTTCCTCCTCGCCCTCAGCCCCTGCATCCCTGGGAGGGTCGTGCTGGATGTGTGTGCACTGCATTTCCACAGCATCCCTGCTGCCCCTCCTACCCCCAGATGGCTTTAGGGCTTTGGCTTCCTCACATAAGCTGAGCTCTGAGTCTGTCCCTCTGTCTCCCTCCCCGTCAGTTCAATTAGTTTAGCCCTGGTTTTGCATCCTGGGTAGAAACAAAACAATTCCTTGGTGCTGGGGGAGCAGTGGGATGTGACGTGGCCAGCTGCCTCTCCTGGCTCTGCACGGAGCCCTCTCTTCTGAGCACACATCTGGACTGCCTGCCCTCTCCCACTCAGCCTGCTCCCACAGCTCTGCCAGCCTCAGCTCGCCCAGGCAGGGTGCCAGAGACCATGAGCAGTGGCAGCAACCTCTCAGCAAGGAAATTGGAGGCTTTGTGGAACAATCTCTGACCGCAGACTCCTGAATCCCTGCCCCACATCCCACTCTGCTCAGGAGAGAGGTGCTGGGCCTTTGGCAGCTCCTGGGGGGAGCAGCAGCCTGGAGGCTGGTGAGTTCCACTGCTGCAGGTGCTGGGGCCACATGGCAGCAGCAGCAGCAGCATACTGGGAGCTCTGCAAATCCCTGCAGCTGATCAAGAGTGGGGAAAGGACCTCTAGCCTCTCCTTCTTCCCTAAATGATTCAGCAGGTCTTGGGGTTGTTGTCTGTCAAGGTGCAGCACGGCAGCAGCTTGGCCTCCTTTGGGGAGCTGCCAGCCCATCCCTGGGGCCGTTATCAGCAGCCCCATGATCAATCCTTGAGGCAGGAATTGCGTGGGCCTGCTCCCATCCTCTGCTCATCCTGCCTGAGAGGCATCAGTCAGGGGAAGGCAGCTTCAGAGCCCCCAGCTGCCAGGCTGTGTGCCATGCCATGCCAACCTGTCACCTCCTGGTTGGCATCTCTGTCCTGTGAACTGCAAAGCCACCTCACGGATTTCCTCCAGCTGTTGGGAATGTGGGCTCTGCCTCTGGTTTCTGGCCGGTCTGGCTCAGCCACCACTTGGAGACTGACAGCCCTCCACATTTTGCATGCTGGCTTCTAAACACATTCAATTTAGTGACTTCTGTGGCTTGATTTCATTTTCTGTTTTGTTGCTGTTTTTCCTCAGGGGTTTCTAAGAGAGGGGGCAGACTGTGTCTGGGCCTGCAGCTTGTGTGCAGGCCTTCCCTGTGATACTCTGATTGTTTTTTATTATGAATGTCACTGATTCAGGTCACTGTCAGCCTCTGTGAATGATGCTGAGAGACATGGAGTGAGATGTGCTGTGAATGTGGAAATCTGCCCTGTGCACCATTCCTTGGAGGATATTCTGGTGCAGTTGGATCCTGCTAGCTGGGAAAGGAGGCTACAGCTTGTCAGCTGCCTCACTGGGCAGCACAGGACACACAGACCTGCCAGCAGATGAGTTTTGCCCTGCTTTACAAACCAAACAGTTAAAGATGTGGGTTCCTTAATGCAGCTACTTCTGTCTTACCTGGAGAGTCCCCAGACCGTGTGAGCTAAGCCACCCTTCAGCTTGTTTGTGGTTGGATTATTGCTGATGACACTAATGGCTGCAGGAGAAGGAAAAACCTCTTCTCCATACCCAAGCAAGAGAAGTTTTGCCACTTTCAACCTGAGGGCCAGAGATGAGAGATGTGTCTGGAGAGCAGCGCTGCCCTTCTCAAGAGCTGCTCTGGTGCCCAGAGCTGTCTGCATGAGGGCTGGGGAAGGGAAACACAACAGGCCTGCTTGCTGTGATGCTGCTAGCCGAGTTCAGAGGCAGTGTCTCTTCCCTGCTGCAAGGACAGTTAGTGGCTCAATTAGGTGACGTGGCCGTGCCTGCACTGAGTCAGGGCGGGCACAGGAAGAGCTTCCAGGCACAGTCTCACCTCAGGCCACCCTGACCACTGTTCAGGCTCCAGTCACATGGTGATGAGCTGCTTCCCCAGAGTCCTTTCTGTGCCACTTGCAGCAGCTGAGGAGGCAGAGCTTTATGCATGGTGGGCATTTCCAGGGGAGCTGCTCTCTGGGACGAGCAGCTGAGCAGGGAAAAGTGCCAGGTTCCTTTGGGAAAAAAATGATCCCTTCTTCAAGGGTACTGGTTGCCATCACAGTGTCTTGGTTTCCCTTCTGCTTCTCTCCTCTGCCCTGTTGACAGTGCCTGTGCTGGGCAGGGGGCCAAGCAATAACCTCTGCATTTCTGTTCCCTTGCAGATGGCGCGCCCGATCCAGGTGAAGCCTGCAGACAGCGAGAGCCGTGGAGGTAGTTGTCATCTCTCCTTGTTTCTCCTTTGGTGGCCCTGTGCTTGTGAGGGGAGCCAGGAAATGAGACACAGGGTCCTGACTCTGCCTTCCTCTGCATGAGGAGGAGTCTGTGTGTGGCAGAGATCTGGGGGGCAGGAGGGCAGTGTAGGGACACAGCAGGCAGCTGACAGCACAGCAGGTCCTAGGGGTGATGATGTGGCTGTCCCCTCCTCTCTTTCCCACCTACCTGAGGGTGCTATCAGCCTGGCAGTGTCTGCCTCAGGACATTACTGAAGCAGACTTGTGTGGCACTGGGCTTCCTGGAGCCTTTGGGAAGAAGTTCTTTCATTCCTACACTTGATCGGCCCAATAAGAGCCAGATCCCTGCAGCAGCCCTGGCTTTTTAATGTGTTCAGCTCACTGGTCTGCAGCTGATTCTCCTGTCTGCAGCTCCCTCGACTGCCTCCCCCATCACTGCTGAGCTGTCTCAGCCCTGCCACTCTCAGTCCTGCAGCAGCCCCCAGCATACTGTCAAGGCCAAAATGCTGTTGCAGAAAAGATCACATGATGGGGAAATAATGTCTGAAGGGAAAGGTTCCTGAGGTGAAGGTGCTGTCAGCCTGCAGGGGACCAGCTTGGCCAGAGCTGCATATACTGAGAAGTTCAGAGCTGGAAGGTTGAGAACAAGAGAATCTGATAATTTAATGGGGAGCTCTCAGCAGCTCAAATGCCTCCTCCAGGTGGAGAAGGTTTGCAACTTCAGCCCTTTCCAAATCCATTAACTCATTTTGCTTCTTTTCCTTCCCTTACTGATCTGTTTCTTTTCCTTTTCTCTCCATTCCTACCTCTGCCTCTCCATGCCCTGTGCTGTTGGTGCTGCCCCTGGAAGCAGTTTACTAGAGGCCAGGGGAGGGTTTGTCTGCTACTGTTTGTGCTGTGGTGCAGCATGTCCTGCATGCTTTATTTAGATTTGGAAGGCTTTTGTTTTACATTGCCAGTTTGTAGTGACAGTTACTGCACTGTCAAGAACATGAGACTATTTGGTAATATTTTATATGAATGTGTCTATTTATGGTTGTGTGATACTCTCTTTAAAAAAAAAAAGTCTAAGTCAGATAGAATCTGTAACTTTTGGTTATTTACTTGAGGGGTAGTCCACCTAAGTTTACTGAAGTCTGGGCATTTTACTTCAGCTCCTTGCTTTAGGGTTGACTTTAAGGTCCTTACCTGTGCTATAGACAATAAAAAGACCAGAATCTTCAGGGTGTTTCACTCTCACTGTTGAAAATGATGTTATGAATGGATGAGAGATCCTTTAGAGATTGCTGCAGTGGGTGGTGTGGGCAGGGCTGGCTTCTCACTGACACCTCACGTTGCCTCTGGGTTCAACCATTAGGTGCTTAAACCCATAGGTGGTCAATCCTTCCCCTACCACACTGATCTAAAAAATAAAGAAGTTTGTGTGTCTGGTGAGAGCAGCTCAAGTCTCTGGTGTCTAATCAGGGCTGAGGCCATCTCTGCATCTCTCTTTTGCTGGTGGGGCATTACTGAGGCTCTTCTGTACACACCCACCTGATATAAGGTATTGGGATGTGACATCTCTGATGCCTCTGTCAAATCGAGCTGGAACAGTCAGCAGGTTAAAAACCAGGGTGCTGATTTGGAAACAAGCTTTTGGCCCAGGCACTGGACTCTGAAATATCTCTTAAGTTTATGAAAAGTGCCACATTCCCTAATGGTTGCCAGTGTCAGAACATCAACTCTGCTTCCCATGGACAAGAACAGAAATCTCTGGAGTCTGAACACCTGTCTCCTGCAGCCCGTGCACCTCCCTCCAGGCTCCTTGCAGAGCTCAAGAACAAGCAGCTCCCACAGGATCCATGACAAACTGGATTTTTTCCTGAGGCAGGAGCAGCATCAAGACAGCACCCTGTGTTTGTCTGAGACAGGTTGCTCCTCTGAAGTGTTTCTGGTGTGATGCTCCACTTGTCAGAGAAGTGGCTGAACAACTTTGCAGATATGGGAAGAGCAATATCCCTATAGCAGTATCCCCACACTGGCAGGAGGTGAAAGAAAGATTTGGGGCAGGGCAGAAGTGTATGGATTAGGAATTTATCAAGGGAATAGCTGCATGCATCAGTGAGGCACTGCTTTTCATTATCCTTGAAGGGAACCTCTTTTATACTCACCAGGGACTGACATTTCTCAAGTGAAGCACCCTGAATTAAGAACATGAAGTTAGAGCACCAGAATTTGTCTCCTGGTCTGAGAGAGGCTCATTTTTCTGCCAAAGGGGCAGTTCTGGCCAAGCCCTGCGGGAGCTGTGTAGGGATATCTGGATGCTCAGTGTTCCTTCACCCTGCAGAAGACATTCACTACAAAAAAATTGCAGCCTCCATTAGTTGAGAGTGGGACTTGTGATTCTGGGCCAGACATGGTCAGCTTTTCCCTGCTCCCTGCTGGGAGCCTGGAGTGCCAGGAGGAGAGGAGCAGAGGGGCAGAGGAGTCTGTGTGCTCGCTGGAGCTCTGGGCTGCACCGATGGGGCATGGCAGGAAACCCGAGGCGTTTGGCAGTGCCCAGGGACAAGGAAGCTCTCTCTTCCCAAGGAGATGAGCCAGGAGTGGGTTTCCCTCTCTCCCTGATCCTGGCTGCTGCCTGCTGTTGGCCAGATGACCTGAATTCACTGCCTTTGTAGGAGCTGTGTCCAGTGCTTGTGTGCTGTCTCTTGGCCACAGCCCGTGGTACCTTCATCAACAACGTGCTCTGTGCTGCCTGCCTGCCTGCCTGGCGGTGCCCAGAGCACGTTTCCATGGGAACTCGACAGTCAGAGATCAGAGTGAATTTCCCTGCTTGCTGGACAGCACGGGAAATTGCCAATCAGAGGGTGAAAATCAGGAGATGTAGAGAAAGTGAAGGAGAAAACAGCAGGAGGGGAGGGTGTGCTGTGCCGAGGAGGGGAGAGCTTCCAGTGCTGCAGGAATCCCTGCTGGAGGAGCTGATGACCTGAGAATGTCAGAGGGTTTGGGATCGATGGCTTTAGGATCACAGCTCAGGTGAAAGGGTTTGATAGCAGATCAGGTGAAAGGGTTTGCAGCATTCCAGCCCAGATGGGGAGGGATGAGTCAGCCTGGATTTTGTGGGAGAACAGCCCTGGTTGGAAGCTGACGGAATCGAGAGGATCCTGGATCATGGGTTGGGCTCCAAGATGCAGAGAGGGAGAGTTCAGCAGCAGAAGAGCCCTTTCAGAGGTCTCCAGCTGCTGCAGAGGCATCCAAAGGGAACAGGCTGGATCATTTTCCTATGTGTGATCTTCAGAACCAGGCTGTATGAAGCAGGATTCAATGTGAAAAAATGTTGTCAGTGATTTCATTCCCTTTTACTATTGCTGTTCTGGACATTCAGAAAAGATTCCAAACCCATAGGTGTGTGTATTGAAATTTGCCTTCATAGCTTAATTCTCTAAGGTGTTACAGTTTTAACTGTGCTGCATAGCCAGGAAGACTGGCTCTTTTTTTTATCTTCCAAATTCCCAAAAGGAAAGCTGAAATTCCCACATGAAGGCAGGACTTCCAAAAGGTTCTGTTAATGAGCCCTGTCAGACAGCAGAAGACCTGTAAAAGCTGCAGGGATGGAGTGTTCATTGTTTCAGTGGACTTTTCCCACAGGGCAGAGTAAAGAAAAATTCCACAGAAATGGTGTGAGGAAGAAACCACAGGAATTACCCAGGAAATTTGAGGGCTTTCTGAAGGAGAAAATAATGAGTAACTCATGATTTGATGTTGATTTGATTGCAAGTTGTAGGATAACTGACTTTCCCAGATGTCTCAACACCTCCTGACCCCCTGCTCTAGCCAGCCAGGGCTCCCTGAAGAGAAAGGCAAGACCACTGGATTAATTTCTGGCTGTCACAGCCCACAGTTATTTGCTTGCTAGTTCAAAACACCTAAAGTCACTGCAAGTGTTTCCCAGTGTATTTCTGCCACGATGATGATTTTTTTAAGGAGCTCCCCATGTTTGCCACCCAAAGGCTGCACCTCTCTGAATAAAAGCCTGGTTGCAGCTGCAGTGGAGATTCAGGGTAGAGGAAGGGGAACCCTACAGAGCTCCAGTGTCCCCTGCCATGGCCAAACTGGGCTCACATCTGGCACCAAGTGATGTCAGAGCACAGAGCTGCTGCTCCTTTGGTCTTCATGCTCCTCCTCACTGTCCAGTAAATCTGTTTCTGTCCAGTCCCTTTTTTTTTTTCACACCCCCTTCTTCCAGTCAGATTTTTCACCTTCTCTGTGTGCTGTTTTCTGGTTGGTTTGACCACCAGAGCACTCCTGAGCTGGCCCTTGTGGGGGCAGGTGCTGTCTCCTTGCTCAGAAGGCAGCTGAGCAGCATCTGCTTTATGAACTGTGCCTTGGCTGGGGATTATTGGGCATCACCAGTTTGAATGCATTCGGTCAGGTGAAATAAAAGGCAGCCATTGCCATGCAGGTGCAAGGACAAATGTAGAAAGAATCACAAGGAGAACAGAAGGGGATGAAATTCCTATGGATGTAGTTACCCAGGGATTCATGAAAATGGGGAAGCTGAGAAATCTGACCTTTAAAAAAATGGACAAAGCCATATATTTCAGCCACTTCTAATTAAAAAAATCAGGAGTATCTGCTTGGGAGTGGGTTAAGAGCCTTGGCTGTAGCACTTCAAACACTTCATGTGTGTGGTGAACACAAGTGGCACATGTCTGCCTGGGGCTGCAGGAGAGCTGTGCCTGCCTGAGCCTGTGCTGGGGCTCTGGGGCAGGGTGAGGTGACTCCCTGTGCTGTCTGCACATTGCTCTTGCTCACTAAGGAATTTCATTCTGGGAGGCATCCCCGGGGGCTGGGGATGGACAAGCGAGTTCCAGGGCGTGTGTGAGCCTCCATAAGGGCTGTGTGTGTGCATCTGCTTTTCTGTGAGGGACATGGCACGAGTAGGTCCTGCCTGTGTGTGCTGCTGAGTGCTCCTTCCTTCCTTCCTTCCTTCCTTCCTTCCTTCCTTCCTTCCTTCCTTCCGCACTTCCTTCCTTCCGCACTTCCGCACTTCCGCACTTCCTTCCCTTCTTCCCTCCTTCCCTCCTTCCCTTCTTCCCTCCTTCCTTCCCTCCCTCCTTTCCTCCTTCCCTCCCTCCTTCCCTCCCTCCTTCCCTCCTTCCCTCCTTCCTTCCCTCCTTCCCTCCTCTCCCTCCCTTCCCTCCCTTCCTCCCTTCCTCTGGGGCAAGCCTTGGTGACAGTGTGAGTGTGTCATGTGCCATCCTTGCCTGGCAGCCCCTGGAGCTGCTGTAGCTCCCAGACCTGTTGTTTTTCAGGTCACTGCACTCTCGAGCAGAGAGCAGCTCCCCTGCTATTGCCCCTGACGTGCGTCACATTGCATTGGTTTGTTTGGAGCCAGCCCCTGTGATGCTGTCGCTGACAATCAGGAATCCTCTGGCACTGCTGCTCCAGAGCC
Source organism: Anthoscopus minutus (assembly GCA_013399455.1). Classification (NCBI taxonomy): domain Eukaryota; kingdom Metazoa; phylum Chordata; class Aves; order Passeriformes; family Paridae; genus Anthoscopus; species Anthoscopus minutus. The sequence continues at coordinate 524,760 of VWYI01003332.1, read as the reverse complement.
ACATCCCGACACGTTCCCTCCTGTGGGTCCCCCAGGGATCTGGGGCAGTGGGGGAGGGTTAGCTCTGGTTCCTGGCAGAAGCAGACCTGGCGTTCTGGCTGGGATTTCAGTGTTGTGCTGTTTTTCTGCTGTTCACATCAGTCTGGGGAGGATGCTGCCCCAAACTCTGCTGTGTTTGTGCTTGGCTGGGCAGTGCCAGGTGTGGGATGGGCTCCTGTGGGTGCTGAGGGGGGAGAGAGTGGGAGAAGGCAGCATTTGCACCTTCCTTGCCTCCACACTTACCCATCCCATAATTCTCACTCCTCTCTTTGAGGAGGAACTCAGAAGGACTCTGAGCTCAGACTCCTGGATGTGTTGGCCACTCTTCCAGCTCCCTGCATAATGCCACTGGGAAGAGGGGAGCAGGGACCATGGAGCTGATGGTTGGCATTCACCCAACTGTCTGGTACTTGAGTTATCCTACAGGGAGGCAGACTGGGACTCAGGATGCCATGCCAGGGTTTATCTCAGGCCTTGGGAGGCAGCTGCTTAGGTTGGAGTGGGGAAAGGCAAATGGAAATCAAGATGCTTGGTTAAGTGGCAGCTAAGGAAATGGTGGTCTTGGAGAGAAGGAAAAGGAAACAGAAGTCCAAAGTCCTGGAATATATCACCCTGCTTGGTTGGTCTGCTGTGTTTCCTAAGGCTTCACCTGCTGATCAGTAGAAATGGGGTTGCTCAGACACTTTTTCTTACTGTCATTTCTTTTGGATTATTTGAAGGAAAAGGCTAATGAATGAAAGGGAATTATTAGTCCTGTGTTTTCCAGTGGGGAGGGTAGCACAGGGGAAGCCACAGAAACCCTTGAAGGTGTGAGGAGCTTGGACAGACCGTGTATTTTCACCCCTGGAAGCATTTCAGCCAACAGCAAATCATTTCCATGCCAGGCATGACTTTAACACCAGACTGTTGTGTGCTTAAGTGTTCCTCTCCTCCTGCTCTGGACTGCAAGCCTCATAGAAGGTTGATGTTTCTGTGTTTGCCCCTAGGGGACAGGAAGCTCTTTGTGGGCATGTTAAATAAGCAGCAGTCTGAGGATGACGTGCTCCGGCTCTTTGAACCATTTGGGGTCATTGATGAATGCACGGTGCTCCGTGGACCTGATGGGAACAGCAAAGGTGTGAACCCTCTGTGTGTCCTGCCCTTTGTCCCTGCTCTGGGTAGTGCTCACCAGCCTCACCTCCCCCCTGGGGCGCTCATTCCGCTCCCTGCATTTGTGGGAACCCATAAAAGAGGCAGGAATAGGGAGCAGGGCAGGAAGAGCCCTCTGGTGCCAGGAAGGGCTGGGGAAGGTGGGCAGAGAGTGAGGGAACAGGAAGGGAAGCAGAGCTCGGTGATAGCTGAGCTCTCAGGGTCACTTGTGAGCCTGTCCTGTCAGTCTGGGGCTGCCAGCTGAGGTGTTTGTGCCACAATGAGGAGTCCACAGAGAATCTGGGGAAGAGGTGATCAGGGGCAAGGGTGGAGATGGTGTCATCATCTGTAGAGTATATCATTGAAGTAATAATTTGAGACCCTTCCTCTTTTTTCCAGGCTAGAGGACTTGGGATGAGTCATCCTTTTTGTTCCCTGCTTCCTTGGGGTGGCTTTCCTTTGCCTTACCTGAGATACAGACACTGTCTCTTGCGTGATGGCACTTTCACAGCAGTCCTGTCACTGCAATCTCCTGTGCTCTTTCTGTCCCTTTCCAGGCTGTGCTTTTGTAAAGTTCTCATCTCACACAGAGGCTCAGGCAGCAATCCACGCACTCCATGGCAGCCAGACAATGCCCGTGAGTATAAGGCCAGGGGACCCACCCTCTTCCTAATCCTTGTCCTATTTCCCTGTTGCAGGGACCTCCCCACACTCTCCAAAAACCATGACAGGTTCAACAGCAGTGTCCAGCTGCTGTGGTTGGGAGGTGTGTGGGTGTGTGTGCACATCTGTGCTCCACTTGTAGTGACCATCTTGTCTGTCCTCTGGGCTGCTCTTTGTGCCTGTGCTCGTCCAGTCTGGGGGTGACAGCACTCACAGCTATAAAAGCTAAATAAAAGAGAGCCAAAAATCAGGCCATGATTTTGTCTTGGAAATAGCTACCTGGAGTGGCTCAAAACTGAGCAGGGTGAAAGCTAACAGTTCAGACACATGGATGGTCAGGGCTTCAGTGTCTGAGCACTCCCTGGCTTCTCTTATTTAGGAGTAGAGAAGGCCCCTAGGGCGGGCTGGGTGTGGGTGGGAGCCCTTTTTTGTGGCTTGTGTGGGCTTGTGTGGCTGTAGCTGAGCCTTCCTGTGCAAGTGGAGCTGCAGCTGTGGCCTCATCTCTGGCAAACTCCAACCTGCAGTTGGGGCACCTCATGGACAGGACAGTGCACTGCTGCAGCCAGGCAATTCCAGCTGCCAGGAGCTGTCCCACCAAGCTCCTGCTGGTGGAAAGATGGTGCTTGTGGCCCTGGGTGTTCCTGGCTGCACCATCACCTGGGGAGTGCAGCCAGGGATGTGTGCATCCACGTAGGCAGCTGTGTGAGGGGAAGGGTGTGAGAGAGAAGGGTTGGATGGACAGATGGATGGGGAAATGCACGGCCCAGGTTCCAGGCAGCTCCCCAGCACTTCCACGCCAAAATTTGCTCTTCTGCTCCTCTTCCCACTCCTCTCTGCCGCCTGCCTACCCGCTGACTCTCTGGCTGTCCCACGCCTCTTCTCTCCTGCCTCCTCTGTCTCCTCTCTCTGTGCCTAGGGTGCCTCCTCCAGTCTAGTGGTGAAGTTTGCTGACACAGATAAGGAGAGGACCCTCCGCCGTATGCAGCAAATGGTGGGGCAGCTGGGCATTTTCACTCCATCTCTCTCCCTGCCGTTCAGCCCATACAGCGCCTATGCGCAGGCTGTGAGTATCCCCCGGGTGTGGGTGGGGAGCGCTGCCCTGCAGCCCCTGGGACACCACAAACTGATCTGGCAGCTGTGGGAAAGCGTCTGGGAGCACTCCTGGCTCCTTTCTCCACTCAGCTGCATTGTCTTGCACAGTTTTTGTGTGTTTTTCTGTTGGAAATGGGGAGGGCAGGGGAGAGCTGGGGCCTCCTCTAAGTGAGCCTGGGATTTCTCTGATGTGGAGGTGTTGGGAAATGTCAGTCATGACCCACTACCTTTCTGTCTTGTAATGAGGAGAACTCAGAGCTTTGGTTCCTGGGTGACATCTTATAGACCTATGATACCACCCTGTGAACCCTTCCTCTGGCTCTGTGGCACAAATGTGGGTCTCTCTGGTTTTAGAGCAGCAGGAGAGCCCTGGGACCCAGCTCCATGAGTTTATTTCACTGCTGAAATTCCCAGAAGGGCCCTGTTTCCCCCAGTGCTGTCCTTGGCTCCCAGGTTTCTCACTTGGCCAGTGGGACTGTGGAGTTTGCAAGGTGCTGGAGAGGAAGCAGCAGGTAGCAGAGAGCCAGAAGTGTTTCAGCAGCCTGGCTGTGCTTTGGGTTTTATTTGGGCTTTTATTGCTTTGGGTTTTAGTGAGAGAACCTCCTTGGCTTGGAGCAATGGTGGCAATTGCCATTGATGTTCGAGGTAGGTCCCAAACTCAACGAATCCCAGATCAGTTGTGGTGCAGCATTGTTGGAGCTTCTTGGTGACTTCAGGTCTCTGCTGCCAAGTGTGAAGCCCATGGAAGGATGCTCAGAAATTGCTCAAGGCACAAGAAATTCTTGTGTTGACAGAGAACTCAAAAGTAGTTACTGTTACTGTAAGTAATTTTCTAGGGTGGACTGCAAATATACCTGTTCTTCTCCTGTATGTGGACACCTCTTCCCTGGCTTCAGCAGCTCCTTGATGTGCCTTCCTTTCATTCACATGACAGAGAAGGAGCTGCTTCTTAATTGTTGGCTGTTTCCTCAAAGATTCCCCAGAAACTGCCAGATGAATTTTAAGTGTGTGGCAAGAGTATGGATGAGCAAAAAGGAAATTCATATGAGGCTCCATAACTTAGGGGAAATTTGAAAGCCAAACAGAGAATTGACCCAACAGATTATTTGAAGAACCCTTTGTGACCAGGCACCACCTTTTGCCAGGATCTTTCTTTTCTGTCCAGCCCAGGAGCCAGCTGCACCTGAGGTCAAAAGTTGTAGCTTATCTCAGCTGTGGGTCAGCCATGAGATGATCATCCTGGTGTGTCTCCTGTCCTAGAGATGGCCCTGGCTTGGGCATGGTGTGGTGGTGAAGAGGGCAAGAATGGACCACACAGTGAGGTTATGGTGGCAGGAGGTGCTTTATCAGCTTGAGGTCCAGGCTGTGTAATGAGGAAGAGCACAGAAAGCTTCCAGACTCAGTCTTTCAATCTTCAGGAACCCCTGCTGATGACAAGAAGGCAGTCAGGTCTCAGCTGTGCCTCCTTGCTTGTCTGCATCTTTTTTCTCCTCAGTTGTGTCTGTTGCTGTGTTGCTCTCTCTCTGATTCTTCACTGGCCTTCCTGCTCTATAACTTGGTTTTTGCTCTCCCCTTGACTCGAGACTCAGTCTGTCTCCCACTTTTTTTGGGATATTTTTTCTTCCTTTCCTTTTACTTCACACTGGGTTTGGTTCTCCTTTTTTTTCCCCTGAGGCACTAACCTCACACCTGACTGTTTCTTCTCTTGTGCCATCCCCATCTTTGGTCTCCCTTCTGGAGGAGAGATCCCAGCCTGTCCACACTCACACAGTGCCACCATCAGAGGGAGAGGGATCAGCCCTTTGGAATGCCATCCAACATCTCTGCAAGGGAGGGGAAAAGAGAGAGATTTCCATGCTGAATCTCCTTATGGTTTCTCAGAACACTCTGCTATGGCCAGCCCTTGGGAGCTGGCACCTCTGGTAAGCCAGGGCTCAGGGGAAGCCCCAAATCCCTCATGCCTTCCTGATTTGGGGCTTGGAGGAGCAGCTGCTGCACCCAAGGTCCTCCAGGGCAGGAGGTGAGGCTGACCAGTCTGGATGTGGCTGAACCAGACTGACAGGAGCAAGTGCTGCTGGGGTGAGCTGGTGCATCAGAGGCATCACAGATTCTTGTAGCCATAATTCAGTACACAGCAGCTTCCTCTGCCTGTCCCCATGGAGTTTGCTGAGCTACCAAACCAAAGTGGTCCCCAGGGGTTTAGGAAGAAGTTTGGAGCCTGGCTTGTTTTTGTTTTGTTTTCAGTTGTCTGTTTTAAATTCATATTAATAACCTTCTTCTTCAAAAACTGTCTCAAATTAAACATGAAATAATCATACACTAAGTTCAGTCTAAAGTTATTCAGATCTATGCAAATATGCAAAATAAGGTACTTAAAATAGTCAAACAGTGCATGTTAGCTGAAACTGTAAGAAAAAGTCCCATCTGGGAAGTACAACTGGCTAAGATTCTGATTTCAGTGCTTAAATCAGGTTTTGATCCCAAGTGCCTCTGCAAATGAGTTCATTTTATTCAACAAGTTAGTTCAGGTGGAATGTTTGGGAGCTTTAAAAAATTATCTATACAGAAGAGGCTTGAAGTCTTAAAAAAGCAGCTAGAGCAATTTACTAAGTGCTTATAATGCCTGAATATTTCTTGTATATCATAAATCAATTAGTTCCAAACACAAAACATAATTTGTTCACACCTCCTCCCCTTTTATTTCTCCTTTTATGGTTCATTATGGTAATTTTATGTAAGTGATGAGAACAATTCCAGAGTGCCAGTTTGGTGCTCATGCAGCCGGATGGAGGCTTGGTCCAGCCAGAGCCTGGCACAGAACAGGCACTCATGAGAAAAGAGATCAATATTCACACAGTGAGCAGGAACTGTGTTGGTTCCTGCACCCAGGAGAGGGGACAGTGTGGGGACAGGAGCAGGAGCACGTGGGGGCTCAGCAGGGACTGTGGCTCTGGGGAAGCCACGTTTCACTGCAGCCCTGGCTTGGGGTGGCTCCCAGTGACAGGAGTGAATCCAGCTCCAGGGCAGCCAGGGATGATGTGGTGGTGAACACAGAGGTGATACCAGGGATTGTCCTTCCTGGAATGGCACAGGAGTGATCCCTGTGCTGTCAGTCCCCCTGCCCCAGGAGCACTCACCCATCCCCAAAAAGGGCTGGAGCCAATTTAACCCCGTGGCTTCACTTGTAGCAGCTTACAGAGGCAGCCCTGCCATGAAATCCCTCTTCTTTTTCTGCAAAAGCCATGATCAGTTTCTGTGGGGAGGAAATGGGGAGGTTTAGCTAGCCATGAACTTTCCAGTTACCAGATCCTTCAGCTGAGCCCCGGGCCAAATGGCCTTGCTGACTTCAGCCCTTTGTGAAGAGGTAGGTTCCTGGAGAGCTGTGTTTGTGTTGCAAAGCAGACAGTGGGATGTGGCAATGTCAGGAAGATTTTTGTTGTTTCCTTGAGTTCTGTCTTGTGTCACCCCTCAGCTCCTCCTAAGAAAATGTGGTTTCCTAAGGGCCTGTGCCTTCTCTGCTCTTCTTGCTTGATGTGAAGACAAAACTGATAAAGGGCTGGATAATTCTTCATCCAGAACTAAGTCTTTTTTGCCACTGCACTCTGAGGGCATCTTATGCTCCCACTGATGGTCAAATAGGACCAGAAGGATTTCTTTCTTCTCTTAACCCTCCTCCCAGCTCTCCCACTCTTCCTTTTGTACTGTGCATCTCTGCCTTGGCAGGTGTGTCATGGCACCACAGGAGCTGATGTCCCCTGGACAGTGCCAGAGGACAGGCTGAGCTCAGGGGATCACGGGCCAGACCCCTGAGGGCAGAGCAGGGCCTGGGCACACACCTGGTTGCAGGACAGGGTGCCCGTGCTGCAGCGAGCCCTGCGTGTGTCCCAGCACGATGGGCTTGTGGAGGCTGGGCAAAAGCACAGGGATGTGGGCCCTGTTCCTCAAGGCAAAGCTGTGATATTTAATATCTGCCACTGTCCTGGGAGAAGTGACTGGGGAGAGAGGCCTGTGCCTGACAGTGCAATGGGGACGGTGCTGCTGGTGCCAGGAGCACAGCCCTGAGCCGCTCCCTCCCCACGGCAGGAGCTCTCAGAGCCCAGGGGGCCGGTCCTGGTGCCCTGTGCCCCTCGGGGCTGCTGGCCCACGGACAGGGCGAGCCATGGGGGTGCCTGTGTGGCCTGGGATGCCCCCGGAGCTGTGTCCCCTGCCTGCAGGACAGGGAGCTGTGCCCGGCTCTGGGGGCTCTCCCGGGTGGCCAGGCCCCCGTCCCACACGGGCAGGGCCAGCAGCTGTGTGAGGACATGGCTGTGGGGACTGGGCTGGGGAGGACAGCCACCACTGCCCACCCCTGCAGGTCTGGCGGTGGTGGGAGGAAGCTCCAGGGCAGGTGGCAGGACCTGGGGGAGGTGACAGCCAGGCTGCTCTGCACGGCCTCCCCCAGCCCTGCAGGGCCCTGGCAGTGGGAGGCGGCGCCGGGCCCTGACTGCACGGTCCTGCTTTGCAGCTGATGCAGCAGCAGACCACGGTTCTCTCCACCTCCCACGGCAGCTACCTGAGCCCGGGCGTCGCCTTCTCCCCGTGCCACATCCAGCAGATCGGTGCCGTCAGTCTCAACGGGCTGCCAGCTGCTCCCATTGCACCAGCGTCAGGTGAGGGCCTCAGGGAGCCTCCTGCCCCAGCTCTCAGGGCACACCCCGGTAAAACAGCACCTCCAGGCTCAGCAGCTGCAGTAGCTCACTCCAGCAGTGCTCTGAGCACAGCAGTCTCTGCTCTGCACAGATTCCTGTAACCCCCTCTGGCACTCTCACATCCTCTTGCCTTACAGCCATGCGTTTTTGCTGCAGTTTGAGTAAAGTAGGGCTGGGTTCCCAGGATTGCACTTGACTCTGAGGTCAGCAGTGCTGTTGTTCATCATCCCACAGCAATAATGCATACTGGGTTCAAATCCCTGTCAGGACAGGCATGTATCATGGCAGGTGCTGTGCAAAGCCAGATCAAAGATGTTCCCCCCCAGAGCTCTGACAGCACTCAGGACTGGCAGTTCTCACACTCTTCCCACTAGTGCTGCCTCTTAATTTTGTGAAGGCTCTAGCACCACTCTGTCACCTCCACGTGCCAAAGAGGAGAGATAATGGCTTCATACCCAGCAGTCTTGCCAGGCATGTGAAGGGAGGAGCAGGGGCTTTGTGGGACCTTGACTTTCATGGGATGTCCTCTTATTCTCCAGGGCTACATTCACCACCTCTCCTGGGAACAGCGGCCATGCCAGGACTGGTGGCCCCCATTTCCAATGGATTCACTGGAGTGGTACCATTCCCAAATGGGCATCCAACCTTGGAAACAGTTTACACCAATGGCCTTGTGCCATATTCAGGTATTGAGAGCAGTAAAAAAACCCCACCATGCAGAGACCTGAGGAACTGCAATTAGTTCTTTGTTTCTGGGCTCTCCACACTTTTGTAGCTGCCTCCCAGCCAGGCACTGAGACTCACTTGGGAGCAAGGGTGGGAAACAACACTACACACACACACAGAATGCATGAGGTCATTCCCTTTGCTGTGCTTCTGACTCTGTGTTTCTCTGCAGCCCAGAGCCCTTCAGTAGCAGAGACTTTGCACCCAGCCTTCACAGGAGTTCAGCAGTATGCAGGTACCAGCTTCCCTTGTCTCCCTCAGGCCCTCATGTGGCTGACCAGATCCTCAGGTAAATGGTTTGTTCTGTCTCCTTGGGCTACAGCTGTGTATCCAACCACCACCATCACCCCCATTGCACAGAGCATCCCCCAGCAGCCTCCCATCCTGCAGCAGCAGCAGCGAGAAGGTGAGGATCAGAGTGGGAATAGGGGTGTTCAGTGGTGTGGGTGGGATTTGTGGAGCTCATCTTCTGCACGACAGAGCAGATGGAGAGGAGACAGCAGTAATTTTTGTCCACTGGTCTTTAATGCTGGAGCTGAAGTATGGAAACAACCACAGGTCTGCAGTGAGTGGGCTGGGAAGGATCACAGGATGATCCTGACCTCACTGGCCGGATGCTGCCAGATGCAAAGGGGCAGTAAGCCCTGGAACACCTTTCACACCAAAGGGGATGAGTCAGCACAGTCGGGGCAAAGTGCACTCGTCTCCCTCTTTGCTGTGCCAGAACCACAGTGGAACCAATCAAACCAGCCTCTCCAATGTACTCTGCTCTCTTTTCAGCCTTCATAGCCTACTGAATTTATTTTCAAGTTACTTCAAAACTGGAATAGAATTTGGAGTCAATGGCATTCTCTCTTTGCACCTGATTGGTAGAGCAAGTGTCAGCAAGGCATGAGCTCCTTGTGCTCCTAAGGAGCAAATGAAGGAGTGGACAGGACCATGTCAGCCCATAAACTGGATGTGTGGCAATCCAGGAGGTTTCCAGTTAAGGCTGGGGCTTCTGGACTGAAGGCAACACTGCAGGGAGTGCTACAGCAGCAGCTTTCACACAACAGTGTCTGCTGCTCTCCTAGGACTGGGACAGCTGTGAGCTCTCACCTCAGCAGATTTCCTTCCAGCAAAACAGCATCCAGGTACTCACAGAGCTGGTTGTGTCCAGCACCCTGTGTAGGAACCAGGCAAGCTTTGAAAGAGAAGCTGCTCTCCAGAAATCTAGTTTTGTATTGAGTTGCTCTTGGAGAGCCCTCAGATCTCTTCATGGACCAGTGACAGAGACAAGCAAGGGGAGATGAGAGCAGAAGGAGGCAGTGCTAGGGCTCTCCTCCAGTGCTGTGCTGTGAGTTGAGCCCATTTCTCTTCCCCTGCCCTTTGGGGGCTTTCTGTTTTGTCCTTCCCCATTGCCCCCATACCTGCAGGTCCTGAAGGCTGCAATCTCTTCATCTACCATCTCCCCCAGGAGTTTGGAGACAACGAGCTGATGCAGATGTTCCTGCCCTTTGGCAATATCATCTCCTCAAAGGTGTTCATGGATCGTGCCACCAACCAGAGCAAGTGTTTTGGTAAGTGCAGGCAAGGGAAGCATGATCAGTAACAATGACACTCAGACTGGGCATGGCACCAACAGTGCCACTGTCATCCATCCTGTCCTTCCTCCAGGTTTTGTGAGCTTTGACAACCCATCCAGTGCACAGACTGCTATCCAGGCCATGAATGGCTTCCAGATTGGCATGAAACGCTTGAAGGTCCAGTTAAAACGGCCCAAGGATGCCAACCATCCCTACTGACAGCAGTGAGCAAGCAGGAGTCACTTCTGCAGCACAGGTAAACTGCTCCCAGCAGGGCACAGCTCTGGGCAGGGCTGCAGCTGCTCCCTGCAGAGCGGGAGGCCAGGAGTGGAGGCAGTGACGCAGCTGGTGGGGCAGAGGCTTCACCTGAGCAGGCCTGGAGAGGATGGCCAGGTTCAACAAGCATCAGGCAAATCTGTGGCAGTGGGGCAAGCCCAAAGCCAGGCCAGAGGCTCAGGATTGGGGTTGGGTCTGGTGAACAGGCTCAGACACAGACAGTGAGTGCCAGGCAGGTCTATAATGACAATAAACATCGAGCTGGGAAGCCAGTCCAGGGGTTGGAGCCCAGGTAAGGAGATCCATGGGCAGGACAGGTCCATGGGCAGGTGGTGACTGGCACTTCCATGTGTGTATCAGACAAAGGCTGATGGCACAGGGCTGTGAGGAGACTTTTGGAGCTGTGGGCAGACAGTGCAGGTGGGTGCCCTCAGGGCCCTGACAGGCAGATGGTTCCAGTGGCCTGGTTGTGGTGTAAGCAAGGATTTACTTTGCTGTCCAACTGCTCCCATAAAGCTTTTGGCTGCCTAAAAAGGTATTTTCAGTTGTTACACAGGCCCTGAAGTTAGTCTGCAAAGAATGCTTTCTGGGGTAAGAAGAGACAGTCCCATGATTCACAGGGATCACAGAAAAGCAGAGAAAAGGTGAGACCCTGAAGGGCTCCTGTCCAAGAGCCAGCTCCTACCAGCCTGCAGATGGGGAGCAAGGGAGGGCTGATCTCATTTGGGTCAGAATCCTCCAGGTTTAAGCAGCAGCAGCTCAAAGCCTGAGATTTGCATAGATGTCCTCCTAATCTCCCAATTCCCTCCCTCCTCCCTTTCTGCTCAGGTGAAGGGAAAGTCCAGAGGAAGAATTTCTGCTTCAGGTTGATTTTCAGAGAGGCCAGTAAATTTATCGACTCTTTTGACACCACCCCTTTCCTTCCTCGGCTTCCCACCTTACCCACCCCATCTTCCTCCTCCCCTCCTCTCCAAGACATGCAATTAAAGAGAAGGCTCAATATCTGCCCAGGAGGAAGATTCTTGCCACGCCTGGACTCGCATATTTGCTGCTAACGTGGTGCAAAGCAAAGGGACCAGCAAACCAGCAGCCCCTGGGGACATGGAGCTCTTCCTCTCGGGGTGTGGCTGGAGAACATGGACCAAGCAAACCCATGGTGTGTCTCTAGGTTACTGCAGTGATGTGTGGAAATTTACTTCCGTCCCTCCCTCCCTCCCTCCTGCTCTGTTTCTGGCCCTTTCATAGATAACTATAAATATATACAGTCTCTATTTTTTTTTTAAACTAGCTCACAGGACCAAACTTTTCCATTCAGAGACTGACTGCTTGCAAGAGGTATTGGAAATTAGGGGTTTGCCTTTGCAACAGTGTCTTCTCAGCACGCACTGCAGATAGGCCTGAACATTTTGGAGAGAGGGGGCTGGGGGTGGGTTGGGTGGAGAGAGAGAGCGAGCACATCTCTCTGCTCAACACGAGCAAGAAGAAGGAGAAATACATTCCTCCAGGATTAGGGCACAGTCAGCTGCTCAGCTTGAGTCACTCATCCACCTTAGCACCAGCCTGGTTTAGGATCTGGAGCTGTGTTTTACCTTTCCAAGGGCTTCTGCAGACAAAGCTCCTGGGATGTGGTGCCAGCCCCTACCCTGAGCACTCCGTGATTAGGCTGAAAGCACAGGAAACCAGTCCCCTTACTTAGAGGAACTGCACTGCCTCCCCACACATGGCACAGATCCGTGTTTCACAGCTCTCCATGGCAACAGCATTTTCTTGATGAAGGCAGGAGAAGATGAGGGTGTGAGCAGATGCAATCTCCAGCACAGCTAGAGCAGCCTCCCAGGGGCTGCACGCTGCCTCCCTGTGTCGGATACCAGCACTGCGGAGTGGGCACTTCTCGTTCCACACGACACAGCACCCGCTGCAAAGCTTTCCCCAGCAGATGCAAGGAAAATGGGATGAAAGAGGGTTCCATTCTGGGATTTTTTACCCCAGCACTCCCTCCAAGAGACAGATTATACATTTTGCAGCATATATATACACATATATATATGTAGGGACAGCTCTATACGCTATATACACAAACTCTAAAGCACAGAATGTAGTTCTGAACTGGATTTTAAAAAGATCCCCTGGGAGTGGGGGGTGTGTGTCATCCTGACAAGGCACATCCCTTGAACAGTTTGGAACAGTCTCTTCAAGGCGCTACAAAAATAAGGAAAGGAAAGCAAAGCAAGGCAGAACAGACCAACAAACCCCAGAGTGATTAGGAATGAACGATTTCAGTATTCCAGAGTTTGATAAGGTACCACAAGCATTGGTGTGTGTGTGAGGGTGTGTGAATACATTGAAATAGGGACAGAGAGTTGGTGGGGCAAAGTTGGTGCAATTGATACTGAAGTGAGCTATGGGGATTTTGGAGAATCTCAGCCAACTCTCATTCTCCTCCAGTTTGCCCTTTGTTCAGGTGTTTGTGGCACAGTCCTTGAAGTACCTTCACATCTCCTCAACCACCCTTCTGTGTCTGACGCTGAGAGTTTATGAGAGGTGAATGAAGCTGTGAGAGTCTGTGTGTTTCTATAGTCCATGTTTACTTATTGTAAATACCATTTTTATACTTAACATCTATTATGTATGTGATTTGTATAATGTACTTTATTTCTGCTACAAGTAATTTCATGAAGTTTAAACTTAGTCTAATTTTGAACAAAACAAAAAAAAAAAAAGAAAAAATATGAACAAATGCAAAATGGGAAAAAAAGGACTTTGGGAATCCTAGGTCAAGCTGGTTCAAAACAAGCATTTACAGTTTCTTCCATCACAGTTACTGATGTGACTGTACAATGTTACAGGTGCGATACAAGCTTTGTCAATGTCAAATTCCTCACTCTGGTCAAAAAAAAAATCCTAAATTTATTTAATAAAAGTTTTACTTGCTAAGTAACTGGGGCTCTACTTCATGTTGTTAGTTGCAGCTACTTTTAGGTAATGCTTTACAGGTGAAGACATTGCCAAAGCCCTGGGCTAATTTTACCAGGTTGCATGGGATCAGCAAACAGCCTTGGCCCACACAACCCAGGGGACCAGTACTGACAGAGGAAGCATCAACACATAATACCAACACATTAAAAACTTGTTTAATTAAACCAGAGATTAAAATTCTACTTGGAGGGAAGCAAGAGGGTTCCTGAAATCCAAAATGAAGTCGTGGAAGGAGATGTCCCAGGAATGTACAGACATTCCAAGACATCCTGTGCAGACAGACAGGGGTTAAAGCTGGGGCTGAGAAAAGTCTGGATGCAGTCAAAGCAGACAGGTGAGGCTGAAGGAGGAGGGGAGATGGGAGGAGGGCTAAGGCAGAGTCAGCAGTGGGAAAGATCCCTGACTGATGGGCAGCAGCAGCAGAACCGTGGCTGAAGCAGGACGAGAGATCATGAGTCACGTTAGGAAAAGGGGACTTTGCCAGCACTGCTGCCCTGCTCCTGCTTGGTTGAGTGGGATGCTTAGTGGGAATGTGATTGGCAGGGATATAGGATGAGACTGGGCACCCCTTAGGGACTGCTGTAGTTATAGAAAGTCCGCAGCACCTGGTTCCCGCTGTTGGGGAACAGAGCCCAGAGGCGGCAGAGCTGCTGCAGCCACCGCGGGTAGAAAACCTCGTGCTCCCGAGCGGCTCCGCCCCGGACGATGGCGAGCGCGGCCTCGGGAGCAGGGGAGGCACTGAGGTGCACTTTGCCCCTGCAAGGGAATGAGCAGGGGGTCACTCGGAGCCAGGCTGGGCTTTGAGCTGGGCACACTGACCCCACAGGGCTCTGCCTGCTCCTGTTCCATAATGAACAACCTCTGTGATGTGCCCAGGCAGGTGCACTCTCCCCAAACTGGCACACACACCCTCTTAAACAGTGTTGCTGTGCATGCTTCCAGAGATGTATTCCTGCAGGAAAATACATACCTGGTGTACTGCAATGCTGAAGCAGTGTCAATCAGGCCCAGGATGCACAGTGTGACAGACACATTTCTCCTCTGCATGATCAGCTCATGGCGCAGTGAGCCAAAGAATCCATCCAGTGCAAACTTGGTGGCAGAGTAAGAAGTGGTGAAGGGAGTGGGCATTTTCCCTGGAAAGGGAAAAGAGAGAGTGGAAAACACCAGGAAACTGGGTGTAAGGAGGATCCATGGAGAGGGAATCTGGGAAAAGACTCAGCTTTTGTCATACAATATCAACTCATGATTTGTTCAGGTGAGCCTCCCTTTATATATTAGAATATGTATTATTATATTATTATATACTATAAAAAGCACAGTTTGAAAATGTGTTTAGGAGCCGAACAACAGAGAAATATGAGCAGTATGTGTGAACAGTACTGGGAACTACTGATTCCACGAGGCCAACACTTAATCCAGGTACAGCCACCAACCTGTGAGGGAAGAAACAACCACCAGAGCACCCCTGTTCTTCTCCAGGGTGGGAAGAGCTGCTGTTGCAAGAGCCACATAACTCAAAAAATTCACCTGGAATGATAAATGTAGACGTGGAAGAAGGAAGAGGGTTTGAAAGCATGAGCCAAAAAAGTCTGTAATAGACTGGTCAGAAAAGGAGCATGGTTTGGAATTGCCTTTTCAAACATCAAGTGAGAAAAATCATCTCTAAAGATGGGGACAAACATTGCATCCAGGAGTCTTTCAGATTGCAGAAAAAGTAGTGAAAAAGACTGAGAGCAAAGGTTATTCCTGGGCTTTAACATATTGTCATAATAACAATTGTCACATTTCCTGACAAGATACAATTATCTGTCCCTGCTTTTTCTTTGCTCTTCTTTACTTTGCAATCCCTACCAAAGACACCAGAGTCTCAGTCTGCTTCCCTTTTAAGCTTCTTTTGATTGAACTCAGTCTACAATGAGGCACAAAATTCAGCATATCTTCAGAGCTTGACTGCTCTCTTAAATTATAAGAATTTCTTACCTATGTTCCTAAGTTCCCACTCTCCAGCAAAAAGCCTCCTTCCAAAATGAAACAGAAACTAATATGACCCACCTGAATGAAGAAGACTGAATCAAGAAAACAGCTCTTCATTTCCATGGCCCCAAAACCTGGCACCAGGGTGATTCTACAGGAAAACTCTAAATCTGTGAACAGAGACTCAAATGACACCATTTCAAACAACTTTGTGTTCTGCAATTGTGCACATGCCATAGACCAGTAGGAAGTGCTGGCATCTCACTTACAGACCTTCCTGAACTAAACACAACTGCCTGAAACTGCCCATCACTCCTAAATGCTGGCCTGCAAGAAGGACACAAGAAGTGTGAAGTTCTTCCCAAACATTTCACAAATGTACATCTGAGCAAAACACCTCTCCAGCAACAAAGCCTCCAAACTGCTTGACTGCAAACAGGAATGGAGTAAAAGGATTGTTCTCAACCATTGCCACAGACTTGGGTTTGCCTTGGAGCTTCCCAAAGCTGTCCCAGGAGATGCCAGGCTCACCCAGTTGCAGGTGAGCTGGGAAGCCTCACCTGCATGAGCCAGCGGGTGTATTCCACATCTCCAGTCCACTCCTGGAAACGGTTTGTGCCGATGTGGTTCAACACGAGGTAATCCAGGCCCCCTGGGACAGCAGAAGAATCGGTCACACCAAGGGCCCGCCCCTGAAATGCCAGGAGGGCTGAACCTCTCCCTCAGGAGGCTGGGAAGGGCTCCACTATGAAGACACATTAAATATGCCCATCTGGAAGCAGCTTTGACTGCGCCTCAGGAGTAGAACTGAAAGGAAAACTGGCAACAACTGCCTGAAATGATGTTCCAGCATGGTTCAGGCTCAGAACTTAGTTCTGGTGGTTCATCAAGGTCCTTAACACCTTTCTCAGTTCAGGGAACTGAAGCAGGAAGCTCCTGCTAGAATGAGAACTGTGCACACACCTGAAAGCCAAAGAGATGCCCAGGATGCTTACCCAGCTTTTGGACAGCAAACTGAACCACCTTTTCAGGCTCTGAAGGGGAAGACATATCTGCAGGGATATAAAATATTCTCTTTGCTCCGAGTGTCAGGCATTTCTCCATCACCTTGAAAAAGAACACACCCCAAAGATTACACTGTTTGGAAAATAGGGGAAAAGGGCACCATAAAGCACAGACTACAGTCAGTGAGAGTCAGTTCTGGACAGAGACACACTTCAATTTAAAATCTACTGCTGTTTGGGCAATAGAGAGCTCATTCTGCATCCAGACTTTGAATCTGCATCCTGCAAAGAGTTACCTCTATTTAACTGTCTGCTTAAATGACCTGCTTTGGGACAGGATCAAGATTCACTGGAAAAAAATCAATCTTCTGGAGAAATCTTCTGGAACAAGGGTTATGCTTTACATTAAATTCTTCTCTTTTTTCCAAAATAACTGGAAAAGAATTCATCTTTCATAATTCCTTTGCTATGTTGAGTGTGTGAATGAGCCTGGCAATGATACGCAGTTTTAGCTGTTTGCTGAAATAATGCCTTCCAGTCATTAGGAACTATTTTTATGCTCACTGTCCCCAATTCACCTTTTGCACCATTTCACAGTGAAGAACTTTCCTTGGAAGTCACACATCCCAACAGTTAAAGAGTTACCCTTTCTAAATATTGTCCTGTTTCATAAAGTACAGATGAAGAAGTCTCATCTGTTTGAGTTGGTCAAAAAGCATTTAACCTAAAAAAGTACTGAGTTTTTAACAGAACAGCTACAAATAGAACAATTTGGACTCTGAAAAGCTGCACAGTATTGCACAGGAATTGCAGTTCATGGAGTATCTCAAATTGAAGAGGAGCCATATGGATCATCAAATCCAAATCCCTGCTCCTCACAGGACTCCCTCAAACCAAGCCATATCATTAAGGATGTTCCTTGAACTCTGACAGGCTTGGTGCCATGACTTCTCCCTGGGGCTCTTACTTCAGTGTCTCACCACCCTCTCAGTGGAGAACATTTTCCTAATGTCCAACCTGAACTTTCTCTGATCCAGCTTCACACCATCCCCTCATACAAATAAATGTTCAGGCAGTTAAAAGCTCAGGGACTGCAGTTTCTAGGGGAACTACTGCAACTTCAGGCCAACTTCTCTTCTGGGTTTATGGTCAACAGTTCCAAAGGAAAATTTATCATGCTGACAACTAATTTTTTTGGTTTGGTAAAATCCCAAATCTCTCATGTCTTCCCCCATACAAGGATGAGGTTCTTACCTTCTGCAGCACAGCTTCCCTTCTGGCAGTCAACACAATTTCAGCACCAAATCTGGCATAGTGATATGCTATCTGCTCTCCAATCCCAGCACTGGCTCCAGTCACAAGAACACGGGCACCAGACAGGCTCTCTTTTTCATGGGAAAGATAATAAAAGATACAGAAGTAAGTGAAGAAAGCAGCAGAGGAGCTGCCCTTAACTACTGGGAGAGCTCTAAAGAAGAAAGATGCACCTAAGTGCTCAAAATTCTTGGTACTTCTCCAAAACTAGAAGAGGCAGGACTGATGATGCAATGGCATGATGCCAGCTAGCTGTGTCAGAGGGCCTTTGCCTGGGTTGCTAGACCAAAATCTTTCAAGAATCAAGTTGTGTTTCACCTTCTAAGAAGCTGTACAACATAAACCAGAAGCCAGGATGTGCCTTCTGCATATTATTTACTCTTTGCCATCAGTCTAGAGACATATCAGCCCTCTGTGCACACCTGTAGAGATGGTTCTTGACACTGAGGAATTTACAACAAAAACATAAAAAGAGCAAGGCAGTAGCAAAGTTCCCCCACAGAGACAGCAGAATCCCTGCTCTTAATACCCATTTTGTCTTCCTCTCTGTTCCAAGTTTTTCTTTGTTTCTGGGAATGAAACATTGCTTTGGTGCCACCAATGCTAGTAAGACTATGGGCAGGAATGAGACCATCAGTCAAAGTTTGGATATTCAACCTGTTCCCTTGTGTGACTTATATTTCAGCATGAAATCATCCCCCTGGCGAGCCTACCTGGGTTAAAGTCATCTCTCCAGAAGAAAGCTATGAGCCCAGCTACAACCCCTGTAGCACAAAGCACTTTTCCAATTGGCTTCATATCCGTCCAAGCTGTGAGGAACAAAGTGAAGTCTTGAAGCTGAGGACTTCAGCCAAAATAATTCTCTGTTCCCCTTCCTCTGATGCCCGGAGCCAACCTGAGAGAGGCACGTAAAGGCTTTTGTAGAACTAAGAGCCCACCTGAGGGGGTCTCTCCCCTGGGAGCCACAGCCACCTTGGTCAATAATAAAAAGGATCTTTTCCAGCACTTCCCACAGAATCTGCACTCAGAGCCAGCCTCCACACACCGCGAACCAACAGGAGAAAAAACCCCCCCTCGTGTCTAATCTTAGAGAACTCTTAATTCATTAAAGACTGATAACAGCTGGCAGCAGCGACCCCAAAGCAGCCGGCTCTCGGGATGAGGGCGGCGGCAGAGCTCCCAGGATGGAGCCTTGCCTGGATGAGAAGAGCAGCGGGATAAGCTGCTCTGCCCCCACGCTGCGACACAGCGCGACAAAACAAGCGGGGGGGACAGCACCACAAAGGCGCAGGAGCCGCGCCCGGCCCCTCAGCCCTGCCTGGCCTTGACCGGCCCCTCACGCCCCTCAGCCCTGCCCGGCCCGGCTCCTCACGCCCCTCAGCTCTGCCCTGCCCTGCCCTGTCCCTCA
>VWYI01003332.1:436163-505810 GCA_013399455.1 Anthoscopus minutus | reverse complement strand
CACCCTCCCCACGGCGTTTCTCCCCCCGTACTCCCCGCCTGCCCCACGCCTCACGCCGCCCCCCGCGCCTGAGTCTCCCCGGCTGTCCTGGGGACGCCCAGGCCCGCGGCCGGCCCTGTCCTTCGGCTCTGCTCGCCTCGCTCCGTGCCCTTGGCCTCGCCTGCCCCCGCCGCCGGCGGATCCCCGTGTGTGCGGCTGCTCCTGCGTGCCTGCACACGCCGTGCTGGGATCTGGCGCTGTCTGGGGGCGAACATGGACACGCAACATAAGCCCGGGGATAGCGCGGCCCTCGCAGCTGGGCGTACACCCAGAGCGAGGGAGTGCAGGAGGGTATCCTTGGGGGCGAACACTGCATTTTAGCAGAAAAATCTCTTTCTCCCGAAATGCGTGTGAATACACGACCTAAAAAATTGGTTCTCTCTTGCCAGCCCTCTTGTATCTGTCGTTTGTCCTGCTACTGCAGTACCGATGTCTGCCAAGTTTTGGGCTGTCCCCTTGTACAGTAGCTTTTGCTGGTTTTTTTTGAAGGGATCTCTCTGCCTGTGAGTCTGGGGAAGTCATTCACCTCAGGTCTCTTTTTTATAATGGAAATGCCATTTAAATGCCCTTAAATAGAGCCAAATATTCTCATCTTCCCTTTGGGAGGTTGTCATCACAGCTGTAAAACTGGTGGCTGCACATCATGCTGGGAAACTTTAAAAGCCTTGGCAATGCAAACACTGTGGGCAGGTGTTCACTGGACTGTAATGAGCTTAAGAGAGTGGTGTCTGTGAGATTTGTCAGATTTATCAGGAAGAACCACATCATTAACATGGATGGCTTGCCCACTGCAAAATCCTTTAGTTGCTTTTAGCAGAGGAATATGCCAGTGATTCTCAGGCTTTAAAAAGTGGCGTGCGCTCTTGAGGAACTTGATACTTTCTCATCTTTACAGTGAAAACTATCACTGATAAAATGTGAATTAAGTGCAGCATCAAAGGCTGACAGGGAAGGCAAAGAACATAGGTAGGCATTTTTCTGCTGATTTTTGCCTGCAGTAAGACATGAGATTTCTTTATTGATACCCTCTCTTCGGTAGTCACAACCACTGAGAAAGATGCCCTGATGGTCAGAACACTGAACTCTTCTGCTTTCAATTCTTTCAGGTTTCTGATCAAAGGAGGCCTGGCTGGAGCTGCTGTGTATGTGGCCTATGACCAGGGGCTGCTGGGCAGTGGCACAGAAGGGGCTGAAGCACTCAAAAAAGTTCAAGAAACGCTGCCTCCAGCTATCCAAGAATGGACAAGTTACCTGGGCTGGGAGGTAAGGGCTGCTCAGGTGATCCCTGCAGCACAGACACCTCCTCTGAATCAGGAAGAGAAAATATGGGGGTGAGATGCTGATTCCAGTGAGGCTGGCAGGAGTTTTGCTGTTCAAAGTGGATTTCACAGGGCAAGTATTTTGAAGAGGATTGAAATAGGTGGTGAATAAAATTCTAAATTTGGGGCAGAGACATTGCTCGTAGATGTTATTTCAAAGGAGAGGGGTAACCAGCCTATGCAGGGTCAAGGAGGGGATTCCAAACATGCTCGGGGAGATGTTTCACTATGTAGTGGTATTTCTAAGCTGCTTCTGAAGAATCCTACATGTTTTTAAGAAAAACAATGAAAATATTATCCCAATTTTTTACATTGCTAACAGTTCAAGTTGAATTTAAATTGCATAAAGAGGCCCCTCCTCTGAGTAGTTCTTAGATTTTAAAATCCTCAGAAAAGGGCTTTGCTTTAAGTTTGAACAGCATTTTTCCTGTTATAGACAACTATAAACTAACAGAGACAGCCATGGAGATGTTTTTTTCAGGAGCACCTAAATAATATGTTCTGCCTTTTGCACCTACTTTATATTGCAGGAAAGAGCAAAGCCCAGACTTAAAAGCATCATGGTCTCTTTTGAGGCTTATGGAGAGTAGGCACCTAAGTATTTCTGAGATCTGAGGTCAAGAGGCTTTGCCAAGGTGATGTGAATTCCAAGTGAAACCCCTCGAGTGCTGATATTTTGTCTCTCTTTCTTTCTAGCTCCCACCTACTCCAAAATTTGATTTTTCCCTCTCTGCTTCCTGGAATAAAGGTAAAATAACTGCTTACTGAGTCTGAACTCAGTATTTGGCTTTTCAGAAGGGATGAGCATTCCCGTTGCTATCAGAATTTTGGACATTTTTGTTTGAAGGCCAAAGCATATTTAAAATACCTGGTATACTATATTTATAGTTTTTATGGTGCAGCAGTCTTCATGTAATTGTGGGGAAACAATCCACAAATAACTGTGACGTGTCCAGCATCACCCATGGAGTCTGTGGCAAGGCCAGAAATAAAACAGGACCTAAACAGGACTTAAACAGGATTGAGCTCAGTCTTGTAATTGTCTTAACTCATGTACAGGCCCTGAAGTTGGAATTTCTGTTTCACAAATGCTCAGGGCTTTAAGAGATCTACAACAGAGGTGTTGGAAATTGGGAAGTTTGGCTTGAATTATGGTGATTTGGGGGTAATTCTTCTCTGCTTTCCTTGCAGGAGTGCACAGAGTCATGTCTGCCTTGTCTATAGCTCCCACCAGGGCCTGTGAATACACCATGGAAGGCTGGAAACATGTGAAGGATCTTATGAAATGAACATTATTTTTCCAGGGTTCAGAATTCTCCTAGTGCACCCCTCCTCTGGAGAACAGCTTGGCCATGTAAGGGCTACAATAAAAGACTTTGGAACTCCCATTTGCATTTGGGTTGGTTTTAGCCTGCAGAGTGGAGTAATTGCTTTGTCTTAGCACTGATCCAAGGCTCCAGGAATCACAGATCAGTTGTCATGAAGTGATGGCCATGTGGTGAGGAACAGCTTCTGTTCTAAAGCTTGGAAAATAAACAGATTATTCTGAAGCTGAATCAATCTTGAAGGTGAATGCCATCTAATTCAAACTAAACCAACAAAAGTTCAAAAAAATTTAAAAATCCAAGGTAACAGTAAAAGATGGCCTAGGATGATTATACAAGCACAGGGGAGAGTAACTGAGCAAAGTTTATCTGCATGGAACCTTTTGTTAGCTTGCACTATGCCCCAGTTGGCAGATTGTGCATATTTTCATTATAACATGGGTGAAAACTCTCATGAAGTCACTTTTCAGTCACAGCCCAGTCAAATGCAAGGAGCACCAGCGGGCTGGAGGGCACCACTATAAATAAAATATAAAAATAAATTGTGTTTTTAACCCTTTTTGATAGGATTGTTATAATTACAGAATAAACCAAAACACAGCTGCAGAACAGGGAATAGCAGGAGGGAAGAGCAGGATGAGTCCTTACTCAAGTCAGGAAGCAAATTTAAAACATGAAGGATTTGCAGTTTTGTTACATGATGAAGCCAACTGCCCAGAGATTTCAGAGGATTTGGCTAAGATGCAAATGGCTTTAAAAACTACTTAAGTTAATTCCTGAAGGAAGGGTCCATCAGCAGCTCTTGAACCAGATGGTTCAGATGGGAGCTTCAAGCTCAGTAAACCCAGGTGCTTCACTGCACCCCAGAACAACCTCTACTATGCCCCATTTCTTCTCAAACTTTCCATGTCCACTGCTTTTGAAGCAGCACAACTTTGGCCAAAGGTCTATTCCCCACTTCTCACCAGGCCAAACCTCCCACTAATGAAATTCTGACATTCATCTAGAGAGTCTTTCCTTTCTATGGCTCTTGCTACAAACCAAATGTAACCACTTAGAGCAGAGCACACCATGTACAAACAGAATACTGCACCTCTGGGATCTCAGAACTCCTCCATGCTTTTCAGGATCTTCTTTGCCCTTTGATGATAGCTCTCCAAAGCATTATAATATCCTTTTTGCACTGATGAATGAAAAAATATCTTCAGGTAACTCATAAAAATTCCCTGTGACCCTACAAATGCAAGTAACAGGATTTTTTTTCCTCTTGGCATCATAAAAGTCATCTTAGGGTAAGGGTAAGGTCATGTTGCTCCAGAGATGTCTGCAGAAAAACAAATTATAACTTGGATATGACAAAAGAACAGATCATTGCACCAATCCTGGTCATGTTAGTTCCTCAACACAAAATTATGCCAAAGCACAGCCAGTGGCTGCTTTAAGAAAATTTTGGATTGCTAGGTAAAATTACTGGGCTGTAATACTGGTGGAGTTTTGGACTATTCTGATCTATCAGAAGCTCATTAAAGTGGTCCTGACAAGCACCTGCAAGAGGGTCACAAGCACCTCTGTGCTGTCTCTTACAGCAGCTACAGAATGCAAGTCCTTTCTCAGACATTCCACTGCACATGACACCAGATGAAAAGAATTCCTCACCACGTGCCCTACAAGCTCCTGTGGCAATTTTGCAGTGGCAGGGCATTCAAACTTTGAGAGCTGTGATTAATGTTCTCTCATGGTGGCACATGGACCATGGTTCCATGGCAGAGCTCTGAGGTAAAGCACAGTATTTCACTGTTTATGGGAGTAAAAAGGGACACCTGTAAGGTATTCTGACAATCCATCTTTGAAACAACAATTCATCTTTGAAACAAAGATGGTTTGTTTGACAGGGACTGCTGAAACAAAGCAAGTAACTGTAAACTGGTGTTTATTTATGGAAAATGGAATGCTTCATTAACAAACATTTTAAAATGGGATATGAACAACACCTTACAAAACAAATGAGTTCACATTGGATTGAGTGACATAATATGGCAGCAGCTTAAAAAAAATTACACTTACAGTAGCCCACAAGTTACAATTAATGGTAACCCTGGGTAACAGATTTGTTTCACTTGCCACCTTGCATTAAAAACCAAACACAATCAGTAGCGACGGTTGAAACGAGGATCGTTCGGTCTGTTTGCCCTTTCCTGGCCAGCAAATCCTTCTCCTTGCATTCCTCCTCCATGCATGATCTGACTCTGATTGCCACCCTGCATGAAACTGCCACGCCTGGAAAGGGATTCAGACATTTTAATAATTCTCATTTTAATAATTAATAATGCTGCTACAGTCAGATTGCTAAAATGAGTGTCTGCTCTTCCATAAAAGGCACTACATAAAAACCATGAGGGTATTTTATTATTCCCTGACATTTAAGTAACAAATTAGATAACTGATATTCCCATAAAATGTTTCTTTGGCCAATTTAAATAGAAGTGTCCCTTAACAGGAAAACAAACACTTTGCTCCTTTTTAAGTTCTTACCCTGACATGCCTCCACGATGCATCACATGGCCAGGTCTGCCTCTACCGCCCCCTAAAAAAGTTCAAATGGTTCCTTCATATCCACAGCAAGAGTTTTACTTCAAGGATAATATCTGCATTTTCTTCTTCATACAGCACAGCTAAGGAGCTGTGCAAGAACCATACCTTGCCATCTCTCATGATCCCGTCCTATCATCCCTCCATCCACACTGCTCTGCCAGGAACGATCTTGGTGCCCTTCAAACTTTCGACTGTGATCTCCCCAGTCACGTCCATCCCTGTGAAGACATGAAATTCCCATCTTCTCACACAAGCCAGAACACAGGGAATAGTTTTTATATTTGAATCTAAGTCACGAACTTGACTGCTTTACCAAGGCTCATGTGAATCTTGTATTTATACTGCTATCTGTTAAGTAAAATCTCAGAAGAATCTTTCTGCTCAAACCAGCTAAGATGACAAATAAGTAAGATATTGGGGGAGAACCACTATCCTGAAAATAGCAAGATTTGATAGGAATGTTAGTTAAAATTAATGGAAAGCATCATGACTTTAAGATGTGAAGTTATTAAAAAAATCAGGTAAGTCCATGTTTTGATGCACAAGGAATTTCCAGCAAGGAATTTGAAGGACAGCAATTATCACCTTTAAACATTATGAAACTTATTAAACATACGAAAACAAAGAAAAAGCCTCACCAAAACCAATTAAATACCTAAATTAAGCTCAACAGATACCCCTAAATATATAACAAAGTTACAAGTGGGGGGGGGGAAAAAAAACCCCACAACCATTTGCAATCCATCCAACACACCTTAGACGAAAGCTGAAAAAAAAGAAAACCATCTTCCAAAACCTCTGACATATGGAAACAGTCCTTAGGTGCAGAAGGAGAGGTGTTTGCAGCACTAACCGTGACTGTGGGGGGATCCCTCTGCTCTCACTCATCCTCCTGTCGGAGCCGTAGCTTCCCCAGCTCTCCCGTGAGTCCCGCGAGTGCCGCTCGGGGCCTCCGTGGCGCTCGTCTGGGTAATGCTGGAAGGCACAGAGCTCTTAGAGGGCTGCACAGCACACACCTCTCACTGCCTGCAGCTGCTCAGCTGGAATTGCTCCATCTCAGTCATCTGGGAGGGAAGGGACCTCCTGAGGTCTACTCAGGGTCAGCCAGGTTCAGGCTTTCCCAGCTAAGAGACTTCACAGGTGCTGCATGAAACCTGTTCCAGTGTTCCCAGTTAAAGGGGATTTGAATCCTCTTCAGATGGAAATGTGTTTCAGTTTGTGCTCACTGACTCTTGTCTTGTCAATGGGCACCACTGAGTGGCACTTTATCCACATCCTCCCTCCCATGAGTTATTAATGCACTTTGGTAAGATCAGCCCAGGACTTTGCACTTCCTGCTCTTGACTTTCAGGATATTCCCATCAGCTCAACTCTCCAGCCTATCCAGGTCCCTTCAAACCTCACAGTAAAGGCCACTGAGGATTCTATGACTCCATAAAATTCATCTGTCACTGTCACTGCTTGAATGAGCCCTGAAGGTCCTTCCCCCAGCTCTCAAACACAAACACCTCTACAGTTCAGCTGTTACTGCCATGGAACCTCACAGACCTCAGAGTACATGAATTTGTACTTTGTACCTTTGCCTCTTCTATGCAATCTTTTGGAATATTGTATTTTGACACAACTCACTTGCTTTGATTTCTGTCAGAGTAACTGTATGTAACTTTTATAATAAACAAGTCTTTGAATCGAATTTCATCTTACTGAAGTAAAACAAGACAATCTGATTATTGCAACATATTTTGGTAGATATAATGTAATATTCAACTACTGAAATGCAATCTGACACACACACACTACAGAAAACCAGGTTATAAGATGTAAAGACATTTCTGTAGCTCTATAAAGCAACTCACTTGTCCATCCCGATCTCCCATAATTGTCCTGGATCCATCTCTCCTAGAAACAGACAATTAGAATCAGACTCTGACAGTAAAACACACAGCACTCTATAAAAATGTATAAACCAAAATATTCTTGTTAAAATTCTCGGTGCCTACAATATTATTTAGAAGTTTTTAAGAACCCTAGGAATATGTGAAACAGCATTGCAAAAACATTCTGACTGAGCCTGCCAGAAGCTTTATCTCATGGCACAGTACAAATCTTTTCATGGTTTTGGAAGAGAAAGTCCATGGCCACTAAGTAGCACTTAAAAAATAAAATGCAAACTAAGCTCACAGTAAAGGCAGCAAAATGTGACATTTAACACCTATTTTTGTCTTTTGTTTTCAGGCAGCAGTGGAGGGAAGACACCAACCTGTCTATGGAATGCTCCTGGTAACGCCCACGATCCCTGTGGTCAAAGTCATGGAAGCGATCCTGGCGACTGAAGTCTGAGTGGTACCTGTCGTTCATGGCCATTCGTTTTGCCTCTGGCCAGTATGGATCATCCCTCCTGAAAGAAAGAACAGACTCATTTCAGCCCAGATAATGCCTTTTGATATTGTTCCTCCTTCCAAACCAAAAGAAGGCCAAGTTGAAAAGGGTCTTGAAAAATCTGGGCTTATATTAACCTCAACCATCTCAATGCAACCAACTGCTGACAGCACGTGTATGGCTTTTTCCAGTCCAGGCACACAAGGCAGAACCTGGCAGTGACATTTCCCACTGGCACCAGCAGCATTTGGTGGCTTTACCTGCCATCTATGTCATAGGGTCTCCTCATGGCAGATCTCCGCTCCTGCTCGTAGCGCAGCTGCTCGTGCTGGCGCCGCAGCTCCTCCCTCTCCCTCTGGATCCGGTCCTGCTCCCTCCTCCTCTCGTGCTCGATGTGCATCCGTTCCCTTTCCAGCCTCTCCCTCTCCATCCGTTCCCGTTCCAGGCGCTGCCTTTCGATCTCCAGCCTCTCCCGAGCGATCTCCAGCCTCTCCCTCTCCTCCCGCTCGCGGATGGTCTGGAGGTGCTGCTGCCGCTCCCGGCGCTCGCGGGTGCTGTTTGAACAGAGACACGAGTTACACAGGTAATGCTTCAACAAAGACAGGTGCTTATAAAAGTGTTAAAAATTAAAACCACAATGGCTGCGAACTTGCATCATCCCCTTGAGATTATATTTGTGTGGAGGGAAGGCATTTAGTGTGCACACAAATTTAGACTGATCAAATGACGCCCAAAAAATCCATCCCTAGGGGCAAATACTTTTATATGGGCAGGAGAATGTAAATCCAAATGCCCACAAATACTTCTATATGGTCAGGAGAATGTAAATCCAAATGCCCACAAATACTTCTATATGGTCAGGAGAATGTAAATCCAAATGCCCACAAATACTTCTGTATGGTCAGGAGAATGTAAATCCAAATGCCCACAATTCATTTCTTATACTGAAATAAATAAATCCAAATGCCCACAAATACTTCTGTATGGTCAAGAGAATGTAAGTCCAAATGCCCACAGTTCATTTCTGATACTGAAATAAAGTATCTGTAAAGAATATTTTACTTCTGTGAAGAAAGGCATGATGGTATGGTGGATTCCACTAAAGCTCAGGAATTTAACAATGAGGGAGAAGCATTTTTCTCTTCAATATAAGTAACAAAAGCATTTTCCTCCTGTTCAACTACTTTTAGGTGAGAAACAGAAGTTTTGTGAAGTGTGGAGAACATGGAATTCAGGTCACAGTTCTACCAAGGAATTTGAAGAACAGCAATTATCACCTTTAAACATTATGAAACCTGGCAAACATATGAAAACAAAGAAAAAGCCTCACCAAAACCAATCAAACACTGAAATTAAGTTCAATATATACTCATACAACAAAGTTACAAGTGGGGAAAAAACCTGAAGGGCTTTTTCTCTGTCTTATTTTATTAAAAATAAAAATGCTATCTATTTTAGGGAAAGAACCCCACACAATGTCAGTGCTGCTCTCACCGGCGCTGCTCGGCCTCCCTCATTTTCCGCTGTGCTTTGATTTTGTCAAAGGGGACAATCCCTTGTCTCTCTCTGCTCTCTGATTTGCGGTCCTGGCTCTTAACGCTCTGCATTTAAAAGAGAAACTTGGATTTATTAAAGGACAAGCATCACAAACAATACTCTGAGCTCTGTTTCCATTTGTACTGTTTGTAACTCAAAGCTTGGTCCCAAAAGCTGTTCTTTTTTACCATTACAGACACCATATATTAATACAGTAACACCTTGACCCATTTGTTTGGCAGGACTGGAGTGCTGTAGCAGCCAAATGAGAGGTATTTTTCTAATTAACACCATGAAACTCTAATTGGACAAACTGGCAAGACAAGTGTGGGTTATGTGTAGCCTGGCAGGATTCAGGATCTGTTCCTAAGGAAAATGTTTCCCATGCAGAAGCATCACTTACTCTGTCCTTTGATGTAGTGGATGTTTTCACACTAATAACAGGTTCTCCTTTGGATTTATCCATAACCACTGTTCTCTCTGTTCCTTTACTTCCTAAATACATCAGAAGTTGAAAGAAGCAATTAGGTATTTGATACATCACCTACACCACTCATTGCTACACTAGTTCTGTCCTCTAAAATGTGAAAATGGGCCTTTAACCCTCTCTTCAAAATGAATTACTTCACTCCACCTAATCCAGGTATTTCTTTTAAGGAGTGCACAATGTCAAACATCTCCCCTTCCCCTTATTAATTCTGGATTTCCAACTAAGAACTGGAAACAATCCTAGAACATATCTTTGGAAAGAACTACCTACAATTAAATGTTCCTACATCAATGTATCTGTATAAAACAACAGCCAAATTACCTGATTTAATAGTTTTAGGCTGATCTGATGAACCAGATTTCTGGTCATCTTTGTCTTTTTTTTCCTTTTCATCCTTATCTTCCGTCTTTTTAGGATCATCTTTTTGGTCAGATTTCTCATCCCTTTTAGCACCACCAGGTCTGTGGATAGACATCGATACAGATTAGACTAACACACACTAAGAGAAAAGAAAAGTGAAGGGAAATGCCAGCAACAAAGTAGAACTCTGATGTGATAATGATCATAATTACAATTCCAAACATTTCCTTCCATAACTTCCTGCACCATAAAACATAAAGATATTCAGGCCATCCTGTGCTTTAGTCAAAAAAACCTTGGCCAGGATTCAGGATCTCAACTGGAAGCATGAATGCAAATCCACATCACGTGCTTAATGCCCACAAAGTTTCTTACACAACATGGTAAGGAACCTTTTTGTCAGGCAACTGGGTGAAATAACAGCAAAAAATTCTCAGCAAGTAGCATTTAATAGGAGTTATGCCTCAAGAAGGTAATTCAAGACAACAAAGTTCTTAGTGTTTAATTCACTCCCTCAGTGCCTCTTTCAGCAATGCTAGAGAGAAAGAGCACAGTGCTCAGGAGGAACATGACCTGGGA
This sequence comes from Anthoscopus minutus, assembly GCA_013399455.1. Lineage (NCBI taxonomy): Eukaryota > Metazoa > Chordata > Aves > Passeriformes > Paridae > Anthoscopus > Anthoscopus minutus. The sequence continues at coordinate 495,191 of VWYI01003332.1, read as the reverse complement.
CAACTCCTGTTCAGCTGTTTAGGACCTGGAGGAAACCCTATTCCTACAAGACACAAGGTAATAAAGCAACAGTGGCACACAGATCAAAGTTCTCACATGGTTTTTCCTACAGATTTAAGACATGAAAGCTCCACAATCATTACTAAACTTCAAATACGCCTAGATCGGAGGCATCCTTGAAAATGCAATTTTCCAATGCCTACTTTAAAGCATGCAATAGAAACATTTTCATTTGGGCACTAAACATCAACTGAAGTCACTGCGTAGTAAAAGCTGGAAAAATCCATGTACTCCTCTTTTTGAATGTTTGTCACAGAAATTCTTACTGTAACTTTAGTTTCTCCTGACATTAACACAGAATGAAGAACAACAAAACACCCTTGGTAGGAGAATTTTTAACACAGTACCTCTCACTGACTGTTTCCCTCTTTGCTTCACTCTCTTTTTTTTCACTTGTCTTCTTCCCAGCGGGTTCATTTTTTGCCTGAAATTTATTTTGCACATCATCAGCTGAGAATGTGGCTTCGACCATTTGCACAATCTGGTGGGAACTTGGTATCTCTGAGGCCCAGTACTCACTTTTTCCACAGAAATGATCTTGCCATGGAGCTCTGTCTTGTGCAGGTGGGTGATGCACTTGGTGGCCTCCTCAGCTGTGGACATGGTGACAAAGCCGTAGCAGCGAGCGCCGGGACTGCGAGCGTTGGTCACCACCTTGGCCCCCACCACCTTCCCAAAAAAAAAACCACCCAGGAATTACTCTCCCTGTGACAAATTTCCAAGTTTAAACAGCAAGAACTACAAGGTCCACTTCTGCTCTTTTTAATTCCTGGCCATTACCACGCAGGAAAGTTCTGGTTTTGAGAGATTAGCAAATATAAAAGGAGCACTGCCTGCAGCTAACTGTGTTTCTGTTACAAGTGGAATGCTACAAAAGCATTTTTGGGAGCTGAAGATTGAAATCTTTTCCAGAGAAAGACCCCAAGGTGACAATGACATTTTTTTTAAAAGGCATCTAACTTTACATCAACAACAGCACTTTGCTTTAGTATAAAATAGTAAAAATCAATGCAAATAACCCCTTACCTTCCCATATTTGCTAAACAGATTCTTCAGATCTGTAGCTCTGGTGGTGGAAGCCAACCCACTCACCCAAAAGTTTCTACCAGAACTGCTAGCACTGCGACCTAGTTGGGAAAACAAACAGAAAAACCAAAACATACCCCAAATCCTAATTATTGGAATTAATTACTTGAATTGTTATGGGAATTAGAACAGAGCAGGATCACAAATCTTTAATTTTTTTAAATCACAGAGCGAGTGAAATGCATTGTGTGATATTCTCCTCCCATGATTTGCTTTGCTGAGGGTAAAGAGCATTACAAGTCCAAAAATTTGGGTGGAACTAGGAGTTTTGATACAGAAGTATTTTTTATCATTCTTTAAGAAAGCAACTGGATTAGGGGACCTCTGAATTAACTGAGGCACATCAAAACACGCCAGGATAGATCCCAGTAACTTACAGAAGCCCTGCAAGAGCTGGGGGAACTGTGTTTGCAACCCTTGTGTGCTCATGTCTTGCCTTTTTATCTTGAGTCTAAGGGAATGCTGATGGGATGCAGAATTCCTCTCAAGTAAATCTATTCAACCACCAAGAAACCAAGGAAATTTCTCTGTTTCTGCCCACACAGTTGCACAGTTGAGAACCAGAGTCTGACCACAGCTGCAGGAGTCAGGAAAGACCTGGCCTGCTTTAACCATGCAAGAATCACAGAACACCTGGCCAATTCTGCATCTCAGCTACAAAGGTGATTTCTAAATGCTAATGAACTTGCCAAGTCTGAACAACCAACATCAAGTGATTAAAGAGTGACCTGAACTCCCAGGTTCAGTGTTTGCATGAAGCACTTACTCAAGGATGTGTAAGACTGTTTCCAGTCTCCTTTGAAATGTCTGTACTGTCCTTCTGTCAGGCTGGGCAGTTCCAAGGCAGTGAATGGGTTTCACTCCAGCTCCCTGTTTTGGGTTTTCTGGTGATATATGGAATTTTACAGAACCTCTTTCACTGAGGGAAGTCATTTTTCCCAGAACCTTTCCAAAATGCTATTTTATTTGAGTGCCTTTCCTTCTTCCTGACAATTTCAGTCAGTGTCACAACTGAGAACACAGTTATTAATACTTACACAGGTTTCCTAGGGAAGGATGCAGTGATTTGTATTAATCTCTTACAAAAACATTCAAAAGAGTGGTTTTTTGTACAAAGAAGAGTACACATCTGCCATCATTTATCTCAGAAGAGCATGGACAAAAGTATGTCATGCACACAAATACATGGCAGATGCACTGTCTTGGTGTTTTAAAATGCTGAGCCAAAGGCTTTGATGGTTTTACTCCAGACATTTCTACAATTTAAAAATTCCTACCTGCAGTTACTTTGGCACCACAATCCTGGACAAAGTGCTCGTTTTTCTCTTTACTGCTATCTATGTTAATGTCTTTTTGATTAAGCATTGATCAGTCTTAATGCCTCCAGGTTTTGCCCTCCCATAAGACTTTAAAAAGTACTCTTGCAATGGTTCTGCTCTTTTAAGACAAAAAAATACTGGGACTTGAAAATATTTAACTTAGAGACAAGAACAATGCAGGTATTGGGAGCCAACCATTAACACTAGAGACATCTTTCAGACGTGCATCCATCAAAAGCCAAATCCACCAGGGTGAGCTCATAAATTTATTTTTTCCTGTTGACACAGTTTTCAGAATTATTGCATGAAACATGGAAAACTAAAATCCTTTCATACATGTGGGCAAATCACAATGCATGAATCAGAAGTGGCTTATATATACTGATTTAGGTTCCTTCTGGCTCAGTCACCTCACATGTGGAGAATGTTACAGTCAAGCAGCTCCCCCTCACCACTGCTGTTCACTAAGCCAGAACATGAGTAGAACAAATGTCATGGAACACAGCACATCCATTGGAGAGAGGGATGCAGGAGCAAGGTGGTTTCAGACACCCAAGTTCCTGAAGGCTGCTTTGAAAGCAAACTCAGGGAAGAGTTTTCTCAGTCCACAAAAATAATATACTTAGGTAAAGGACAGCATGCACAGAAAACTCCTTGAAATATTCTGCAATAAGAACTCGAGATTACATATGGGAAGCAAAAGGTAAATTGACCCTAACAAGGGAGGTCCAGCACCTTGGACAAACAGGTATAACCCAGAATCTTGGAAAAAGCAGCTGACAGGGAGGGGAGTCTGGGTTGTAAAACCCAATTTAAACGAATCCAATTCCTCCTGAACAGTTGGCAGTCAGATCTCATAACAACTTTCTTGATTTTGACAGGAATTGCTGAAACTTCCACAGTTAAAAGTGCTGAAGTACATGGCAGCAGTATGTAAGAAGACTGGTAAGGGTCAGATCTGAATTTTCTGCCTTGGGCAGGCAGAAGAGAACAGAGGTGAGGTGAGCTGCAAAATCTCAGCTGCCTGCTGTATCAAAAGCAAGAAGTAGGAAAGCATCTGACAGTGATCAAAATATTTTCTTCTTGCTTATGATGCATATTTGCACCACAGATAGGATCTGTGCGGACAAAGATTTCAATAAAATAAATATAATTTCAAGATATCATTAAGCTGTAATATTTGTGGCATTTAAATATGTGAATATTGCATCCCAAATTACTTCAGCAAAACAGAAGATGGGAAGGAGAATTCCAAGTGTATAGTAAAGCAAACACAATTGCAGAAGGCTCCTGACTCACTAACAGCTGTTAGTGGGCATCTTCAGTGCCAAAAAAGGCATAATTGCCATGTACTAACATTGACCTTTAAAAATCAAGATACAAACACAACAGTGCAAAGCACATGTTCTGAAAAAAATGCATAAAAGGAAAATACTTATTTTGACATTAATAAGAAAATGCAGAAAGAGGTGAATTTATGCTATTTAGCAACAGCATAGATTGCAATCTATTTATACTGAAATAACCCATCCAAGACAAACAGCTATCCAAGCAACCATTGAAGTTTGACATCTGAAAACAAACATACCTTTCTCATCTTTTGAGATTATCTTTGTATCTCTGTCCTCCTCAACAGGGCTAGAGACAAAACACCACATTATTCAAGTCAGAAAGAAAAGTGACTAAATATAAATTATGAAAAAAGCTAAAATTAAATACCTACCAGAAAATATGTTGCAAACGAAAACACACCTTTGCATACTGGATTTAAGAAATCTGACAAGAAATAACGGAGTCAGATTCTTAAACAGACTGACATTAAGAAGATGATTACATATAAGAGTAATTTGGGAAAACAACCTTTGAAGGTTGATGAAGGAAAGAAATCAAACCCACTGCGTTTAAAAAAATAAAAATATCTGCACATGGAGAAATAAAAGAGACCTTTAGGAATAGGCTACAATTTCATCAGTCTCGGAGGCCAATTGAAGGAAACAGCTTATTCGCATCACTTAAGGACCAACGATAAAAGATAGCATCTGGTCTAGAACGGAGAAAAAACAAACCTCTTTTTCTGATCACCGCCCTCACTGGCTGAGGACTCTTTAGTGGCAGGGGAAGATTCCTCAGAATTAGCTTTGTCTTCTGCTCTCTTGCCATCTTCTTTGCTATCTCTGGCTTCGGCACCTGCGCCTTTCTCCGCTGTCTCCCCACTAGAGGCTTCCAGGCCTTGGGAGCGTTTGCTACTCTGATCGCTTAGGGTCTCTACCACTACACCTTCAGAGTCCGGGGCCTCTTCCTCGGGGCTCTGTTCACTTCTCTCCCCTTTTGCTACCACTAAACGCTTTGCTTCCTTCCTTGCCAAAGCTTGGGCCGATTTGCTGTCCAAAGCTAAAGCATCTTCCTCCAGCTGAGCGGCAGCGAGAGCGTCCTCTTCCTCAGCCAGCCTCTTGCCTGGCCCCGCGTTACTGGCTTCCTGCGCACGCGGCCGCTCCGCTTCCGCAGGTTCTTCGTTAAGTAGCTCAGATTTACAAGTTTCCCCCAAAATGTCGAGTATTTTCTCATTTTCTACGGATTTAACAGGAATAGAATGGCACAAGATTTAATCACCAGGGAAATACAGCAATCACAAATGTGGAACTGGCATGGCTGCCACACTAACACCAAGAGAACTGCTAAGCTACACAGAGATTGGAAAACCCTAGTGTACACAGTGTTACAGCTACCACGCTAACTGCTCTCTCACACCCTGCCAAATCAGCCCTAGCACCTCAACAGCCAAGAAAAATGCCCCCAACAGATTTAACAAAAAACTTCGGGCTCAGCCTTCACATTCTTCAGCAAATCGTTCAGCTCTGTTTCTTCTCTAGTTAGCTTCCAGAGTCCGAGATGCTTAACTGAACGTATCAAGGCACTGAGAGTTCAATTTTTAAATTTCTGTGAAATTCTTTTAGCAGAGACAGTCCAACATGAGAACTGGGCATCTTCTGATGGTGCATGAGTGTGTTTGCAGTCCAGAAAGGGTAAAGTATCTGTATGAAATTTCCATGAAGAAACTCTCTTCTTTCTTCTGTATCCAGTAACTAATCTTTACATTTTAATGCCCTACAATATCTTTTTACTGCTTTCACTGCTCTCTACTTAGTAACAGAGTTAAGGTGTGTGCAATATCACAAGATCTGTTTACAAGTAGAATATTTAGCTTTTAAAACTGTGATTAAACTTCTCTAAATCCATTTAGGTAGTTTAACAGGTTTTTAAACCATTTCATTTCACTGGAAGTATTTCAAGCATCACTTCACAGATCTGGGGATATGATTGGGTTTCCAATCTCTATGACCCTGCATGATCTGGATTGTCCATTATAAAAATAATGCAAATTATGTTTGTTTGCTTGGGTTTTTTAATAGTTAATGGTTTAAAAAGTATTAGTTGAAAAGACAGGAATATGCTTTTCTTTAACAGTACCTGGCTCCAAGTGTAGCTTCTCCATTTTCTGTTTAGGAATAAAAGACCACAGAATGAGGTTTTTAAAACCTGTATTTTCTAACACAGAATAATAACAACTTCCTATCCAATCCCAAAATTGAGAACTACACAAATTCATCTACTACATTTAGCTTGTTTTCACCATCATCTGTATTTTATACAGATAACTTTTCTGGCACATTAAAGCCAAATCAAAATATCGGCCACAACTGCATTCTCCCAAATAACTCAGAATGGCAGAGACCAACAAAGTATCTTTGTTTGTACCACCACACCAACTACAGAGTAAAAAACAAACCCAGCTGCTACTCCATATAATGGGAGAGAGAAGAAATCAGCAGTACAAGACCCTTTTCATCTGCCAGAAAGTGAAGGAAATCTTGAGAGCTGACAGAAAAGTAGGGAAAAAACCACAGGGCACCCTCAATTCCTGCATTGTACTGAGCAAGGTCATGAATGCCTTGGATTCTGTTATACTATAGTCACATTTTCTTTTTTTTTGTAGTATGAGAACAGAGTAATAATATTAATAATATTAATAATACAACACACAGCTACGAAATACAGCTACGTTTTCAGTTTACCTTCATTTCAATTAAATCAGAAGAGGAGGCTTCTAAATTGTTTTCAATTTCATCATAATCTTCCTATAAGAGTAAGAAAGGAATGAAAACATTTCTTACCAAAAGTGTCTTAAGGAGAATACACCTGTATTTAACTTTCCCTTTCAAGAAAACCTGAAATATTTTAAAGTTTTTGACAGATCTCAATTGCTGCTCCTGAGTGTGACCCAAAAATGAGGAGCAATGTGTAAACATACCTGATATTTAAATATCTTTCTCCAATTACTTTTCCTTTTAATTTCAACAGGACACTGTCCATTTACAGTTATTCTTAAGAGTCTTATTTCATATTTCTGTGGTTACTGAACTTTTTTTTTTCATTTTCCCACTTTTTAACTTTAGTTTCTAAATGAAAAAAACAAGTTAGAAATGAAGCTGACTTAGGCCTGCACTCTTCCAAACTGAAAACACATCCCAAAAATCTTTCTTCTTTAAAGAGCTGAGGGTAAAATGCAACCAAAACTCACTGGCTACATGAGGTTAATTTACAGAACCCCACAAAATGATGAACTCCAGCCAGCTTCTGTTAGGAATTAAAGCTGGCTAATATGGTGGGGTTCTTTTGCAGACAAATACTACCACCAGCAATGCTGGAACCTTAACCTGTTGTAATTTTCTATTATATTAATGCTGTTTTTCCATAAAGGGCTCAGTATGAGTCCTTCAGGGGCACCACCAGTGCCTGCAGTGAGTAACAAACACACTTGGCCCAGGGGTCTGTGCTGTGCTCTGATTGTGTGACCCTCCCCAGGGCACTGGAACCACTCTCAGACCCAGGGGATTGCCCAGTGCAGGGTCCCCAGAAGAGGCTGCTGACACTTTGTGGGTCCAAGGGTCTTGGCTTTCCTGTGGCACTGACAGACCAATCAAACACAAAAGCTTAGAGAAAATCTCCTTTTTCAGGGGATGGAAAGTAAATGATAAGAAGTTGAAGCAGATATGCAGATGGCAAAGAAGGAAAATATGTTCTGTTTGGTGAGTGAACAGCCTAAAATAAACAAAAATACATACCCGTAAGGATCCAAGGATAATATTTGGGGAGTGAACGTGACATATGGATAACCCTGTGCTGTCTGAAAATGACATTGCAAGCTGCTCTCAAAACCAAGTCAAAAGCCTGGCAATGTCAGAACAGAGCAACACAGGAAGTTCTTTTATCACTCTCTATGAGAAAACAGAACAACAAAGCTTCCTTAAGCCAGAGCATAAATGCTGCATATAAAAGACATCCAAATTACCTGAGTTGAAAAATTACTTTTCTCTTTCCCCAAATATATAAATACCTGGATGGCTGGGTGTATGCTTAAATACACTTTAACACATATAACCAGGAAAAGGGAATACAGAAACTAATACAGCATTTTCAATTCCAGGCTCCTTTCACAGCAAGCAAAGATGATACTGCAAGGTAAGGAAGATGGTGACTCATCTACTGAGAACATTTCAAGTCTCAAGAATATTTACCACTTTTAAGAGTAGGACATGAAAGCTGTGAATGGGGAACAGAATCCAGATCACATTCATGTCCTATATTCTACTGGACTGAAATACCTTCTTAATATCTACTGAAAAATTACAAAGACATCTACTCACTCACCTCATTTTCTGTTAGCTGATCAGGAAGTTCTTTCATTTCTGCTTCGACATTATCTTTATTATCAGACAGAGAATCAAGGATATTGTCAGGACTATAATCTTCTCCACAGTCTACAGCACTGCTGTTATCTATTTCAGCTTCATCTAATACACTAATATCCATCATATCAATATCCTGCAAGGTATCCAGATTTGCTTCAATATCCTCCTACAGAAAGAAAAAGGTAAATGTGTATTTATTGCAGGTCACATGATGCATGTTCTTAGTAACTGTAATCATGATTTCACCATACCTGCCCATCTCTAGAGTTTTCTTCTAGACCATTGTCTTCCACACCTTCTTCTTCTGGCTTTCTTCCTAAAAACAGTATCACTGCAGTGAGATGTAGGACTACATTGTGTAACATGTTTAAGCTTTGGTGAATTACCTGTTGAACACTTGTTACAAGTAATTGTTAAGAGGCTGTTTCAGAAGTCTGGGTCTGTATGGACATAATTGAGCTCACCTTGCCACTCCACAAAAGCAACCAGCAGGAGCACCAACTACAAGCAGCACAGTATTTTTCTAAAGCTACAGTCTCATTCCACAACATTTCAATATCTAAAAAGACACAATAGTCTCTGGGTAATCCATTTAAAAGTAACACCTTAAGACTGTTACGAAAACACCTCCCTTAATTCAACGGATTTAAGAATTAGTGTTTGCTTTCAAGGTCTTGGACACACAAATCACGTTTATGCACATCTGTCACCCCCAAAATCGTTCTGCTAGTCAAAGACAACAGCTCTTTTTCTACTTTTAGCCACTCTGTTTTAAAAGAAGCAGCTTAGTAGTGTTTCTCATCAGAAAGTATTTTTAAGAACTAGCTATGAACAACTCAAGGACGCAGTGTGTAAATTGGCATGCACAATGTTTAATATTTTGAAGCAACATATAGCTTAATACATTTAAAGTTTAATTGATATATACAGAAGCTTTCCATGGAGCTTATGCTGCAGCTGCTTTGCTCTGCATCTGACACAATAAATGGTCAGATTTAGAAACACCTGTAACTTACAGTTTCATTTGCAAGCTTCAAAACTTACTAATAAAACACAGTCAAGTGTCATACTACCATTTCAAGTTGTTACTGCTCATTAATGCAAGAGAGTTTTACCATTTTCCACAAGGTACAAAGTGATTTTTTTTTATAAATTAAACTAATTCAACAGGAGAAAACAAGTTTGTATGCCAAGTTCTAGCGCCATGCAAACAGTGGAACTGCAAGAGACACTTTACCTTTGCTAATTCTTTTTGGCATTCTCTTTGTGGTCAGCTCTGAGGCCACGGGAATTTCATCAGGATCTCCTCCTTCCTCCTCAATGGCCTGTTGGAGACAGCAGGATGATATCCACTGCATCATTTGCTGGTGTGCATTTGTACAGGCTTTGGCCAGGGCAGTTCTCTTCACAGCAGCTGACAGGGGGCTGTGGTTGGAGCTTGTGCTGAGAGCAGTGCTGATAACACAGAGATGTTCTGGGTACTGCTGAGCAGAGTTTACACACTGTCAAGCTTGCCTGCTTCTCACTCTGCCCCACAGCAAGAAGGGAGGCACAAGGAATTGGGAATGGACACAGCTGGACAGCTGCCCTAAGAGATATTCCAGACCAGAGGGTGTTGTGCTCAGCAATGAAACTAGTGGATGCTGGTGGTGCTGCCAGGACTTGGGGTCTGGCCCAGCATCAGTTGAGCTGGTTCATAGTAAGGAACTATTTTCTTTCACATTGCTTCTCTTGTATGCTTTATTAATTCCTTTCATCTATGCTGGTCATTTTTTTTGTCCTTATGTGTCTTAAGATTATAAACTTGTCTTTATCACAACCCCACAAGTTTACTCTCCCACTTCTAGCACCCATTCTGAGTGAGTGGCCATGTGATGCTTGGCTGCCTGCTAGGGTTTAACCAATAAGTGCATTTTTAAGGGTTTTTCAGAGAGAAACATTGGTGTCTCTCCCTAGTTCACGTCATGCAGCTGTATCACCTGTCAGAAACACTAAATAAGAGGATATAACACTCCCCACAGCCAAATCAGGCTACACCTGGGGAGCAAAGCTCCCTGCTCTGCAGACAAGCACATTAGTGATATAAAACTGGTAGAGACTCTTACAGGAGCTCTTCCATGAGTTTTTCCCTCAATATACAGGCCTGTTAGAAGCCACAAAAGGGCCAAGGGTGACCGTGCTGTTCTGGCCTCATGGAAGGCTGTGAGAATACATTCCAGAGAGGTCAGAGAGGGGAGCTGGGTCAAGCGTGGTAGTGCCAAGCACTGGGGCAGAAACTGATACACAGAAAGTTCCACCTAAATAGGAGAATAAAATTCTTCCCAGTGCGAGGGAGTGCACACTGGAACAAACTGCCCAGGAGAGTGTGGAGTCTCTCTCGTGGGACACATTCAGGAACTATCTGGACGAAATCCTGTACCACGAGCTCTAGGACAAAACGCTGCTGGAGCAGATGACCCACGGTGATCCTTTCCAACTTTACCCATTCCGCTAAGTGTATAGAGACGTACGAAAAGAGATAAGGGGAAGGGGCACGTATGTGTATGCCGGGAGAACGGGAGAGTAAATCGGGGAAGGACGCGCGGACGTCGAGGTCAAGCAGTGACAGAAAGGCCGGGGCCATCTCAGATTTCATCCAGTGCAACCTGAGCCGAGCTCCGGGCCAGCGATGGAGCGCGGGAGGCGGAATGGGCGCCCACACCACAGAGCGGTGTCGTGCAAAGCCTGTGCAAAGGCAACGGCTTTACAGCAGCGGGAGCAAAGGGGATACGGCGGTGCCCAAGAGCAGCCCACGGGTGCCCACCAGCAGCACCGGGGCCCCGCTCCCCTCAGGGCCGCCCCGCTCCAGGCGCCGGCCCCGGCCCCGGCCCCGAGCGCGCACGCGCCGAGAGCGCCACAGACAAAGGACCCGGATGGGCCCACGCCGCTCCCCCCGCCTCCCCCGCCGAGCTTCACCTTCCTCAGCCGCTCCATGAGGACGCTCTTGTTACCGCCGCTGTCCAGGTTACGCCGCTTGAGCTCAGCCCGCAGGTCGATGACTCGCAGCTCGCTCAGCCGCCGAGTTTCAGGTTCCGAACCAAATGCCGCGGCCCCACCAAGGGATGTGAAATCCCCTAGTCCGGCGGCTGATTGACTCTCCGCCATCAAGGCCCCTTCGATATTTCGCCTCGAGCCCGAACGCGCAGGAGAACGCGGCACAACCTAGCAGCGAACCTGGCGATCACGGCACAAAATGGTGGGGAGCGAGACGCGCCGAGGGGAGGGGGAACAAATCGTGCTGTGCGCAGGCGCGGGCAGGAGAAAACGGGGGGAGCCTGGCGAGAGGATAGCTCTGCGCATGCGCAAACGGCGTCGTCCACAGCCAAGGACGGCTCGCGTTCTGTCGCGCATGCGCGGGGGAGCCCGGGGGCCGCTGGCCGTGTGACGCCACCGCCGCTCCGGATTTGCCGGCGNCCGCTGTCTCCTGCGCCTCGGGGCTCCTCCATTTTGTGCTGCGGCTGCGGCGCTCCCGCGTTGTTTTCACCCCGCCTTGCCCTGCGCGCTTGAGTCGGAACCACGGCCTATGGCGGAGAGTCACTCACCGGCCGGGCTGGGGGAGTCTGCGTCTCTGGCTGGGCCTGGCGTCCCCAGTTCGGAGTTTGAAAGCCGGCGGCGGCCGCTGAGCGAGCTGCGCGTGATAGACTTGCGGGCCGAGCTCAGGCAGCGCAACTTGGACAGCGGCGGGAACAAGAGCGTTCTCATGGAGCGGCTGAGGAAGGTGAGAGGGGACGGATGCGCTGGGGCTGCCTCAGGGGTAGGTGGAGCGGCTGCGACCCCGGCCCGGCGGGCACCGCTGAGGAAAATGGCGCCAAAGATCCCGCAGGGGCTGCGCCGGGGCCCGCCGGGATCAATGCGAGCGTTCGGGCCCGGCGAGGCCGGGCCTGCGCTGGGCCGTCTCAGGCTCGCCCTGCGACCGCTGCTGTCACTGAGTGTCACCAAGTGTGACCGAGGCCCGCTCCCATTCCAGCGCTCGGTGTCAGCCGTGGCACTCGGCTCCAGTATTTCTAGCGTCGCGCACCGCGGTCTTCCGCTGTTCATTGAGTTCCTGGGTTTACAATTCTGGCCGCTGTCCGTCGGGCTTTCTGCTGCGCGCTGCTGTTTTTATGGCAGTCTAGCTGTTGGCTGTATCGTCATCGCAGTGTCTCCTGTGTCACTAGCATGCGGAACCCCTTCTCTCAGCTTGCTGTGTCCTAGAGCCGAGGTTTTTACTCTGTCACAACAATCCGTGTGTGTGCACAGTCACAAATGCTGTAGGATTGGCTTTTTTTGCTGACTGCTTGTTGCATTGGTCTGGTGGTTTTTCATTTGTTGCTGATTCATTGGAATTTTTAAACCTCTGGTGCCCAGCACGTAAACTCGACAAAAATACCCAAACTATATTTTTTATGTGTGTTTTTACATCTGTGCTTTTCATTTGCTCCTATTAGGCAATTGAGGAGGAAGGAGGGAATCCTGATGAAATTCCAGTCGTTTCAGAAAATATGAAGAAAACGCCAAAAAGAAGCAGCAAAGGTACAGGGCAGATAGAGAGATTTTCCACCTTATCATCCTTGATTGTTCAAGCAAGTGTCATGAAATTGAATCTTCATAATATTTTTATTGTTACTGGTACTCTTCTTTGCATTTGGTTCTGGATTCAGGGATGTGTGATGTAATATTAAACTCAGCAGTCATTTATTCAGAGAATTTAATGTCATTTAATGATGTAGGAAATGTTGAAAGATCTGTTGGTTTGTTGTCAGAGTTCCCTGAAATTTCTATTAGAACTGACAAATAAAGCTGAAGCAGTGTCAGTATTTTAATATTTTTTATGTAGAAATGCAAAATCTCTAGCAAGTGTAAAATAAGTTGCTGTGTTATGCTTCTTAGCTAATAGCAATTCCAATTTTCCTCCCAGAAGACAAATTTTTAATCAATTTCTGAAGTTGCATATGTTTTCAAGGCCTTATACTTGGATTTTGTAGTTGTGAGACGGTCTTGCAAAATCCTTTTTTTCAGAAAAGAATTTACTGGTTTTCTGAAATTAGTTTACTAGCACAATTTGGTCATATTTTGTAAGCAGATTGTGTTTAAAACTTTGCACTGGAGCTGAGCAAAATAACTAGTTTAAATATTTTCATTACTAGATCTGTTTTGCACAAAATGTAAATTTGTGAGATGAAACTCTACTGTTTTGCCAGCTAATTTGTTTGATTTTTGTCATTCCATCTGATTTGAAGTGACAGTGCAACTGCTTGCAGGCTAAAATATGAAATCTTGACCAGATAGAGGGCAAATGTCACAACTTTGGGTGAAAGAGATCTTTTTAGTCATATTCATATTCAAGAAAAAAACCTGATGTTGGTTACAGCACTTGTAGCATTGGAGTGGAAATAGAGGAAACGTTCCTCTTGGCTCTCTGACTTTTCAGTTGTAATGTGCTTGTAGTTTTTGAGCAAAGTAAGGTTCATAAAAGATCAAACAGCTGCTTAGCTCTGAGTTTGAGGAGTTGCTGTCTGGTGCTGAAGCTGGTGTAGTGTTTTCAGCAGTGCCAGTTGGGATAATTCACATCCAGCTGGTGGACAGAGCACTGCAGTAAAACTCACAGGTAGAGTGGGGTTTTTTCATTATTTTGTGCTGTGTTTTGTTTGGGGTTTTTGGTTTTATTTCTCTTCTAGTAAATGTCTAAAGAAATGAAAGGTTGAGGTAATAAATTGCTGCAATCTGAGCTGAGCCAAATGTTCTGGGGAGGCACAGAGCTTGAGCTCCTGCCAGGTGTTGGACTGTGGCATGTTTGGCACTTCCCAGGGTGGTAACAAACAGCTGTGGCAAACAAGGGGAAAACTGACAGGAATACCAACTCTGAAAAAGTAAAACTTGAAGGGTACAACTGTAATTAATTACTGATTTCATTCTAATGATGATAATGTTGTTAGGACGTAGACCAGATGAAGAGGGAGTGGAAGACAATGGCTTGGAGGAGGATTCTGGAGATGGACAGGTACAGGGGGCTGGGTGTGGAGGGCACTGATGGCTCTCAAGTCACCTTGGCTGTGACATGTGCTTTTTTTCTCTTCACAGGACGATATTGAAGCAAGTTTGGAGAACTTGCAGGATATTGACATGATGGATATTAGTGTATTAGATGAAGCTGAAATAGATAATGGCAATGCAATAGATTGTGGAGATGATTACAGTGCCCATAATATTCTTGACTCGCTGTCTGATAGTAAAGAAAATGCTGATGCAGAAGTGAGAGAACTTCCAGATCAGCCTGCAGAGTATGCTGTAGGTAACTTGGAGGCATGCCCACAATTTTCAGAAATTAAAGAAGAATCAAGAGAAATACCAATAGTGATGGTATGCATCTCTTATGTGTGTGGGATCAGGGTTTTCTTTCTTAAATTTATTTATTTCTGAATTGAATAGCAAAATGGTGGCCAAAAAATACTTGGGAAAATTTGGGACTGTACTGGTTTCATGGTCATTGCTTTTCTTTTTATATATTTGTGGAACTAAGAGTGTAAATTTTTAAAATACTTAAATGTTATTTGTACACAACACAGGTAACTGTATTAATTAACAGCAGTTTACAGAGCATTTGTTTGTAATCATGCTTTGAACTCTTCTTCACCTTTTAAAGTATAATATATGTATTATTTCTATTTTTTTATCTTTATTTTAGGGAACATGTAAGGTGTACAAATAGCGTAGCTTACTTCTCAACTGAACAGCACCATTCAGGGAATTCTATTCAAGGTTATTTTTCTGCTAAGATTGAGTCTTGCAGTTACTCAGTTGCTGAAAGTATTTTTATGTTGTTTTTCTGTTCATCTGGCTGCTGACATTAGGCTAGAGGATAATTCTTTCCCCCAGAATCAAGTGTCTATCTCCTGAAATATGCAACAAAGCATTTGAAAAAAGTTATTTCTGCCTCATCTAATGGGGGTGTATTGCTCTTTGTTGTGTGTCCACACTGACTGTGAGGTTCTGAAGTTGTGTGGTTCTTTTCTAAAGCTACAGAAATAAGTTTGGGCCCCTATCCCCAGGTATTTCACTGTCCTGTACAAATGAAATGGAAATACTCAGAGATAAGGGGTTTTTTTTGAGTGAGTAAATGCCTTGAGGCCAGGTCAGCTCCCATGATCTGCTTCTATCAGTGAAGGAAATAATTATCAAGTCTTGCAGGTTTTTTGGCTCTGTGTTGTTGCTGTAAATGATAGAGATACAAATCAGAAAAATTTTGCTGTTGGAGTCTCCACACTTAAAAGATTTTTGTGAGCTGACCATCATAGTTAAGAGATAATGAGAGAGCTTATTCAGTCAGTGGGGATCAGGAAAAGTTCTGAGGGTTATCATTCAATTTTTACCATTATTGGCTGCTTTGGATGCTGGATGTGTTTGCTGGAAAACAGCTGTCAGTGCAAATACAGATCTTCAGTTTCTCATTCAGGTTTCACTCAAAATATTCCTTTATAGATAACAAGATGTCTCCCATTTATTTTTTAAAGGTAGAGTTTGAAGATGTTGGGAACAGTTTAGATGCTTCTTCATCAGATTTAACCGTAATAAAGGTAAATGGTAGCCAGTTTTTCTCTAGAAACAAAAAAAGCATAAAACACACTATATAATACTGTATGTTAAAACTTTGTGTGCAGTGGGTGCATTCTTTCTCTGCAAAGGATAGGAACTACTGCCTTTTAATTATCTCATAAAGACAAAGATACATTTTTCTAGCAGGTCATGTATATTTTGATGATGTATGTGTCATACTGAGTTTGCTGGTAGATTGGATTCCTTTTATCTGATGTAAATACCAGCTCAGTGCCTTACATTGTCTTTAACTGCCATTAAAAATGCACATAACCCATGGTGAGAAGAAAGCTGGAACTGTCTATTCCTGAAATGCTGGCCTTGTTTCCAGATCATTCCTGGTAGGTTAAGAACACCATTTCCAGGTGGAGCTGGTGTTTCTGTTGATCTTGTTTTCAGAAAGGAGACTTTAAATAACATAGGATAGAGAAGGGAAATATGAAGATAAGCTTTCCTCTGTGCTACTTATTATTATTTATTGATTTATTTACTCATGTGAATGTGTACTGTGAGTTGAACAGGTGGCTGAATTTAAAGTTTTCACAGACTTAAAAACTTGAGGATGTTAAACACTCATCTTAAACCTTCTTCTGAGAAATTTATTTAAAGTTCAGTGTTTTAAAGGCTGAAATAAACTAGATTATAGTAATGCTTTCACTAAACACTCTCCTGTAATGGGTGGTTAAGAGATGTCATTCAGAATAGCATCTTCCTTATGAAATAATGATATTTCTCATTTTTAAAATCTTTTTCACTACAGGAACTTGAAGAGTTACCTTTGGAGCCAGGTACTGTTTGTTTTTGTTTGGTTACTTTGGTTTTTTGTTGGTTTGTTGGTTTTTTTTTAAATGAAAAAAGAAATCCTGGGCATTTAAAGAGTTTCATTCTTCATTTAGGCTTTTTGCGTCCCTGTTTGGTTTTTTTGGTTCTTTTTTTTTTAATGCATTACTGTAGTGTACGTTATTATGGTGGAAAATCCAGGTCATGCAGGGTCATAGAGATTGGAAACCCAGTCATATCACCAGATCTGTGAATAACCACCCTTGGAAAATGTTTTTAATGCCATGAAATGGTTCCCTAGAACTGTTACTGCAGAGTGAAGGAATGAGCCTTAAAGATGTAAAGGTTCTGAAAACAGATCTTGTGATATCACACTGTACAGTGGTTCTGTGAATAAATATAAATACAGGAGTGTAGGCAGTGCAAAGCTCTGGTGCAGAACAGAAATTAAAGAGTGACTGGACTTCAGAAGAAGGAACACGCTGCTGCCACAGGAATTTGCTACAGATCCCACTCGCTTTCTGGACTGCAAACACACTCAGAACCATCAGAAGATGCCCAGTTCTCATGTTGGACTGTCTCTGCTAAAAGAACTTCACAGAAATTTGGAAAATTGAACTCTCAATGCCTTGATACATTCAGTTAAGCATCTCGGACTCTGGAAGCTAACTAGAGAAGAAACAGAGCTGAACGATTTGCTGAAGAATGTGAAGGCTGAGCACGAAGTTTTTTGTTAAATCTGTTGGGGGCATTTTTCTTGGCTGTTGAGGTGCTAGGGCTGATTTGGCAGGGTGTGAGAGAGCAGTTAGCGTGGTAGCTGTAACACTGTGTACACTAGGGTTTTCCAATCTCTGTGTAGCTTAGCAGTTCTCTTGGTGTTAGTGTGGCAGCCATGCCAGTTCCACATTTGTGATTGCTTTATTTCCCTGGTGATTAAATCTTGTGCCATTCTATTCCTGTTAAATCCGTAGAAAATGAGAAAATACTCGACATTTTGGGGGAAACTTGTAAATCTGAGCTACTTAACGAAGAACCTGCGGAAGCGGAGCGGCCGCGTGCGCAGGAAGCCAGTAACGCGGGGCCAGGCAAGAGGCTGGCTGAGGAAGAGGACGCTCTCGCTGCCGCTCAGCTGGAGGAAGATGCTTTAGCTTTGGACAGCAAATCGGCCCAAGCTTTGGCAAGGAAGGAAGCAAAGCGTTTAGTGGTAGCAAAAGGGGAGAGAAGTGAACAGAGCCCCGAGGAAGAGGCCCCGGACTCTGAAGGTGTAGTGGTAGAGACCCTAAGCGATCAGAGTAGCAAACGCTCCCAAGGCCTGGAAGCCTCTAGTGGGGAGACAGCGGAGAAAGGCGCAGGTGCCGAAGCCAGAGATAGCAAAGAAGATGGCAAGAGAGCAGAAGACAAAGCTAATTCTGAGGAATCTTCCCCTGCCACTAAAGAGTCCTCAGCCAGTGAGGGCGGTGATCAGAAAAAGAGGTTTGTTTTTTCTCCGTTCTAGACCAGATGCTATCTTTTATCGTTGGTCCTTAAGTGATGCGAATAAGCTGTTTCCTTCAATTGGCCTCCGAGACTGATGAAATTGTAGCCTATTCCTAAAGGTCTCTTTTATTTCTCCATGTGCAGATATTTTTATTTTTTTAAACGCAGTGGGTTTGATTTCTTTCCTTCATCAACCTTCAAAGGTTGTTGTCCCCAAATTACTCTTATTTCTGTCACCTGCAAAACAGAATTGTCTGTTTAGGGGTACAAATCCCTATTTCCTGTCACTCTTCTAGAAATTTGCCAATAATAGTGTTTATTTTGGAACTAATTTTCTGGTAGGTATCCAATTTTAGTTGTGCTGTCTAGATTTAATGTTGTTTTTGCAGATGATCTCTTGAGTAATGTGATGTTTTATCTTTAGTGCTGTTGAAGACAAAGATGCAAAGGCAGTCACAAAAGATGAGAAAGGTGGGTGTGTCTTTAGGGGTTTTGTTTTGGTTGGTTGGGGTTTTTTTAATGTACAAAAGACCTGAAGTAACAAAGAGAAATGTTAATTCAGTGAGCCATCAATGGAGTTGCAGCATATCCCTTCAGAATATTAACTTTAAAATATCAGTTCCTTGTAACTTCTCTATAAGTCTTTTTTGTGAATTAACATTTGATACTTTTTAATTCTCCAAATTCTCTTTTTTTTTTAATTCTCCTAAAAGTCATTGAAGTGCAGGAATAAAATCTGTAGGTATAAACTCATTAAGGTGGCTCAAATGCTCATGAGCTATGGATTTCAGATGATTATTAGCCTGGAAATTGATTTTAAGAATGAATGGAAGCATTTAAATTAAAATTGCAGTGGTGGAAGAGTTTTATGAAGGAAAAATGTGGGGTGTTTAGGACTCTCTAATTTTGAACTGCTGCATTTGTGTTTTACATGGTCTTTTTTATGTTTGGCATTTTTGTACCCCAGGCCGTGTGGGGAGTGGTTCTGGCAGAAATTTGTGGGTTAGTGGACTTTCCTCCTCTACTAGAGCTACAGATTTGAAGAATCTTTTCAGCAAGTATGGAAAGGTATGTGGTGGATATGTAAATTAACAAACAGCTTTTATTTTCCCTAATTAATAACTTAGCAGGCTGAGTTCTTAACTCTGT
Source organism: Anthoscopus minutus (assembly GCA_013399455.1). Classification (NCBI taxonomy): domain Eukaryota; kingdom Metazoa; phylum Chordata; class Aves; order Passeriformes; family Paridae; genus Anthoscopus; species Anthoscopus minutus. The sequence goes on along the minus strand of VWYI01003332.1, from coordinate 475,960 downwards.
GTTCTTTGGAAACTCTGTCTGTGAAAGGAGCACAGTTCAATGAAGAAGATTGAAAAGGAGGAGTGGGAGCAGAGATGAAGTGTGCAGAGAATACCTGTGCAGATGCCTGTGAGAATGAGGCAATTCTTGACAGGAGAGATTGGTAGATCATGATGTAGTAGTCTAATTATGTCTTGGGTATCCAGGAATAGTTAATGCTGTTTTAAACTATTCCATTTCAAAGGGCATCCTCTGGAGAAATCCAGTCTTTAAGGGCAGACTTCCACTGGTTTTGCAGTGCCTGTAGGATACAAGAGCAGAAGTTGTGGAAGGGAGCTCTCTGTGTGACCATCTGCCCCTCTGCCAAATATTTTTCTGAATGTAATACTGAGTGTTTATGTCTTTAAGTGCCACTGCCAGATAGAGTAATCTGTGGGTACAGATGTCCTGTAAGGAAAGTGATAGTAGTTTAGGTTATTCAATTTTATTTTGGTTTTTGCAATCCTACTCTTCCTTTCCTGTATATATCTGCTTTAAGCTCCTGACCTGCTCAGCAACTTAGATGAATTTTCTGAGCTGCATTATTGAAGATGTCCCTGCCTGTGACAGGGGATTGCTTGAACTAAATGGATTTTAAAAGTCCTTTCCCATCCAAACTGTTGTAAGAAATGGTGATTAAGTTAGAATTTATTTAGTGACCTGCAAACACAGAATATTTGGGGTTTTTTTTCCCAAAGGTGGTTGGTGCAAAAGTGGTGACAAATGCTCGCAGTCCTGGTGCTCGCTGCTATGGCTTTGTGACAATGTCAACATCTGAGGAGGCCACCAAGTGTATTAATCACCTCCACAGAACAGAGCTGCATGGTAAAATGATTTCTGTGGAAAAGGTAAGTGGCAGCTATTTCACATCAGTGTGATGAAAATAAAAGCATGCCATTTTAATCTGTGTCTCTGACTGTGTAATTGTTTCTGGCTGAATTTCTAGGCAAAAAATGAACCAGCAGGAAAAAAGCCTTTGGACAAAAAGGAAAGTGAAACAAGGAAGGAAAAAGACAGGCACCATTCTGCAGAGTCCAAATCTGAGAAGTAAAGTGTTGTTTTGTATTTTTTGATATTTAAAAACCACTCATTTCAATTATATCCAGTTGACCAAGTTGAACAGTAACTGTAATATATTGATTTAATGTTTCATCCTGTATTTGAAATAGGAATAATGCTTGGAAAGTTGATGGTTTACAGTAGTTAGAGAATCTTAACTCTCCTTCTGTTCAAAAATACAAAATTCTGTAGTGTTAATATAAAAACTTGTTACATCAGGAGATACTAAATCAGATTATTTCTGGGTAAACCATTATTTTTACCACTTGTTTGTCCTCTAATCTTACTCTGTCTTGGAGTCTTCTTTTAACTGACAAACATTTCTAGGATTTAGTCTGTCTTCCTGGTAGACTGACTGTGTGGTTAGTGAGTCATACTTCCAACATTGGTTTTTCAAGTGGTTTGCTGCTTTTGAAAGAGGCATTTTGCTTTCCTGCTCTTTGTAGGTCAGTTGGTATTAAGAAGGAGGAGAAGATCGACAAAAAAGATGATGCTAAGAAATCAGAAAAAGATGAAAAAGAGGGAAAAGAAAAAGATGAACAAAAGACTGGATCTTCTGATAGGTCCAGGGCAAGCAAATCAGGTGATGCTGGCTCTCTTTCAGAAATGTTTTCAAGGATACTTGTATATTATTAGATGTGATTCATAATTTAGTAAAAAGAAGCTTAGTAAAACTGCCACAAACATCACAAAACACCTGGAAATTTTTGAATTTAGTTTCTAATAACTTACAACAGAATTTCCATAATTTTTATAGAGCTGTCACTGGTTCTAGACCTGATCTACCTGGTCTGCTAGACCTGATCCTGTGTGTGGTTCTGTGTCTGTTTTTTGGCTTTTTTTTTTAACTGTGGCAAAGGGTGTTTTTTGTGGACAGGAGAATTAAGTTAGATTTGTGTTCTTTTAGCTGTCATCCCTTCCAGAACATACTGCTGTTATTCTGTGATAAATTTACTGCCCCATCCTCAAGTTGGCCAATTCTTGGCAAACTTTTAAAATCACAGATAAATTCCATACGTTATTAAAAAGCTCATTAAAACAACTTACTGCTATTTAGTATTTTTACAGTTTTGAATCTTACAAGAATTGTTGACTGTCTTTTGTACCATTTATTTTTGGTTCTGTTTTGTTTTCCAGCAAGTCGAGGAACCGAAAGGACGGTGGTAATGGATAAATCTAAAGGAGAGCCAGTTATTAGTGTGAAAACCTCTGCATCAAAAGAAAGGGTAAGGCCAGCTTCCAGGGAAGCTTTTGTGCAAAAATATTTTGTGCCAATAGATCTGTGTGCTCAGAGATGAAAGACTTAAGCCTTGCATATTGGTACAGTTGCCTTTTTACCACTTTCTGGAAAGCTTCAGGGTGTTAATGATGTGGCAGAGGGGAAATGCTTCTTTCTCTTTCACCTTTTTTACACGTTTTCACTGCTGACCTAGTGGAAGAAGTCGAGTTGCAATATGAAAATGGTGTTGGGATGATGTGTTTCCCTAAGCTTGGAATGTTAGTAGTGTGTGTTGTTTGAAATCAGTGCAAGTCAGGTTGTGTTCCCTTAGTATTTATTTGTAATATTTAAATGTTCTGGTCAAATTTGGGATGCTTTTCCCTGGAATTCCACGGGTTTTTTTACCTCTGGGGAATGTAACAGCCTGTTTGTTGAGGTTGATGTAGTGTAGGTGTTGCCTGGGAGTTTTAGCTGTTAATGCACCGTGTTCAGCTCATGCATTGTTCTGATTCATCTCAGAGCACAAAAAGCCAGGACCGCAAATCGGAGAGCAAAGAAAAGCAGGATATTTTATCTTTTGATAAAATCAAGGAGCAGCGGGAACGGGAACGGCAGAGGCAGAGGGAGAGAGAAATCAGGGAAACGGAGCGGCGCCGGTGAGTTCCCCGTTCCCTCCAAACTTTAAATGGCATTTTTTACTCCCTTACCTGTTGTGTGTTTTGAACAGGCTGCAGAGCAGTGCTGACCCTCCCAACAGTGATACCTCAGATTGATTTCATGCTGCTAGAACAGACCTAATGCCAAGTGATGGAGGCTTTTGCTGCTGAAATCAGTGTTCTCTTGAGACTTCTCTAGGTGCTTTCAGGCTTTGTGTTCCACTTGACTGGATTTGAATTTTCCTGGATTTTTTCCCCAGAAGCTTGTAAATACTTTATGTCAGATTTCTGTCTTAGGACGTGCTGTGCTCTCTGAAAGCTTTGTCAGACCTGACCAAAGAGCAGAATACTATTTTACTTATGCAGAATTCTCACCTTTCCTTCTGTCATTTGTATGGAGTTTTTTATTTTCTCCAGGCTGTTACTTAATTGGGAAGAAAGGGGAGAACATAGAAAATTCCTTTTTTTTAAAAAAGGCAAAACCAAAGAAGAAACCCCACCTGTTGCTAGTAGACACAAAATACCAGTGTGGATTTAATATCACAACAGAGAGGTTTTTTCCCAGAATGAGGCAGAAAGCCTAATTTTGGGGTTTTGCAACACTTTGTAAGGTGTTCTGATACAGGTCAACGTGATTGGCCAGAGGAACCACCTCTCTGGTCCCACTGGGGGAACACATTCAGAACGACTGTGTGACGCTGTTTTGAGAACCAAAACCTACTTAAAAATAACAGTCCTTGAAAGAGAAGTTTCCCAAAAGACTTTCCCTTGGGAACAGATCAGCTGCTGACAGGCTGAAAAACTCTCTCAGGCTCAGAAAATCATGTGCACATCCACCTAAACCAAAGAAGCAGTAAAGCTTGGACTGAAGAATCTCAGTTAAAAACCAAGTATCTCTTTTAAATCAGGGAGAGAGAGAGACGAGACCGGGAGCAGCGCCTTGCAGCCATTCACGAGCGGGATGAGAGACAGAGGCTCCAGAGGGAGCGGGAACGGCTGGAATTCCAAAGGCAGCGCCTGGACAGAGAGCGCTTGGAGAGGGAGAGGCTGGAGAGGGAAAGGATGCACATAGAGCAGGAAAGGAGACGGGAGCAGGAGCGGATCCAGAGGGAGAGGGAGGAGCTGCGGCGCCAGCACGAGCAGCTGCGCTACGAGCAGGAGCGGAGATCTGCCATGAGGAGGCCTTATGATCCTGACAGCAGGTGAGGAGCAGGGCAGGGGAGCTCCAAACTCCTCATCCACACCCACTTTGGGAGCCTGTGGAAATGAGGAGCAGCCTGGATAAGGCAGTGGTGGGGAGTTCACAGCTGAAAGACTCTTGTACCACTAATAGCAATTCGAAAAAGAGCAAGTGCCATGATTGTACACTGGCAAGCACTGTTCTGGTCTGCTCTTACTTCCCAAAGAGGGATGACCAAGAGTAGCAACTGTGTGTATCAGCTCTAAGTGGTAGTGGGAGAGATACTCACTCTCTTCTCACATCAGCACGTGCTGAAATGAAGCTGCCCTTGATAAACCAAATTTTCTCAGAAACCAAAACATGACTCCTGCATAACACACATAGATTTTGAATTACTGGGTTGAATGAGGTTTGAGAGAGCAGGAGCAGGGAGCTGGTTGTGGGATTGCTGCTGAAGGGACCCCGTGTGCAGGCGAGATGAGCCCTACTGGCCCGAGGCGAAGCGGCTGGCGCTGGACGATCGCTACCACTCGGACTTCGGCCGGCAGGATCGCTTCCACGACTTCGACCACAGGGACCGCGGCCGCTACCAGGATCACTGCTTGGACAGGTGGGCAAGGCACTGGCTCTTCTTCTTCCTATGCCTTCAGGGAAATTGGGTGTCTTTTTGTGGCTTGAACGGTGTCAGCAGAGTAAAAGAAATCGCTCTTGTGTAATTTCACGTGATTGCAGGCCTTTGTTTCTGTGGGTTAGGGACGTGGCACAAAGAGGCTGCGTGAAGATTGTAAGCCAAGTCCTAATGTGGTCTGCCATGATGCTGATGGATATACAACAGCTTCTCTCAAGCTTCTCTCTGCTTCATGAACCCCTAAGATTTAGCCATTTCATTTTGCTTTAAAACTTTCCCTGTTTTCATTTTTGCAGCCTGGCTAGTGCAGGCCACAGAATGGAAAAATGTTTTCTACATGGTGCCATTGAGTTTTCTGTTTCTTAAAGGATCTCTGTTGAAAACTGTACTGTTTGTTTTTGCTTGTAACTCATTTCTGACATTGGTAGGTTCACTCATTATTCTCCCTTGGTATCTCTGAGCACCTGGCCATGCTCAGTGGTGCCTTTTTTACCCATACTACAGTGATAGGTGTTGATTTGATCTCTTTTTATGCTGTGAAACAAGAGCTCTTCTGAGTTTTCTTGCCACTGAACATTAGCATCCAGATCTACAGCCTAATGAACTTTTCATGTGTTATTTCATGCAGACACTGGAATTATAATTACTGTGTTGATTCAACTGTAACTTCTTCTTTTTGTTCCAGGAGAGACTGTACAAGGGGAATTCCAGATAGAGATGGGCAGGTGCGTTAACAAAATTCCTGCTTTAGTTAAAAACCAACACAAGCTGACCCCAAAGCAGAAAGGACACTTTGTGCACACAGCACAAACAAAATTGTTTCAGCTGAGATGTTTAAGCAGAACTAATTTTGTGTGCTCATGAGCATAAATTAAATTATTAGGTTACCTGCTTGCTGGGGTGGTAGCCTCAGATACAGGCAAGGGGAAACCTCTGAGTGGTGGGAGCATCTTTTCAGGCTGATCTGTGGCAGTAAAAGCTTTTTGCTTGACCATTTTAGGTGTTAGGAGAGAGCTGGTGTCCTTAGCTGGCAAAGGATGCCTTCTCTCACATTATCTAAATGAAACAACTGGTGCTATAATGAAACAAGGCTGTAAAAGGACAGGTGTGAGAATCAATGCCACAATGGGATTCCAAACCCCCAAAATTTCTGAAGAGAGGTAGGAAGTAGGCAGATATTCTATGTAAAAAGTAAAAATCTGAAGCCAAGAATGTAAGCCTTAAAAAGCCTTACCAGACATAAAAGGCCTCTCCCACCAGTGAACAGCATGGAATCAATGCCAGTAAACAAAATAAACACCTGGAGTGAACCGTGCCCAACAGTGGAACCTGTAAAAAAAATGAGCCAGCTACCAGCTCATAGGAAGACAGCATCCAAAAAGCCAACTTTTGCAATCCTAGAAGAAAAACTGGTGTTGGTTTTTAGCATAACTGTGTCCTGTTTCCCTTCCAGCACTACCCAGACGAGCGGCACGGGGGCCCCGAGCGGCACTCCCGGGACTCCTGGGGTGGCTACGGCTCCGACCGGAGGATGAGTGAGGGAAGAGGGATCCCCCCCCAGACCCGGTTAGTGCCTGGCACAGCAGGACAGTGACTGAGGGCTCCTAACATTACCTCAGTGAACCTTTTAGGGGGACAGCAGAAAGGAGCTCAGCAAGTGTGAATCCTCTCTCCAGATCTTGGGAGCGTCTGGAGGAGCAGGAATTGCAACGTGTGGCTCTCACATTCCTTGGGAGAGTGAAGCTTTGTAGTGAGGGAGGAGCTGCTCGGTTAGCTCAGCTCCTGACTGTGGTTCTCCTGTGAATAACTTTAATTTCTACAGATGAGATTGAGTCTGTTTCTACAGGTGAGATTTAGAGATGCCCCAGTAAGGCCTACACAAGTTTCATTCATGGCCAGTGGTCAGGTTTTAAAGGAAATGGAGTGAGAAGTCTCTGCAGTGGTGTGGGTAGAGAACTTGTACTCACCTGGAATCACAGTGGTTTCCCTTTAAACCAGTTAATCAAGCTGGCTAATTCCAGCTGCATAATTTTCAGACAGAGAGTGGCAGCCAATGAATTGATCCATGCCCAGGTATTTCAGTGCATTGCAATACCCATGATGTCTCTGGATCAAAACCCACAAGTTCTGTTGTGTGAAGGATGCTGCTCAGCAAGTGTCTCATTCTTTCTCTTTGACCAGTTCTGATTGCAGTGATTGGGTGGCTACAGCTGCAGCTTGATTAATCCTTTAACACACTTTGGCATGGGGTATGGTGTCTGGCTTTACCCTGTGCTGCTCAGTGGGTAGGGAACATACCTAGAAGATGTTCTTTTATTTTTTTAAGAGATGGACGTGACTGGGGAGATCATGGTCGAAAGTTAGAGGGGCATCAAGATCGTACATGGCAGGGAAATGTGGATGGAGGAGTGATGGGACGGGATCATGAGAGATGGCAAGGTACACTTGCTGCTTACCAGTGTGATCGTGGTTTTTTCTGTGAATTACTGCTGCTGAACCTTCCTAGTGGTAGTTAAATTACTGAGAAAGCAAATGAAATTCTGGGAACAAGGTGACATTTTTATTAGGGAAACACAAAAGCCTGTATTTTTCTCTTTTTTTCCCTTTTTTTCTCTTTTTCAATTAGGTGGTGATAGAAGCATGCCTGGTCAGTCAGGACCAGGCCATGGGATGACTCGAGGAGGGACGTCAGGGTAAGAAGCACTACCAAAACACTTAAGTATTCTTAATTCTTAATGTTTAAGTAACTTAAACATTCTTTCTAACAGTTTAAAAACATCCTTATCTAACAATTTCATCAGTATAAATGAAAAAAAAAAAAACCACCTTCAACTTCAAGCCCAGAATTGCCACAAGAGTGAGGGGCGGGGTGGGGAAAAAAACCTAAAAATCAAATCAACACCTTTCAGAATACAAACTCTCCATGAGCTGGGCCATGTCCAACGTGTGTGGCATTGTTTGCAGGCGTGGAGGCTTCCCAGCAGCCAGGGGCCAGGGCCAGGTGCTGCAGGGCAGTGGCATCCCAGGGGTGTTTGCAGGCCCGGAGAGAACAGCCAGACCGAGCGAGCCCCGCTTCAGCCGCCGCTACTGACGGCGCTCGCTCTGCATCCACGTCTTTGTTTTTATTATGTTTTGGGGGTTTTGTTTTTGTTTTGTTTTTTTTTTTTTTGTTGTTGGTTGTTTTTTTTTTAATGCCACCTGACAGTGGTTGTGAGTTTTATTAACCAGGATGACCTTGAGTTTGTGATTCTAAAAAAAAAAAAACAAAACAAAAAAAAAAAGCGACAAAAAAACCGAACAGACAGGAAAAAAAATAGCAAGACTGCTGCTGCACTGTAGCCAAATGCTGTGTCAAGTTGGTTTGTTGGGTTTGGGGTTGGTTTTTTTTGTTTGTTTGTAATGAACATGGTGTTGGTCAAGCATCACTTTTAAGTTTCTGCAAGTGAAACATTCCATTTTTCAAAAATAATAAAATCAGTTTATGGCTACTAGTTTTTTTGTTTCTGGAGTCTTTGGCAACCTCATGAGAGGTTTAAAAGTCATTAAAAGAGACAATCTGACATTTGAAGAGAAGTGATGCCACCCTCAGTGGGAAGCAGTGCCCATAGCCAGGAACCCCAGTGCCACAAACGCCGCCGTGTCTGGGGGACAGCTGGGACGTGGCCCCAGGAGTCCAAGGGCAGCCAGAGCTGTCAGACCTGGCAGCTTTTGTCTCCAAAACAAAATCTCCAGCACAGTTTGAGGAGGTGGGATCCCCCTCTGGCCCACAGGCCTCACAACCAGGCCCAAATCTGGATTCCATCTCCTAAAATCCCACACATCCAAGGATTGCCCCCACACAAGGCCTGTGAGGACTGAGGGCCAGTTGCTATTTTCAGGTATCACCTTCACAGGGTTTCCCATCACACAGGGGACACTCAGATGGCCTCACAAAAAGTGTCCATTATCATCCAGTGCTGTTCTGGGAAGACCCCACTGTGTCATCTACAGATACAAAACCTCAGAAGGATGAATATTCCCAGGTATCATCATAACTGATGAAAAACATCATCATCATCCAGACTCTGGCTGTGATTCTGAGTCACTCTGATGTCCTGGAGATTGACAGATCCCAGAAGAGCTGAGGAACTTCAGATTTTGGCCAATACAGAAGTTTTCCTGCTGCCACTTTCCATCCCAGCACCACCATTCCTGCCTCACTGTCGGAGCCCCTGTGCTCACCCTTCTGCTGCCACGTTCCTCAGCAATGGTTTATCCACAAAATGCCCCAAAAAGCTACAGAGGTGCCCACCAAAAACTATCAGAACTCCTGGTGGAAGGCAGGAAGGAGTCCCAGGAGCTGGAAGTCACCAGAGTGGTTATTCCATAAGAGATCCCAGCAGGATCCACACACAGAACAACAACTGAACAGGAAAACAACACAAAAAGTTCGTTTGATGAATGGCAGGATTCCACACAGGAAGGAGTGTGGGGTTGGTTTGGGTTTTTCAGAGAAACTCACCTATATTCCCATCAATTTATAGAGGTCTAACATTAAAAAAAGCAACAAAAAAAGCTGGGTACCCCTTGGATACTCACATGTGAGTGTATCACCTGTCACTTCAGGGTTAATAAATTTGTTTCATTGCCCTGGAACATCACCACAAAAATATTTCAGAATTATTTTTGACAGCTCACAGCACAACCCAGAAATTTAAGCCTTGGAATAACAAAATTTTCCCTTTATTTATACTGCACCTGTTTCACAAAGAGCTACATGGCAGAAGATCCTTCTGCTGCAAAATGCTGCATCAGAAAAAAATGAGGTTGAACAGAGATTAGAAAGGAAAACTGAGCTTTGGAAATCATGAGTTGACCCCAAAATACCAACACTACTTTTACAAATCACTGTGCACTTACAAAGCCTAAGTCTTGCCTCAATTTTATTTAGCATTCAGTTATTTAAAAACCACAAGCACTTTATGAGATGATAAGGACACTCTTACCACCACTGGGTACTAAAAAGGAACCTGCAGGGGGAATATTTTTAAGTCCTCTTGAAAGAGGCACCAAATACTCCTCGGAAGTACCAACAAAACACCCACGTGGAGTGGGGAGAGATTGGTTTTCTTATTTCCACAACTACCCGGGACTGCTTGGGGAAGAATTTTTTCAATGTTGTGATGTATTTATGTGTAAAAAATGTGTAGTGGAAATCAAAATATCTCAAGGGAGCCCAGTGCCTGTGTTCTAACCCCAGTTACAGCATTCCTGTGTGAGGCATCACCCACAGCACAGCATCCTCCCAGCTCCTCACCAGTGGCCATCCCAAAGCTTCCTGCCAGGAATAAACCCAAAACCAACCCCCTCGGCTTTGATTTAATAACAGGGTCGTTGTACACAGCTGTGGAGGTTTTGCCCTCTTCATTCCAGTGTTTCTGTACTTCTACAGACCTGTGCACAAACACGCCACTCATTTACAAACCAGCTCAAAGCATCTCACTTGGCCAAACAAAAATCTTGCAGAGGTCCGAGATTAAAATGTTTATGACAGCAGTGTCAGGAAGTTCCTTCCCCTGAATGTGGGCAATATTGCTTAAGGACTGGGGATTTGGGATCCAAATTGCACCTTGCTCCACACCCAGCCATCCCTGCTGCCACAGACCTGGGCTGGAGGAGCAGGAACTCCCCAGGGAAGAGATTCCCTCCCTGGGCCCTAAATGGACCCATTATCCCCACGTGATATCCTCATTTTGGGCCAGTCCCTGCAAGCACAGGGGTTTTATTTCAGAGACAAGAACGGGCCCAGACAGGAATTTGGGACAGTTCTGAACAGGAAACCCTCACCTGCTGCCAAGGCTACAGGAAAAGCTGAGCTTAAAGCCTGCCATGGTCAGTGTGCAGAGCAAGCTTACTCTGAAAACACTTGCCAGAAAATGTTTGGGTATGTTCTTTAAAAGGAAACAAATCTGAACATACTTAATAAAGCCTCTGGTCTGGTTTTTATTGACTCCCTGTAGCAGCTGAGGTTGTAGGAACATGGCACAGCAGAGGATGGACAGAGGAACTCAGAATATGCCTGGACATCTCTGGAGCCCTCACTGCCAGATTTTTCCTGGTATTTCACCCCCTGTGATGTAGAGAAGAATCATCTCCATTTTCCAAAAGGGAAACTGAGGCACAAAGAACACAATTCAGCATTTGCAGGTCACAGCCAGCTCCCCTTGAAAGCAGGGGAGAACTTCAGCCCCTCTTGAAAATCTCAGCCTGAATCTCTCATCCCCAAATCAGTCTCTTGCAGATTCAGCACCTAATCCAAATCCAGAGTCCACCAAATCCCTGCTACTTGTAGGTAAAAGCATTGAAATGTTGGGAAGTGAGCCCTAGAAACACACACTTGGCACTTTCCCTATATTAAAAAGAAATAATTATACATACATTAATCCTGGAACAGGCAAAAGAAATTTCATCTGAAGGAAAGCTTTCCTCAGGACCTTTTTCACTCAGGTTAGGGACAGATTTATTTGGGTTTTTACCACAAGCCCAAGTTCTCAGCTAGCATGAACAGACTGAACTCCAGACAAGGCAAGAAGTTCTGCTCACAAACAGCAGCAGCATTTTTAACCCATCTCTGAAGTTTCAGAAGGACCATTTCCTCTTTTGGACTCTCTGGTGGAAGGCTGTTCATGTCACTACCACCCCAGCAGCCAAAAGAATAAGATCAGCTTGATTTTGCACTTAAAAATAAATTCTTTATTATCCAGAAAGGAGCCAAATCATCATCTCACATCATGGAAATGGTCATTTGTAAAGCAATAAATAAGAGGAGTGTTCTGTGCCACACCCTGAATGTTGTCACTGGTGTCTGGTACCTGTCTGGTTAAAAGCATAAAACTTATGCTATCAAAGTCTCACTGTACAACAGTCTGGGAAGGAAAGAAGGCCCCTAAAATCTTTTGCTAAAGCAACAACAGAAAAATCTGATTCAGTGAAACCCAAGTTCCCTGTTGGGTTTCACTTCATTCCAAGGAATTTCATTCAAAGGAATGAAAGCCAAGTTTCATCCCTTCCATGCACAAATGAGGTACCTGACACACACAATCACCTTAGAATTTACACTGAATCAGTTCTTAACCATAAATTATCTATCTACTGCTGATTCAAACAATTTTTAGTTTAATTTCCTATTTGAGCCAAGGGAGTTGCAGGAACAGCACAGGATACAAAATTTAACTTCTTCCAGCAGGAAGTGGAAGTCAGGCTAAATCCACACAGCTACTCCAACAGAAATTTAAAAAACCCAAACAATTAGGGGCTAAAAAGTTTTAAGAAACAATAATGATGATTGTTCAAATCAATGCATTCAAAATATATGAACTATGTAAGAGAGCATAACTTAAGCATAAAACTGAGAACAAAACACCTTTCAATTTCTAAAGCAACAAAACAGCTTTGAAAGAACAAAGGTGTGAAGCAAGTAAGAAAATAAAATCATATTATTCCAAACACTTTTATTTGTGGAGGAGTTTCCTGCATGGCCAAGGGATAGCAATGTCTGGAGTTACAGGACTACATGATTCAGAAAACAATGATGATTTTAAGTTGGGCTTGGTTGCTCTCTGCCAGGAGCAGTGATTTGGAGAACTGTGTTTTTCCATGCCTGAAGCAGTTCTGGGAGAGATCAACCCTTCCACTGCCTGCTCCTCCAGAAACACTTCTGGTTTCTCATCCAGGACTGAAGGCAGAGGCACAAGAGTTGTGAATAACCACAAGAGGTTCCACAGATGCTGGAGATGAACTCAAGTTTCCCTGCCTGCAGCAGATCCACCTCAGTCAATCCTCCTCAGACAAACCCTGATAAGCACAAGCACCCCTTGCTTTCACTTCTTCCTGAAAGCTTCATTAAAAGTATCATTGAACCGTTATCAGAGAACAAGTTAAAGGTGACCTTACCAGCATGGAAACGAGATACTGGCCAGAATTCAGCTGCCAAGAGAACAACCAGCTGGCAGACTCTGAAAGGAGCAGTGACAGATGTTCCACTCAGCAGTGACACGTGCACCTCACCAGAATTTGCTCTGTGGGTTTGGTTCCAGTGTCAGGTCTGGCTGTTCCAGGTTTAAAGCTCTGCCCAGCAGCAGCTGCAGGTCCTGCACCACTCCCCTCCACCTGCCCTGCTGCCAAACCTGCACAGTTCAATGGCTTCGTGACATTCATGGATGTACTTAAAAGTTTTCTGATAATGCTGGGGACACTTTGATATCACAGTCTGTACCTGTTTGCCAGGATCCTAAATATCAAAACGATTGAGGTTGTAGGATGCTGGATAGTTCTGCCTGCTGTACTGGAAGTGGTCTGTGAGGACGTTGCTGCGGCCGTACTGGAAATCCCCGTGTGGGGCAAAGGCTGCCAGTCCATTCTGGGACTTCTCAGGGGGGTTTCGGTGCCGTTCCAAGTTCACCAGGTCTCCAGTGGTGACTGGGAGCAGCTGCTGCTTCTTTGCCTCTTGGTTTGCATCGTATTTTGTCTGAGAAAAGGAAGAAAAAGTTTTTCACTGAATCGTTTAGGCTGGAAAAAGGTTTGGAGTCCCCCATCCCCACCTTGTCCCCAGACCAGAGCACTGAGTGCCACATCCAGGCCTTCCCTGGGCACCAACAGGGATGGGGATTCCAAACCTCCCTGGGCAGCCCCTTCCAAAGCCTGTCAGCCCTTCAGTGAAGGCAGGTTTTCTTGGATATCACCTGTTGCCATGAAAATCACAGCCTGCTGATTGTTTACATATTTTGTAATGTTCTTTCTCATGAGTGTTCTAGGAACACAACTGTTTCTTACATTCCTTCTAAGAGATGTCATTTGATGGACTTTTGGTTTGACCAGCCTGATTGGAAAGGTGGTAACCTTACTCTCCAATCCCTGCTCATTGTCTAGAATCTGTAAATATTGAGGTCAAATAATAAATGCCCTTCTTTCCTGTTCTGACACTGCATGGTGTTGGTGTGGTTCATTCTGTGCCCTCTAGTGATAATCACCTAGATATATTCACATATCCAGAAAAAAAACAGACAGTTCTACAGTCACATCACTTTTTTTTTTTAGCCTTAAAGTATCAGTGGCTTCTAATAAAAACCTCACTCCTCTCCCATGCCAAACAAACTGATCTTTTGTTCAAGAGATTTTGAGTTACTTCCTCATCTTCCCTTTTCAATAAAAGCTTAAGATCAACATTTAATTTTGTGAGGAGCCCAGCAGCTGTGGCTTCACTCGGGCCTCGCTCATCCCTCCTCTACAACGGAGCCTCGTGCCCTCTGTGCTATTTTTGCCCAAGCAGCTCTTAACTTGTACCAAGTAGAACTGAAAGCTACTGGACTGCCTCAGCTGTGTTTCCTGGATGAATAAACAAAGAACTGCCTTGCCTTGTTGTACAAGAAGACCCCGAGGATGGCTGTCATCATGCCCAGGACGTTGGTGCTGGTGACGGGGTTGCGCAGCATGATCAGGGACACGGTGATCACCATGATTCTCTTGGTGGCATTGGCCACGGAGTAACTGAGGGGGCTGATCAGGTTAAGGATACTGAAGGCAATGACATTCTGGGCAAAATTACAGAATCCACTGATTATAAGCAGCATCAGGGTCCAGGACCAATGAGACATGGTGCTCTGTGGCAAAGCAAACAGCAGGAGAAAGAAATTATCTCGGGTTTCAGGTAACAACACAAACACGGCCTGAGGCACTTCTTACCTGCCACTGGAGGGAGGAATGTCTGCACTGAGCTCTGAAGAGGCCCCCAAGCTGCTTTATGCAACTCTCAACTCAGAAAAAGCAGAGAAGACATTCCCCACAAACTCTGAGAGGATTTGTTCCTGCCTCCAGCTCCCAGCTCTGAAATTTATGCTGTCCCAGAAACTGCCTCTCCTCACCCTGATGGGAATTCTCACAATAAACACCTGCTTAACTCATGTGAAACAATGTGCAGGTGTTTCACAACACGTCCTTCCACACTGACAAGAACTACACTGAAACACTTCAGGGCACTTTCCTGGTTGGGTGCTGGAGTTTGTTTGTTATTTGTTTTTTTTTCCTCTTTTCTTTCATAACAGTGAACAGTTCTCCAAATACAGCACTTACCAAGTCATTCTCTACCAAGAAGGAAGAAAGATCCACCAGAACCCACGTTGGGATCATGAAGAACACAGCGTGGCACCCGAGGATGTTCAGCAACCGAAGATGATGAATTCGGGAATCTCTCAACACCTGACAAGAGCCATCATTGAACAGCAGTCAGGAAACAGAAACTGCTTTAGGGGACAGCTAAGTTAGCAAAATAAGTAAATACTCTTACAGCAATAATTTCCTATTAGTGTGACCAAAGGAAAACTGGTATCTCTTTGAAAAACAATGGTTTTCTGAGTGGTGGCTCTTAGTATCAAGATATCAATATTAAAATGAATACTAATATTAAATGCTCTACAAAACAGAAACCATTTTGTAACTCAACAGAGCCAAATCACACACTTAAAATTTGTTTCTGTGGTTTAAGGAGTGCACTGTGTTGACAATGACTTGCTCAGCATAGAGGAATGATTTGCTATAACAAGATACATTAAAAGCTTTCAGTGAACTGTTGGATTTAAGCACTATTGAACTGCCATCAGAAAAAAAAATCCAAGCTGAGGAGTAAAGAAAAGGCTCAGGACAAACTCAGTGTAACAGCTTCAACAGGTAGGAAGAGCTGCAGGGAAAACACACACAAAATAACAACCATCCCTCTGGGCTCACCTGGCTGCAAAGCCAACTAGAAAAAAGACATTTATGTAACTGCAATTACAGCCTGTCCTGCTGAAGATGACACCAGAGCTGGTACCTTCTTTGAGAAGATGTTCTGAAGTGAAAAGCACAGAGTAGCAGCAAGTGCACTGATGAGTCCCCACATGTCAAAGGACAGCTCCGTGACTGTGGCCAGCAGGACACCAGTGATGATGGGGATCAGAGACAGGTACACCTGCAGCAGGGACAGGGGGGTAAATTGCATCTGCTAAGAGTTTTCAACCAAGTTTACACATCCTGCTGGTTTTAGGGATCAACCATTCTACTAGTGTAGTTCAAGGAAATTTAAGTCGCTGCAGTAGACACTGACAGCTCCAGAGCATCAGACAGCAGCACCCCAGTCATTATTTAGGTGTGTTTTACACTCACAAAAAAAGGAAAAGGGATTGTTCAAATCTGCATAGTCTAATTCCGGTCACAAAATCCACCCAAAGCCTGAGCTTTGCTGCCCCCAGCCAGCTCAGCACCCCCCAGGCACTGCCAAGAAAAGAAACCTCAGCAAACCTGTCCGCACCTTCGTCGTCTGCTTTTCCTTCATGATGATCCGTGACAGCAGAACCACCCAGATCGGCATCGTGGCTTTCACTGGGGACGGGAAGAAAACACCAGGGGGGCCCTGAGCCTTGGGACAAACTCATAAGGCAGCACAGGGATGGAGCTCAGCCCGGCCCAGCACAGCCCAGCACAGCCCAGCACGGCTCCTCCCTCCCTGTCACCGTGCAGGACACTTGTACAGACTGCACTTGGAGCTCTGGGACACCGTGCTGGGCAGGCACAGGGCACAGCCCGGGGCACTGCCCCTGGTGCCAGCACACCCTGGGGATGGGGACACTGCTCTGGCATGCCAGGGGTACCACAGCACACCCTGGGGATGGGGACACTGCTCTGGCATTCCAGGGGTACCACAGCACACACTGGGGATGGGGACACTGCTCTGGCATGCCAGGGGTACCACAGCACACCCTGGGGATGGGGACACTGCTCTGGGCACCTGCAGAAGCACACAGCGGGTACTGGGACGCTGCTCTGGTATTGCAGGGATACCACAGCACACGGTGGGTACTGGGACGCTGCACCAGGTGCTCACACAAGCACACACCAGGTTTCGGGTGACCCCACTGGGCACGGATCCAATCTGGCCTCTGGGACATCCCCCCGGGCAGCTCCTTCCGAGCAGAGCCGGCGCTGGAACATCCCCGCGGGCACCGCGCAGCCCTCGGCGCTCACCTGTGTGCGCGTAGGACACGGGGACCCTCCAGAGCGAGACGTGCGCGGACACGGAGGCGAAGTACTTGCCGAAGGCGAGCGGGAGGATGTAGCGGGGGTAGGCGCGGGGCGGCAGCTGCGCGGGGCCGGCGGGCGGGACGCGCCAGGCGCGGAGCAGCGGCGGCAGGAGCCCGCACAGCCCCAGGATGTGGAAGAGCGAGACGGTGACGGGCCGCGGGAAGCCGCCGAGCAGCAGCTTGTTGACCACGTTGCCGCCGGCGCTCAGCCCGTACCAGGCGAGGCACAGCGCGGNGTGTCCCCGCACCCCTGGGCCCGGCTCCGCACCTCAGGCCCAGCCCCGCCGTGTCCCCGCACCTCCCGGGTCAGCCCCGCCGTGTCACCGCACCCCAGGCCCAGCCCTGCACCCCCTGGGCCCGGCTCCGCACCCCCGGGCCAGCCCCACAACCCCGGGCCAGCCCCACAACCCCGGGCCAGCCCCGCACCGGGGCGATGGAGCCCGAGGGGTCCCCGTGTCCCGGGCCGGCGCTTGGGGGAGCAGAGCCGCCCTCAGCGGCCCTTGGACACCCCCAGGGCAGGGACGGGGCGAAGGTCACGGCTCGGAGGCTCCCGGACGGTCGCTGGCGACCTTTAAAACTAAGGCGAGGAACGCGTAACCCGGCCGGGGTAAAGGATGGGTGAGTACCTGGCAGGCAGGAGGGGTTGTAGAGCCCGGTTCATCCATGCACCCTGTCAAGAGACATTGCTACAGCATTAATTTGCCCATAAAACCACGCACTTTAGGTAATGGCGACTCCCTAGAGATTTGCTGATGAGCCATTTCATGTCATTCCTTGACAAGGAAGGAATGGCAGGTGTTTTAACTTAAGGGTTTAGGATTAGGAGGAGGAATCTCGTGAGAGAGGTAGGAGAGAGCAGTAGCAGAGAAACTGAGTCATGCACAAATGAGAGTACACAGCAGGTACGCACATGGTAAACTTCATTTGAACTTGTTTACAAAATTGACAAAAAAATATCACCTTGTAAACTTATTCACATTTGTTGGAGCTCACAGAACTGGTTATACTGGCATGCTGAAATAAAGATTGTCAAGCCTCATCTCACCCTGGAGGACACACAAGTGAGTTGACCCCTTACAGCAGCAACAAACTCAGCAAGGAACAAGATTTAAAGCTTGCATTGGGAGGGAATTTCTCCAGCAGTTTTTGTACCACCAGGGAAAGGGCTGGGTCTGATTCCTGATGCATCCTCCAACAGAGGAGCATCAGCACAGGCAGTTTGGGTGTAATCTGGAAGCTGTGATGAGCTTCGGGCATCACCCAGTGCAGTCAAGGGCCATCAATTGCATCAGAAATGGAAGCAGTGGAGAAAAAAGATGGAATTTATCAAGTAATACTTCATCATTTCCTGAAATTTGGGAATATTCAAAGGCCTCCAAAGAGCATGGACCCTGTTCCTAAATGGGACCATTCAGGGAAGGAGGGAGGAAGGGCAGGGGGAAATAAGATGCACAGTACTTTTTTACATAAACAAAACTTAAACATTTCCAAAATGACCAGCAGCTTCGCCCTCTGCCATCAAATCTGAGCTGCAAGACAGGAGCTTTCCCCAGCTCTAAACCACACTGCTCAACCTCAGCAACTGCAGAAGGACAAAATGGAAGTAAACTGAAAATATACTTGGATGCAGTTTTTGGTAACCACTTCTGGTTTCAGTCTCAGACCTCAGATTTCAGAAATGGAAGCACACAGACATTGTTATTTCTGAGATACCCACACATTTCAGTAACAGATCACAAATGATGAACAAGAATGACTTAAAAAGAAACCAAACTTCATCAGCTGTATTCCAGGGAATGAACCAACACAGTGCAGGCCTGGCCAGGAGCACCCTCCTTTGAAAACCAGGTTAGAGCTTGGCTCCACCCTCAAAGGCAGGACAACTCCTGCCAAGGCTCCTCTCCAGCACAGATGGCTTCACAGAGTTAACATCACTGAACCCAGGAATATTTTTGGTATTTTAGTGTCCCCTCCCCTGACCCCCTGAACAGAAGCCCAACACTGGGGACTGCATCAAACAACATAGTCCCAATTATTAAAGCAATTACAGTTAATAGAAATCCTTCACTTTCTACACCCCAGGCTGCTTCAGAAAGCGCTGTAACAATTAGGAATAAAACATTACAAAGTTACCGAGACGGAAAAGATGAAGTGTGATCTCTTTAGACTTTGAGGTACATTATCAGCAGTTGGGTTATCAGTCTCCAGAGTTAAAAACAGATCCACCCTGTGTGACTGAACAGCACACCAAGGTTCTTGGAAGACAATCCCGTTATCCCTACCGGCGGTGTCCGAGGGATTCGGCTCCACCTCCCTGCTCCGACGGGTTCCCAGTGCCAGGGCTCCCTTAGCTGGGCTGAACTGAGCAAATTTGGGAGGGAGGGGGGGAAAACGAGTGTATATAAATAATTCACAAACTGGTTTGTGCAAATTTTTTTTATTTCCACATTTATATCACAACGTGTCCACTTAAAGGACCAAATAGCAAAGTTGCTCCCTTCTGCATCCCAGGAACACAGAAGTCTAGTTACTGTACATTCACTAAGGCTCTTTGTTTTTGCAAATTGCGTTTATGATGGATATCCATAAGGCAAACAATATCTAAAGGAATGGTAACAAGTATATTTCCAGCATACAAACAGGCTTCCTTTTTCCCTCTCACAGTACAGTTACAAACTTGTAGCACCCTCATTACATTTAGATTCTAGAAAAGGTGATTTTTCTTTTTTCTTTTTTTTTTTTTTTTGTCTTTTTGGTTTTTTTGTCTTTTTGTTTTTTACCTATAAGTTTGCAGGAAGGGAAAAGGAGGAAAAATATTTGGCTGGTGGTGGTGGGATCAAAAAAATATCATTAAACATCTAGTTTTTGCAGCATTTCTCAGAGACTGGATTTAAACTGAAACCAGACTAAAATATGTGGATGCCTATGGAATGTTGAGCTGAAGCTGGTGGCCCAGCCTGCAGTGCAACACCTGCTGTTTAAAACCCAATCTCCGTACCACATGACTCTTAAATAACGCAATCATGTTCAGAGATGTGATAGAAATAAAACTACAGTTTTTGCACATTGTCTCTTGAATATCTCACTGCCAAATAAAAACCCAAATCAAGTCAAATAAATAGATGCATATTTTGTTAAGGTAACTTCCACAATTTTTCTCTGTACCTGCCTGTAATAAGATTCCGGCATTCAGAAAGTGCTGGAAATCCTCTTCACTTCTTGGGGAACTAACACTTTTTATAGCTTGCTATAGAGTTTTGAACTCAAACTGATCAACCTTCGTATGCCTTCCTTTGCAATTGTTAGTAAACTGGTAGCAGCATTTCACAAAAGGAGAATTTAAAGGAACGAGCTGGAAAGGCCCAGCTCCCTCCCCCCCTCTGCTCGTGGGGCCTGTTTGTCCAGGACAGGGAGGCTCTCTCCAGCTGGAAGTGGCATCGTGTCTGCCAGTTCTGCTAACTGCAGGTGTAAAAAGCGTGGTTAGCACAACTGCTCTCAGTCTAGGCAGACGTAAGGCAGGATGTTCAATCTCCCATCATCCCCGTGTGGATCTAAGGATATGCACTGTGTCCAATCATACCAGTTACCCTGTGTGTCATAACAACCGTTCACGCCTGGCCAGTTGTGGTCACGTATTCTGTCGAGGTCATCACCTGTGACCTCTCTGGTGACCCCAGGCAAGTCTGTAGGTTTGCTGTTAGGAGCTAGAACGTGAGTCTTTCTAGCCTCTTTTCTAGTGCTTTCCTCCTGCTTTAAATACTCAGACATGAAGTAGTGAGCTCCTGGAGTCTGTACTCCTGATGAAGACAGCAAGCTACTCTGTCTGTTTAAATATGACTGAATGATTTCATTTCTGGATAACTCTTTCCAGTTCGTTTGTTCAAAGGGGCTTTGCAGGTTGGGTTTTTGCTCCTGCTTTTCCGTTTCTGTCCTGTGCTGTTCAGTAAGTGCAGGGATTTCTACCTGCAAAGGATCTTTCGGTGTTAAAGGTTTTATCTGTCCTGTCATGGGATCAAAAGTGAGTTTTCTCTCTTTTAACCTCACAGGTTTCACACCCCCTTCTATCACGTGCCCATCCAAGTTGACTGTATAGTCTCTGGGTCGGTACCTTTTCTTCTTTTTGCTATCAGACCCTGAAGCAGCATCATCACTGTCCATTCTGGAAGTGTCCTGTGGGAAGCCCATGTGTGATTCCCCGGGGTGGGCTTTGCAGCTGGGAGCCGTGTGCTGCTGAAGTGTCCCTGCTGTGTGCCTGTGCTGGCCCTCAGGGGCTCCCTGCTGCTCCTGCCAGGGCTGTGCTGCCTCGGGGGCCGCCTGAGGAGGGAACTCCAGTCTCTTGGCTGGCATGGGAGGTGTGGATGGTTGCATCAGGGATGGTGGCGGCGATGGCACCTGTGCAGTGTCTGCAAACTGAGACCTTTGAGATGGACTGGGCATCGAATCCTTTGGTGAGTACGTGGTGTGCTGCCGAGCAAAAGTATCATGCCTAACGTTCCTGGGGCTAAAGGAGGAGCAGCGTGGGCTCTTGGGCTGGTGGGGGCCCGTGGCTTCTTCTGATTTATCATGCTGCTGAAGCACTGCAGTCTTTAATAAGGAGGAAGTGCTTGAAGGTTTTACAAGTCCTGGAGAACTGGTGTGAGGTTTTACAGCATTTACTGGGATCTTATTGTGTTTATCGTTTTCACTGAGATCTGTCCTGCTGCTTTCGGGCCCTGTGTGTAGGTGTAGGTCTACAGGACTAGGAAAATTTTCAGGACTACCTCCAATTCCATTGGTTGGAGGGGGTGAAGAGTTTTGTAATACTTCATGACTAGCTTTGGAGACTTTTGGGGGAGGAGGGCCCTGATGCCCATCCCTGTGATCACCTTTCCTTTTCCTATTTCCCAGTTTCTCTGGTTTTGGAGAATTTAGTTTCTGGATATCATTCCTGCTTTTCAGTTCGCTGATGGGCTTGGTGCCAGCCACAGCGGGAAGTTGTGAGTCTGGTTTGCAGTTGTGAGCACCTCCATTCGCTGATCCTGGCGGGTTGGGCAGCCCCCTTGGCACTGGCTCATTCTGGGTTACGGGTTCTATCAACTTCTGCCAATTCCTCAGCAATTTCTTGGCACGTTTGGCAAGTTCCTCATTGGATGTCTTCTTTCTCACCTCATTGATAAGCCTCCCGAGTCTGGTTTCCTACAAAGACAGACAAACCATGTATCATTTCAAGCAAAATTCTCAAGGAATGTTTCTGCTTTGTAATGCTCACCCCTGAGAAACACCTGGTTAAAAACACTAAAGATTTAAGTGCTGAATTAATCTTTTTGGAAAGGATTAGTCCAGGGCTCTGCCATGCAATGTGAAACCGGCTGTAGGTTTCAAGTCACACTGCCTTTATTCCCTGGTAAAAGCAGGAGATGTGGGAAAAACATCAGAAAGGAATTCTTTAATGAGAAAGAACCGTAAGAATGAGGGTGCAGGTTCAGATTCGAGGGGAAATGCAGTGCCCAAAGGTGTGTGTTTATCACAGGGGAAGTACAAGATCTGCAGAGAGAGCCAAGGGAAAAGAATGCCAGGATCTTCACCTGTTACAGTGACTTGTTAACAATAAAAATCTCCATTTGACAAACCTGACTACCAGGTGTGAGTTGTGTCCTACCTTTTTCCTCCACCTCTCTCCTCTCCCTTCACTCCCCAGCCTCGTGGAAACGTATGAAAAAGCCATTTAAACAACATTCCCAGGGTGTCCCAAGGTGGTTTCATGAGCGGAAGGAAATGTTTGATTGTTCCCAAAGCACATTTGAAAACAAAGAACTGTTCCACAAGTCAGATTTCTTATGAGAAGTACTTCAAAGCAGAACACAGACCAGACTGTGAGAGAAATATGCAACCTGTTGTGATAGATATGTTGAAATACAGGTGGAGTTGTAATTAAGCAACAGTTAAAAGCAAGAACACCGCTAATTTCAATACGAAGAGTGAAAAATAAATGCACAATTCAGCCATAAAACTTTGGACTGTTTCTCCAAGTGGCCAGTGAGACTTCAGCTCTCCCTATACCTGACCTCACCACAAATATCAGGCCTTGAAACCTGCTTAACTGAATTTAAGATTAATTTTACAGACCCAAAGCAACTCTATTATTATTTCAGATTTTAGGTGCTTGGTCACCAAACGTCTACAAAGGTGACCGGAACTGCAGGGTGACATTGCTGAGTGCAACAGAATTAATCAGGGGCAAGTGATGATTAATGTAGTGCCCTGCACAAACAGGAACTGTGCTGCCCAGAATACTGATCTGGGCCCAGAAAGGATCCCTGTGTTCAGCGAGATGTCAGAAGCAGCACAAGAGGAACAAAATAATATCTTAATTGTGAATCCTTTGCAATCCATCTATTGTTTCCAGAATAGCTCTGATGGAAATTAGAAAGGCAGGAAAAAGTCCTTTTATACACATAGAAAAATCATGTTCAGAGGGTGACATACCTCAAGTGCCTCTTTGGTAATGGGATATTTCTCCAGGCTGGAGATCACTTCCAGCACTGCCACCATGTTATGGATCTGCAACAAGGAAGACAAAGTCACTTCATGTTTCATGTACTGGTCTTAGTTAACAAATGTAATTTAAGACCTTCCACTTTATAATTGCTGGAAGCATTAATCACAAACTGCTATCAGACTGTCTGGCTTTAGGGAGCTGATTGTTCAAGGAATAGGGACAAGGACACTTTTACTGACCTAGTTGGAAACTTCAGGAGCTGTAACAAACACACTCTTATGTAAAACCCAAGGAAACAGTGGCAATAAAACTGCTGTGACTGAGTAGCAAAGTTCTGAGACCCCTCTGCAAACCATCAATTAATTGTGCACAGCCTAACGGGAAGCAAGTGCCAAGTGGAACAGGAACAGCAGCCAGTGCAGTTGGAAATGTGCAGTTTAATCCCCACTGCAGCTTCACCCAAGTCACTGCTCTGCACTTTCACTGCCAGTATCCCTTCCTGCACTGCACGCAGGAGTCTCAGCCTGCAGGTCCCTCCAGACCATCAGCCCCAGCCTCAGCTCCTCCAGCCACTCCACCACCCCTTGCTGGGGCTGTGCTTGGGGAGGAGGAGCTGCACAAATCCCCAGCCATTCAAAAAGTGAGGGTCAGCTTCTCTGAGGGGCTGCACTGCACCCCCAGCACAGCTGCACATCCTCAGCACGTGTGATTTTAATGCTTTCCAGGAGAAACCACACATTTTAGGGGCTTGGTTTAAACATGGCAGTGCTGGGTTGGACCCATTAATCTTGGAGATCTTTTCCAACTCAAATGAGTTTGTGATCCCACACAGAGATCCCTGTTTCCATTACCTGATGTTAAAAGCACTGAAACCTGGAATTTCTAATTCACCTTTGGAGACAGATTTAAAAGATAAGCAAAGGAAAACTTGAATCACAGTCTCATTTATTGCTTAATTGCATTTGTGACTCAACTGGATGTGAAGTGCATATGAGAAAAATCTCTTGGCAGGAAACTCTGCAGGGATCACAGATCATCCTGAAACCTCATCAGGAGCATCATCACCATCACCATCAGGCAGCTCTGCCTTCCCAGCCACACTCCCCTGCACGACCCCTCCTCTTAAAAACACTGACTTGTGCAAGAATTTGCTTTTCCAAGTCACTTCTACCTCTCCACTAAGACAGCACAGGAACACCAGGAGCTGAAGTCTCTTCCCTTCAGAAAACCTTGGGCTCAGACCATGTTTTGTCCATCCCTGCAGGACTGTTTAGTGCTGGAGATACCTGGGTAACACTGTCAGTGATAAAACACTTGCCTTGGTTTTTTTTTTATTCACTTTTATCAAACTTATGTTTAAAGTCCATGCGGGCTTTGAATGATTCTAACTCCTATAGGGTGTAAAACCAACTCAAGGCCAAAGATGAATTAATTTGTCTTCAGTCTGCATATATATTTAAAGCCCTACCATGAGGTTAGGCCTGGTAAAACTCTGCTTAACCTTTAGAGCAGCAAGAGTACCTATTCTGACATATTTTAGCTCTTATTATTTCACTTCAGTGCACTGACTTGCTTCCATGTTTCAACCCTTGCCCTGCCCTCAATGCCCAGGAAGGAAAGTTTAGCACCACGGTTTAAACAAAACTAGTGTTGGTTTTAAACAACACCAGGGTTGGTTTTTTTCAATTTTTAGACCCAAAGCCCTTAGAAGAGTTAAAGCTCAATTCTGGGAGTTTCCAGACAAATATTTTTAGACTTGCAAAACACGATACACATATTTTAGACTATGAATTACCAGGGTGAAAAAGGCTCTGTTGCACACACCATTAACTGGTACAATTATTTTTGCAGTTACCGGTAATCCCCAAATATTCATTATCTAAATGAAGAACTGATGGCAAAAAAAAAAAGGGTCACTGGCCTATCAGGATGATGGTCAGGATGGGGAAAGTGATACGTTCATGTGCACACACCTGCAGAAAGGTGAAACTGGTCAGGGAATTTCCAGTCCCAGCTTTGCCTTTGTTCAATACCCCCAAACACACAGCAGTGCCTGCCCCAAATGCTAAATCACCTGGCAGCTCTGCAGCAGGGCTGGCAGGCTGTGACTTCCCTCCCTGCTCTGGGGGACACGTGGTGCCAATTAAGGACAGTGAAAGTGGCCTTGCACCCTCAGCTCCTGCTGGAACACAAACCACCCATTTTGGATTCCTCACACATTTGTAACCAATTGAGAACGTGCTGTCACAGAGCAACTGCTGAGCGGAGCACGAACATCTCACACTCCAGACAACTGCCAGCAGCTCCTCTCATTTTCTCTTTTTTTTTTTGACCTGTAGGGAAGCTTGAGTCTTTGAAAATAAATACAGAAAATGTTCAAGCACATTCAACAACTTCTCCCTCCTTCCCCTTATGTAGTTTTCTCAGAATGTTTCATTCAAAGTGCCATAAAGAGAAGCTTATAAAATCATATTTGCCTATTTTAAAATAACACAGACTATGGAATTTCTTGTAGTGCAGTTAAACAGTGATGGAAACAAGAAGACCTCCCAAAACACCTCAGGTATCACCAATTCCATGAGAAGACACCCACAGGGGTAACAGCAGCACACCAGTATCTTTACCTTAAACCAACTTTAACAATAAAATTCCTACTTTGTCACATAACCATCGTGACACCAATGCTGCAGAACCTGCCAGGACACCACCAGCACCAGGAGTGATAATTTATTAACACAAAGGGCTACTGAAGATGCTTTTTGGGAACAGAACAGACAGCTCAAGTGCCATGGAGCAGAGCAGGACAGGGAATTGAGCAGCCCTGCACCCTCTGGACAATGGGCAGGGCTGTAACTGTTTCAGGAATTTGCATTTCAGTTTCTACATGCCTTTGTCTGCTCACACTGTAACCCCCTAGTACCCCCAAAACAACTTCTAGCACCCCCATTTAGGAGCTTGCAGCAAACAGCTCAAAATAATTGGTAAGTAATTGATCTGAATTCTCCCATGCTGCTGCCCTGTGGAAGGACTGACTGGCACACAGAGTAATTCACTCAAAAGTTTACTGGAGAACATCTGCTTTGAGTCATCCATGATAATCCTTTCCAGCCAATCCTAATGACAGCCACAGAAAATAAATCTTATTTATTCCATGCAAGGCTCTTTAAGTCATCCAGTCACACTCTGGAGCTTACTATTGCTGAGATCTTTTCCAAGTTAAGCACTGAATGTTTTTACTCCAGCCTTAGACAAAAGCAGGGGTTCACAGGGTTTCTGAACTCTCAGGAACAGATCAAGAAGCTTAATTTTATTTTCTTAACTGCCATCTTAATCTTATTTCAGCATTTATAAACCAGGACCAAATCAGTGACTAATTTCAGGAGTTACACAGGAGTTTAAAGAGGTTTTGGGAAAGGCTGAGGGGAGGAACAGCTGTTCCCTCCCACCTCCACTTCCACCACTGCCTTCCCAGGAAATCTGAAAGCAGCAGCAAGCTCAGCATCCATACAAGCTCTACCACCATTTCCAGGTGCTGATCCCAGCTGTGGCACCAGCACACTCCAGGGGATGCTTTGATTCTCCTCCTTCACTTACACACCAGCCCAGACCCCAAACACAGTGTGAGCACCCCCAGAACACCTCCCTGTCCTCCTGGAGACTGCCTGGACACACAGCACAACCTGCACTCTCACTGCAGCCTGAAAAACAAATGTTACAGAAACTTTCTATTGCAGACACTCAGATAAAGCCATGATTTTCTTTGTTTGATATTTCACAGGGATGTTTCTAAAGACCTTTGCATGCATAACTAGACCCTGATAGAAAAAACCAGACCTGAGTTACCTGGAAGAGGAGAAGGAGCAGCATTTTCCGTGTAACATGAAAACCTCAATGCATGATTCCAAAAAAAACCTTGCAGTGAAAGTGCTCTTGTAAATTCCTGCCTTTCTGGTAGAAAGGTTCTTTTCAACCACGAAGTTCAGGTTAACAGTGCTAAAAGACATCAGCTGATACAGCAACATCACCCTTCTGGGTCACATTAGTGCCTTCACAAGTTTCTGAAGGATACTTAAACTTGGCCTGGAGTTGCCCACCACTGGCAATCCTCTACAACCCAAGTGTAACACCATCATCCTCCTGAAATCACAGCTTACAACAACCACAGCCTGACTGCACCGTGGGCATGGTGAACAGAGCACACAGGTACCACAACAGGCTGCTTTGGAGAGAATGTATTCGCCATCATACTTAACTACTTCACCAGAATATCCATAAATACTCGGAATTTTAATGGTTTCAGAGAAAGTACTTCTTTAACACTGTCCCACCTGTAGCACCAAAGCAGTGTGACAGAAGCAAGCAGAGAAGTGGAGACACTGTGGGAGACTGAACAGGTCTTCTTTCTTCCTACAAACACAAATCCAGGTGTCTATTGCCAAGCTGGAGGTTTCTGGTGGCAGTTAATACCAACAGTAGGCTCCTAACAGAAGTTCCCAGCATTTGTACAAATTTGTACATATTTTTTTTTGTCTTCCCCCTGCTCCAGGGCTGTGGATCTCCTCAGGAAATGCAGGAAAATGTTCAAGAAAATCCCAGGTTCAAGGTCAAAATAGCAGGAAAGGCCAGGGAGGCACAGCTGGTGCAGGTCCTGCTCCAGGAGTGATGGCATCGCTGGTGCTCCTTCTCTTGGAGCTCTCAGTGTCACCTGCAGCCTGACACCAGCTCCTGCCCCAGGGTCCCCCCTCCGTGGCACATCTTGCCTCAACTCTGCTTTTGTACAAAAGCTACTTTGCTGCAAAATAATCCAAAATATGGAATAAGAAGTTAGGAGAGAAAAGTTGCTATTCACAGGAGGCTTTATTTAAATGTGACAACAGAAATACAGCGGTGCAGAGTTTATTTAGCACTTTGTGTAGGAACTATGAGACTCCAGACACTGACAATACCACCAACAGAAAATTGTAATGTCATTTTTTCAAAGGTACAGACCAAACACACCAAGTAAGAATTCAGGTTACAACCTGCTGGTATTTAGTTCAGTTCCCTTGCAGCTGATCTATTAACAGTTCCCCTTAGCCCCAATGTGACACGATGTTGTCTAAAGATAGGGAACACGAGATACTATTCACAGACACAACATACCAAAAAGATGACCATGCACTACTTTGCTCACATTATTGAAAATGTCTGAAAGTCAGTTTGCCAAGCAAAGGTCCAATATTAAGCAGTACACAAAAGATATTCTTAAAGGTGGAGGCCTGTTTTCTCATAGTATTTAGTAAAACAAATCTCTAAACATAAAGGAATCAATGATTTGGGTTGAAAGTCATTCACTGGGAGAATCTTCTATGATAGAGAAATTGATATGAAGACCATGCTTTGAAAACTTATCAGAAATTTGTGGTGCAAAACAAGGGGTAGAAGAAATGCTCCTTGACTACCAAGAACAGTCCAAAGAGTGACCAGGCATAGGAAGCATCATCCGCACCTCCGGACTTAAAACTCCCAGGTCTGCTTTTAAAGAGCCAAACCAATCTGCAGATAATTTATTTGTACTTAGGCTTTATTTAATGGCAAAGTAATATCATCCAGATACCTTCCTGTATATACTTTACAAAGCCAGGATCACCAAACCAGAGTAAGGTCAGATTCCAATAAAATTCCGCAGTGCGAAGAAACCGGTGGACCTGAAATATTTCCCCTGCTCCCTCCTGGCAGCACCCATGCACATCCCTGAGCTGGGCAGACACAACAGCAGCCAAGAGAATGAGAGGAGCTTGCCAGCACAAAGCACAGTTTGCCCTGGCACTCACAAAGGGCTTCCAGACACAAATCCACAGCAGCTGGGAGTGCCACAAATGCTCCAGCTCCTCTCTGCACAGCCCATTCCCAGGGAGGGAAGAGACCCCTGGCACAGCAGGAACAGACTCCAGGCTGGGCCAAGGCAGGGGAAACCATCCAAAAGGAGCATCCACTGGAGGAGGATGGTACAAGAGACAGTGAAACACAGGCCATTATGAACACAAGACACACCCCCAGCTCCCTGCACTACAGGAAAAGGTCTTTAAGGCAAACAGAAACAGCAACAGTGAAACACTTTTCTCCATTCAGGTTTATTAGCCAATAACTAGAAGACATTTTTGTTACTACAAAGGGAAATACCTGTCTGTCAACTTCAA
Source organism: Anthoscopus minutus (assembly GCA_013399455.1). NCBI lineage: Eukaryota > Metazoa > Chordata > Aves > Passeriformes > Paridae > Anthoscopus > Anthoscopus minutus. Next base: position 446,454 of record VWYI01003332.1, on the reverse strand, counting down.
CAGTTACTAAACATTTTGTATAACACCATAAAGAATCGTGCCTTTAGTGCCAACCCTGAGCTGCAGATGTACAGAGAAGATTCACTGCAATATGACCCCACCAACTTCTTTTTCCACACCCCACAACAAACCCACGCCACCAGTCTGTGAAGCTGGACAAATAAAAAATAATTAGTCTGATTTTAAAGGGCTCAGCAGCTGAAGAGGCTACATGAAATACTATCCAATTGGTAAAAATTCCTGCTGAAGGAACAGAGCCAGAAGAACCAGGCAGCACAACCCCAGGCAGCCACTGCCACTCTTGGCGGCTTCTACCACAGCACACTGCAAACAAGATCATTTAGTGTTGTTTTCCACTCAATCCCAAGCTGTAAGGAATGGCAGAGGAATCAAATTCAGCTGGAATTAAATCTTCATCTCAAGGTGCAACAGTGCAAGAACATACAGAAAGGGAAGGTTGGGGGACAGCAGTGATAAGAGGTTTTGAAAACATGGTTAATTACATAAAGTTGAAGTTTTCATTTCATACAGTATCAAAAAAATAGGAAAGAGACACATGATGCTTGAATTAAACCTCCCTATGTGTTATTAGTCATAATAAAGGAAATGTTAATCAACTGTTTTCATGCTCACTGGCCTAATTTGCAACAAGACAAATACTGATTACATATAAAAATAACCAGTGAGCTACCAGTGCACTCAAATAATCTCTCCATAGTCTCCAGAGCCACTATGGAGGTTTAAGAACAGATTAGACAAGTCCAGAAGGAGCTGTTTCATCAAGGTGATGGACCACATGAGGTCCCTTCCACGTCCCTGCCCCTGGGAACAGACACTGAATGAGAAGGAGCACAAATACATTGAAATATCCATTTCCATCTACTCCAAACTAGACTCAGAGCAGCAAATCAGAATTGTCCTCTCAAAAAGATCCATACAGATAACTCTTAGGAAACAGCTTGTATTGTAAAGGACCTAAAAATTAAACACTTCCAACCTCACTGCCCCAGTACAGTGGCCTGTGTGATCCCAAAAATCCAAAAGAAATGCCCAAAGTTTCTCTCCCCACTCAGGCTCTGTAGTTGCTCCCTGTCACCATTTCAGCCACCTCACACTCACCCTCACAACCCTCAATCCCTGCACTGGTGCTAAGCACACCCAACCATGGTACAGGTTCCTTATCTACAGGATAATCATTTCTCCTCCTCTTCCCCCTGTGCAGAAACTTCAACCAGACAAATCTTGGTAGTTATAGGTATTATAAGCCACTGACTGAATTACTGCTTCAAAATCTAGAGAGCCATAAAATGAGGTTGCTGCACAAGCAAAGTCACAGGGACAACTGGTCCTACTTCAACGAGACAGAAAATGCAGTTGGATGATTATTCAAGCAGAATAATACAGAATATATAGAAAATCCAGCCTTAAAATGTACCTCTTCTGATTCATCATGATCTTGGTGCTTTCTGCATAAGGAATTCACCTGAACTCACTGTTGGTACCTCCCTGGGTTAAGGTAAGAGCACAGTGAGGTACCAGGGGACAGAAGCATTCTGTGACCACCTGCTCCATCTTCATGCACTCCAGAGAACCACTGAGCATTTAAAATCATGCAACATGCACTTAAGGACTTGATGGGAAGAGGTGCAGAGAAGGGGTGAAGTTCTTAAATATTATTTTACCCATCCTTTAAAGTATCTACCCAGAGCTGTTAACACACACCAATTTACATCTGAGTGCAATTCAGAAAGGCCCTAATAATGTCCCCACAATACAGAATTTTCCCTCTTTTTTTAAAAGAAGTAAAACCATTTATCACCATACCACTGTGCTTCAAATGTAGCAGGCCAACTTTTCTTAAATTTCTAGGGAAGTTTCTCAGCTGATTCCTTAAATGATAGAGGAGGCTGAGGTGAATACAATGTTGAATTCTTTGTGGAATGTATTAATTCATCACACTGAAGTGCAACGTGCTCATGTGACTGCTCATGAGAGTTTAGGCATGGTGTGTTTGTTCACAAAACCTGAGAAAAACAGTTTTATAAACTGGGAAAGTTTGTGGAGAAGTCACTGTATCCTTTCAACAACTGTTACCAAGAGTGAATTCTTGTCAGCACATACCATAAACAAGTTTTATGGACATAGGAAAAAAAACCCCTGAAATCAGTTCACACATCTCCTAGAATTATTGCTCTCCAAATTCTAGATTAAATACTGCTGCCAGTCACCCATTTCCAAACACCTCAATTCTCTGAAGGCTGTGTCACCTCAGGACAATGTCACCTGTCAGTAAAGCAAAGCCCCCCAGTAATCCCTGGAGAATGTTTGGCCATTCCAGCCAGTGGCACAATCCTTAGCAGCTCCTTGGAAACAAAATGCTTCCTCTACCTTTAGTTGGGAAAAAAAAAGTCTTCCCTGGAGGAAGATGAGCACGGAGCCTTCTCAGCTCAGGGTTTGTAAAAGCAGCTCCACTCCAGAGCCAACTGCTCGGTGTGGTCATGGCAGGGCCACAGAACCCAGCACACATCTGCTTTTTTTTCAATTTTTAAACACAGAACATGGAACTGTGGAATCTCAGACTGGTTTGGGTTGTAAAGGACCTTAAAATCCACCTCATTCCACACCCCTGCCATGGGCAGGAACATCTTCCACTATCCCAGGTTGGTCCAACCTGGCCTTGAACGCTTCCAGGGATGGGGCAGAACATTCATGAAGCTCCAACCTGGTTATTTCTAACCCAGTGGCAAAAAACTTCTCCATTTCCAGCTCAGAAAGCCCCAGTGAGCCTTAAGCCCCTTGGCAGCCTGTCTAGAAAATTCCAGCAAAGAGAATACAAAGTCAAAACCCAAAGGCTCCTATTTTGACAGCAAACTCTTCCTCACAAGACAACAGACACTGAGCTGATGCAGCCAGGCACCTGAGCAGCGTGCTCAGGCCATGAGCTGCAGGCACCCACCTTCACAAAGAAATCTGAAACATCACCTCTTGCATCTTCTCCTCCACCTCACCATGCTCAATTCTATTCAAGAATCAACTGTGATTTCAAGGATTAAATTATTATTTTTTTCCTGGAACTTCCAGGATGACAAGTTATACACAGACATTCCCTGTCCTTTCCTGCTGCCTTTGATTTACAGAGCACGAGGAGTGTTGTGTACTGACCTGCTCAGAAAACGATGCCTTGTGTTACAGACACATTTGTAGCTGTGCTAGAAGTTTGTTCACCAAAGAATTTATGACTTGTGGATCACCACCCTGATAAAACACTGTGTTCCCCTACCTTCCACAGCTCTAAACTCCTTAAAAAAAAAAAAAATCAAACCCTCCAGACCTGTACTATAAGTGATACTCTGCAAGCTGATCCTGCATGGAAACTATGTGAGAAAGAAAGCAGCTCCACAGAAGTGCTGGCTGTCACTCTGAGACAAGACTTCCACCTCTGCACAGTCGTCTCCACAGCACAAAGTTTGAAATCACGCCCAGCTGAGCGTGTCCCTGAATCCCTTGGATGCAGGATCCCTCCTCCCCAGCTGCTGGGTTAGAAACCACTCTGTTCACTAAAACAGAACTAATTATGTTTTACTTCCAGTGACTCCTCAGCAGAAATTGCTACCACTGACTGTTTGGACATGCTGAAAATTGTACACTTTGATATTAGCAATCACACTCAGGCACGCACTGCTGCCCTGTGAAAGCCGTGCCCCTGAAAACACCAATTCGCTGCCGAGTCTTACCAGATTGCACCTCAAATTAAAGCAATTTGCTGGCACTTAAATATTATTCTGAACACCAAAAGCATAAATTACCCACAGAAAGAGTAATTTAGCTGTTAGAACACTGAATAAACAAACTTACATTTACATTAAACTGAATGTGAGGTACTTACTTACCCTTACCTTAAATTATTTCTTTAAAGACCAAGTGTGAAAGTGGGGCCACATCCTACCACATTATATAGACTGAAGAAAGTATATTTTGAGTTATCACCAAGCACATAACTGTTGAGAAGAGATAGCAGCAAAATGTTATCAGCCAAAACAGACATGTTTTTATGTAAAAAAACTAGGCTGACATTAATTTTAATTCCAAGCCTAATGTACTGGAGTAACTATGCCTTAAAAGCAGTGCTTCTTGACTAACATCAAACTTCTGCAGCAGGTAAAATTGATTCTTCCTTCCCCTCTCCTGAAACTTTTGTGGTTCCTGAAAAAAAAGAAACACTAACTGTCACCCACAGCAGCTTCTTGAAGAAACTGGAAAAGGATCTCACAGGGAGAAAGAGCTTCAGCTGCTTTGATCAGGAGCCAAAGGTGCCAGAATGACAGTGCTGTTGTGTCATGTGGCCACAGCAAAACCCCAAAGAAAGGCAACCACACACATCTCACCACCCCTAAACTGAGCTCACCCTCAATTTACTGGATAACCCCCCCCAAAAAAAGACAAATTGGAATTCCCAGCCCAGACCCAAATTTCTGAAACACAGCCTAAGCTGAAAGTCTTTTAAAATTTTTTCAGGCACAGGTTGGGTCCCTCTCCATGTGGGAGCTTTGGAGTGTTTCCCTCCTGGCTCTGCTGGTGGCAGGCTGCAGGGTCCTGGCAGCAGGAGCTGATCCAGCTGGATCCCATGCCCATCCCAGCTCCAGCTCTGCCAGGATGACCTGCTCAGCTCCCTGCTCTCTTGGCTCCAAGGTGTGCCAAGGTGCACTCAAATGGCCTCACACAGGATCCAGAACATCCCCAGTGGGAGCAATTCAGGAAGCACCAGCCACAGGTCCTCTGCTGCCTGGGAAGTTTTTTCCAGCACATCTCTCCTGGAAGGACCCTCACCTTGCACACCAGCTGTCTGCTCCAAGCTGTGCCTCGTGGTGACTGGCAGAGGTTATTCCCCATGTTTATACTACCTACAAAAAGTTGGTTCTTCCACTGAGGAGCATAGCTACACCAATAAAAATGTGTTAACGAGTTATCTCCCTGCAGCCTCTGAGCATTCAGAGTGTTTCCCACCAAGGACCCACGTACAGCACGTGCTTGCTGCAAAGTTTTATCATTTGGATTTGAAAAGCTCTTTAATGATCCCCTATCATGACCCAGTCTGACAATGTGAGGGGGCTCAAGCTGCTCTAGGACAGCTGGAGCTGTCACCACCCCACTGTCGCCTTTCCTTGCCACACAATTCCCCAGCTCTGTGCCAGAACTGCCACCTCTCTGAGCCCAGGAGGAGCTGAGGCATGGAAAGGGGTCCTTGAGGAGCCCCTGTTCGGGTCAGGTTTTGCCAGGTAAGTTCCTTGGTTGGGTCAGCACAAGGGAGGGAACAAGAACAGCTGGAGGTGGGGACATGATGGGGATGCCAGCAGCTCTTCCAGCTCCACCGGCAGCTTCAGCTGGTGTAAGCACAGGGGTTTAAGCCAAATCAATCCAATTTTTGATCATTTGGAGCATTGTCCACACAGCCCTTAGTGGAAGGTGGTGGTTTACTCTTGAGTTGCCGAGCTCACTCATGAGTTACAGCTCAGGAGCATCCTCCTGGCTGGCTGTGAAGATATTTCCCAGCAGTTATTCCAGGACATATTCAGAGCCCCTGCGCTGCTGCTGCCCACAAACACAGGATCATTCTGGACATCTGGGAACCACACACAAGTGACAGTGACAAAAAAGGCTCTGCAAGTGAAACTTGGCCATAAGGCAGCCACTGCCACCTCAAAAAACCCAGACAGGTGTGGTTAATTTTCCAGGTGGCACCACCTCCTTCCTGCCAGATCCCAAGGCAGCAGGGAAGCACCCAGGAAGCAGCAACATTCCACATCTCATGGAATCACAGACTGGGCTGGGTTGGAATGGCCCTTAAATCCCATCCAGTGCCACTCCTGCCATGGCAGGGACACCTCCCACTGTCCCAGGCTGCTCCAAGCCCTGTCCAGCCTGGCCTTGGGCACTGCCAGGGACCCAGGGGCAGCCACAGCTGCTCTGGGCACCTGTGCCAGGGCCTCCTCATCCTCAGGGGAAGTTGTTCTTCTCTGTTTCCACACTCATTTAAACACTTTAAGACCCAATTCTGCTGCCAGAACTATTTGTGATGCACCAGAAGTTTTATCAAATAATTGAACTACATGAAAAACTACCTTGGGAAAGATCCATCTATTGCCTTTTTTCTTCTTTAAATCCTGATCAATTCCTCTGTTCAGTTCACCACATGATCCTGCACACACAAAATGGGTGTGTGTAGCAGGAATAAGAAGTGGGTGTTATTTAAATTGTCACTGCTGCCGAAACAAACACTCAAATTAGAGCTTCAGAGCAAATTACTACTGCCATCATCCCTGCAACCTGGGGAGTTTCAAGGAATTAACAATTGAACAGCAGTTTGGCATTCCCCTCACTTTGACCCCTCAATTCAAACTCTGGTATTTCTGTTCACTCAGATTTTGTCTTAGCAGCCTCAAAGTTCATAATGGTCTCACTGCTGCAAAGGGCACTACACAAATTAAACATTTTTAAACCTCCAGCCTCCCAACCCCTCTCAAGAAGTGACTGCTTGCACTGCCACCAAGCCAAATAAGCTTTTTTGGAAAGAAGTAGACAAGCAAAATTCAAAGCAAGGCCAAAAAACCAACTGTACCATCACCCTCACACACTGAATTCAAGTGAATCCAAGTGTTTGTAATAAAAAGCACAAGGAAACACAGACCTCATTTAAAGTTGTTATAAAGAACCTGAACGCATTAGGACTCTCCACATCTGGCCCAAATCTTTATCTGGAACTCAGGACTGACATGATAACAACACTTTAGAGCTTGCACATTAGGAAATGCTCCCCGACCCCCTGCATTTTGTCACACACCTGAAACAACCTGCTGCCTTCATGCACAAAACGTGAGACTGCTCAGAGCAAGATGAGCTGCAAGTGAGGGAAGCAACAAAGAGGGCAAGAGGTACAACAGGTTCTCTGCACCTCCCTCAAAACTGCTAAGCTCATTAGGGCTGCAGGAAAGGAGCTCAAGCAAGAGCCATTCCTAGTCTACTTTCGCCCACACTTAACACTTCCTGCAACCAAAGCAAGCACTGAGACCCTCAGGAAGTGAACCACCAGCTTCCCCTGCTTTCTACATTTGTATTATTACAGCACTGCCCTGCACCTTCTGAAGACACCACTGGAAAGCACTTTTACCACTGGTGATGGGGGCTTTGTCTCCAGCCCCTTGGGGAAACAGCCATGGAAGCATCTTTAAATATGCAACTTGTGCCAGCTGGGAGATCAGCCCATGGCAATGCACCACCCAACATATTCCAACACACAGGCCAATTAATTATTAATAATTCAGACCATGGACCACTCCTGAAGGTCTGTGCAGCAATACAGGCTGTTACTCAAACCAAAGCTGGGTTTGTGTCACAGAGGGGTACTAACAGCAAATAATGAAGTTATTATCTAATATTTAAAAACAGGAACAGATTGCTACATATTCAGCATGAGGAACCATTTAATTGCAAGCACAATTCTAGCAGCTGGTTGGAAATGACAGGCTCGTCCACAGAGCAAAAAAAAAAATCAACATTTTTCATTACTCCTGACATCAGGGAATAAACTCCCCCAGAAGCACAGATCATGAGTTACCAAGGCAAAGGTATTCTGCTGTGGAAGGGGTGGCTTCTCAGCACACAGAGTCCAAAGGCAAAAGCTTTGTTCCCACCAGAATCAAGGAACATCTCCCATGTCAGACCTCACAGAACAGAACTCCTGCTCTCCTCCACCTCCTGCTATGTTCTCACAAAAGCCTTGGAAGGAAAGTGATGCTGGTACTCAGTGCTTAGGTCATGGAGCAGAAGTGGTTTGCCCATATGTTTCCTCGAGGAGAAAAGGCTGAATAAATGAAGACACAATACCAGACATCCCGGGTGGCTTCTAGGATGATGTAAGTTCTTTTAAAAATAGCTTATTTCTTATAGGTCTCCTTTGAAATAGTTCAGAATTTACACGGGTAACCTCTAAGTGTGGGAAACTAAGTTAAAAATATATTCTGCAGCAATTACTAGAGGAGGTTCAAGTGCTAAACATGTGTAAATTCAATATCGCTCCCGAGTCAGCAGGGCTTTATGGAGCAGCTGGAGATGAACAATCAGCACAGGAGATGATTTCCTGAGGCCAGCAGGTTCTGCAAGCTTGGGGAAATGATTATTTTGACCAGTTCAACCCAATAGAGGTAGAGAAACTACTTAGGTCCTTTTTTTTTTTTTTCATTTCAGGCATGACCTGTGAGTTGACCAAGATCAAACTAATCACTCAGGAATGAATATCCACAGTGGAAGCTCATGTTAGGGGATATGTTAGGGATTTAAGCAAAGTTTAAATTTACAGATCCTACAGTAAAGCACCACAAAGAACCAAACATCTCCTCCCTCCTCAGCCCCACAGAACTGGACTGGTTTTGCCCACCTGACACCTGCCCAGCTTTCACCCTCTGCAGAAACACACACACCAACTATACTGAAAAGCTTGAATTAAATCTAGGCCTCCAAGCTTGACTTTCTTGGTAAATGAGGAAGTCAGTGAACAACAATGAATGCAGTAGGTTTGAACACAACTAATTTTGTTAGGAGAAGATACTAAGAGCCAGCAGAAAGTAGCTGGAGCTTTCCATGCATCCCTGCAAGCACAGCAGCTCATGGCTGCACTGACTCTCCCAGCAGGAAAACAGCAGAGCAGCTTCTTGTACTTTCATGGTGGTGCACAAGTGTGATTAACCCAGAATCTGCTTTTTAAGCATGTTCAAAATTTAAGTTTCTCTTCTCTCTGTGCCAGTGACATGCCAGGTAGTGAACAATCAACAACACCACATACTCCATGTGCTTTGGAGCTAAGAGTCTGAGCTCTCAGCCTGCACAATGAACCTCAGCCACACCACCTCTGCTCTCCTTCAAGAAAAGGTTAAACTGGAAGACAGACCCTGCCTACAGGCACTTCGGAACAATGGGCTGATTTTTCTGCCACCAATTATTGCCCTGGATAAGTATCAAGTATGTAGAATTATAATTTAACATACATTACTCCTAAACTTAAGGGGCTACTGACCTGTTGGGAGCTCTGGCCTCCCCTTACAGGGAGCTGCTTGGTTATTTTGGTTCCTCTCACAACAGCATGGTGTGGAGAAAGAGAAGAGTATCCATCACAAAATTGACTGCTGTCTGCTTAGCTCTGCACAGCCACAGTGTCTGACAAAGTAACACCAGATTTAGGGTAACCACTGCAGCTGACAGTTCTGAAGTCAAAAGACACCACAGATCTGCTAGAATTTTATTAAAGTAGGTTGGCACTCAATCTCACGTAGAGTGAAAAATCTGCAGCCGCAGAAAGAGAGCTCAGAGCAAACAGGATTGATGAAGTGCCCTGACTGACATTTCAGCAAGATCCACGTTAAAGTACTGCAAACTCAGACAACTCTGACATTTAACAGCCCACAATTATCACCACGATTTGTTACTGTTACTCCAATGTGTAACACTGCAGCTCACCACAGATGCCCGGACCAGGGGGTTCTACAGAACCGACAAGGTCAGGGGGATTTTTCTTCAGTCCCCCCGTCACACGCAGGCCGCTCCAGGAGGGGTTCCAAATGACAATAACTTAATTAGCTACTTTAGGACTTTCATACAGGTCTATCACAAAAAAGAACTGGTTCAGACAGGAGCAGGTATGACTTTAATAGAACCAAAGCCCCATTTCACATACCCCAGCCCCTGCAATAACATGCAACATTCAGCCTGATGCCCCAGAGGCTTCCCCCACAAACTGCAGATGGCCAAGACAGACCCACCGTGGCATCCTGCGGTGGTGACTGGTGATCTAAAACTCAAAAATTGGACAGATTGAGGGCCCTGCAGTCCTCTCACAGTAATAAACACCTAAGCGGAGAACCGCTTCGATGAGCCAAAAAACCCTTAAAAGGAGCAAATGATCCTTTGGATAACCGCCACTTAAGGCCACTTACAGGTAAAATACACGCTGACTTCTGTGCTTACACCACATCCCAGAAGGAGCAGATAAGCTCATTACGACGCTGCAGGAAGGGATAAAAGCGAAGACCGAGGCTGCTCGGTGCTGGAGCAGCTCCAGAGCCCCGCAGCTACAGCCGGAGCCCTCCCGGCGTCCCCGCAGTCCGGGGTGCCCCCGACCGCGGTCGGAGCGGCCGCTGGGCCCGAGGAACAGGTGGGCGCCCCGGAAGGTCCCGGCGAGCGGCGGCGGGGCCGGCCCAGAGCCCCCTGCAGGCCGCGCCCGAGCCGCGGCCTGGCGTGGGGG
>VWYI01003332.1:360868-431607 GCA_013399455.1 Anthoscopus minutus | reverse complement strand
AGCTCCCGCAGCAGCTCCCGCAGCCCCGGGACGGGCCTGCGGAGCCGGCTCGGGGCAGGGAAGCGAGAACCGGCGGCTGAGATCCGGGAATCCGCGATCCGGGGCCGCCATGGATCTGGCGGAGGCGCTGCCCCTCGGGGAGCTGGCGGCAGCTTTCGCCGCGCTGCCGGTGTTCCCGCTCTTCGACACCGCCTACTTCATCATCTCCGTCCTCTACCTCAAGTACGAGCCCGGTGAGTGCGGCCCTTGGCCCGGGGGGCCCCGGGGAGAGCTCCGGTGCCGCTGTGCCGGCACAGACCCCGCACCGACAGGTTCTGCCGCCCGGCCGGCCCTCTCCTCTGCCGCCTGGCACAGGCGGTGTCACAGCTCCGACACCTGTGTCTAAATATACACCAGGAAAAACCCCCACGAACCCGTGACTCTCATTTTGAGAAATAATCTTGGGTTTTATTTAAGGCTTGATTCCGGCCGCATTGAAGTGTTTAAGTTTGGTCACTTGGCTGCCGCCCCAGGACTGAGAGTTGCGTTTCTGGCCCGTCCTTGGTTTGAATATTTTTATGGCAGTACGTTCCTCCTGTTTATATACAAAAGGGCTGGAAGTAAAACCTTAGTTTTTCCCACCCTCTGGACCCTGCCCTGAGCAGTTCTCAGGCCCCTGACTGACCTTGCTTTGTTTGTTCTCTTGGGTTATATTGCACAGATCGATAGATCTGCGCCTTGGCTTTCACCTTCTGCCTCGTCACAGCCTGGCTGTGCCTCCGTCTTTTTCAAACACCACTTTCCCTCTGGTTTTGACAATGTGTGCACTCCTCATGCTCTGTTTTGAGCAGTTTCACTGGAACTGCACAGTGACTGAAGGGAAAACCAGCCCCGAGTTCTGGAATGATTTTCAAACCTCAGGTTGTGCGACCTCCAAGCTGTACAATCCATGCGCTGTTCCCATTAAACTCCCTGTAAACAATTGCTGGGTTTTCCAGGCCTGATCACTCCCAGCTGCCTTCCAGCACAGAGTCCTGAACCGAACAATTAACAGGCAGCCCTCACAAAAATAGCTTTTAAATATATGCAAACCCAGGAATGCACTTGGGACTGGATAAGGCTGGGGTGTACTTTTCCCCAGATTCCTGCATTGCTCCTATCCCACAGCTCCTGGGCTGAGGATCAGTGTCAGGACAGAGCCCGTCCTGTTTCCTCCTTGGAGACAGCATGGCTTTGTGAAGCCAAGGAAAAACAAGTGTTACTAAATTTAAGCCTCAAGCTAAACCTCAGGTTCCTATAGAACCAGTTTCATGTCTCGGCTCTTGCAGCTGTCTCGCTGCCGCTGTGTTTTCAGCTGGTTCAAATGTCCCCGAGGATGGAAGAGCCTGGGCACTCACAGCTTGGGCTCATGCTGATCCACTTCCTGCTGTTTAAGGTGTACCAGGTAATCATGTAGACGTAACATTTTTAGCATTTTCTCTCTTTGCCCACTGAACACAGTTTTGTGTCTGAAACACCGCACAAAGGAGCAGTTTAAGGTGATGGAACAGCCTCACAGAATTGGTGTTATTGGGAGGTTTCCCTGAAAAAGTACAAAGGTGGATGAAAATTGCTACAGGAGTTTAAAGAAAGGCCAGAGCAGATTGTGGGAGGAGACCACAAAGTATTTCCAGACTAGCACAGGAGTGGGGAAGAACCCTCAAATCCCCTTCTCTCAAGATAAAGAATTCCTGTTCTATTTTTGCAGGTTATCTTATGAATGAAAGAGCTGAACAGATTGTTCATGAATTCTAGAGGGCACCTAGGTTGAAGCAGTGGAGAGAATGGTACTAGTATGCATTTTATTTTTAGACTGTAAAAACACATTGATTTCAAGGGAAAAAAATGTTCTTTCTGGTGGCAGCAAATAAAGGAGAGAATCTCTCAGCCAGTTGATAAACTTCTAATGCCTCTGTTCATGTGAGATCTTCAGGGGGGTTCTGCAAGCTGTGATAATTTCTTGACCATCTCTGGTACTTGTTTGGGCTTCACACTTTTGTATTTTGTTTTACAAGTGCTTCTCTTTGGTTGCTTTGTGGGAGAACACGCACCTCGAGCCTCTCTCTCTCTTACTGGGTCTTGAAGTTCCTGCTTAATTGCTAGATCCATCTTCTCACTGAGGCTGGACTAGATGTCCTTGAGGGTCCCTTCCAGCATTGGTGACTCTGTGATTCCTGTATTTTTTCACAGGAGCTGTGGAGATGTCCCGGAAGAGCCCTTTTGCCTCCTGGCTCTGTGCCATGCTCCACTGCTTTGGGAGCTACATCCTCGCTGATCTGCTGCTGGGAGAGGCACCCATTGGCTACTTCAGCCACAACTCCAGTGTCATCCTGGCCACAGCAGTGTGGTGAGTGCCCTGCAAACCCTCCTGACGTGGCACAGGCTGGGGAGGGAGATGTTCTCCCTGTGGGGACACAGCTCTGATCTCATGGGGATTAACTGGGGAGAGCAGAGATGGGCTGAGGCAGTCTTTGAGGCTCTTGCACTCCTGGCTCTGGTTCCCAGTTTCCCTGACCAGTTGCCTAATGCTGTGATTATCTGGGCTGGGGCACGGCTATTCATAGCAGCCACTGCTGAGCCAGGGCCAGACCACGGGAGCAGCAGCACCCACGGATCCCACACAGAGTGAGGAGTGGCACATCCCAGAAATTTCGGGGCATTTTATTCATTGGACTGGTGAAATGTGCACAAAGTAGCCTTTGATTTCCCCAGTGTGTATGGGTTGTAGGTGCTTTTGTGTGGCAGAAAGAGCAGTGTTGGGAAGCAATGTGAATGAAATTTTCATAAACAGAAGTCTCGGAGTAAGTCCCTCAGCTATCTAGTTTTCTATACTTGAAAGATCTTTTAGGGCTGAAAAATATGGCAATCTTCTGGAAAAAGTAGTATTTGAAATCTGTCCTCTGTCTGAATATCATTTCAGTATATGTAGCTTCTTCTATATGAACTGATGCTCCTGGACAATGCAAGACACAAACTTCTAAAAAAAATCTGAATTAAAATTACTGGGTTTTATTCAAGATGGAGTAGTGAGGGCTCTCTGAGTTACTGAGGGCTCGCTGCTTTGTTGCTATAGAGAGGCTTCATTGCCTGCTGGTTTCCCTTTAGAATTACCTATGAAATCAGGAATAATTTTTTTTAGATTTTTCCTTCTCCTTCACCCCCACCTGCCACAACTCAACTTGCCACACCACCCCTCTCTGCACATCCCAGATCAGAACGAATCTGTGGTCTTTTTTTGCAGGTACCTGATATTCTTCTGTCCCATGAACCTGTTCTACAAGTGTGTCAGCTTCCTGCCCGTGAAGCTCATCTTTGTGGCCATGAAGGAGGTGGTCCGGGTGCGCAAGATCGCGGCCGGGGTGCACCACGCCCACCACCTGTACCACCACGGGTGGTTCGTGATGATGGCCACAGGATGGGTCAAAGGTGACACCTGAGATGCTCCAGAGGCTGCAGGGAGGGCTGGGACAGTGTGGGGGCAGCTCAGGGGGAGCAGCAGGGAGGGGATGTGGGCTGGGGGAGCTCAGGGTCCCACCACGCAGGTGTTTGTGCAGCCTTGCAGAATGGGTGAGGAGCTGGAGTCAGGAGTTCTTGGGTTTTTTTTCTCCTGTGATCTCTGACATCACCTGTGTCTTTTCAGGGGGTTCTGCCAGTTAGTTTTCCTTTAAGGCTGTGTTTGGAACAAGCACTTGAGCATCAGTAACTGCAGGAGGCAAATGCCTTTTCCCTGCATCAGGATGCACTTGGTAGAAAGTTGAGGAAGCATTTGCCCTGCTCTGTTGGCTTAGGTTAACTTTTAAATTTAGGGAGAATGTCACGAACCCTTTGTCCCCATGAGGGTCCAGAGCCCTCTGCTGTGGCAGCTCCAGCTGTCTGACAGGTTTCTCTGTCTCACAGGTTCTGGTGTGGCCTTGATGTCGAACTTTGAGCAGCTGCTGCGTGGGGTCTGGAAGCCTGAAACCAATGAAATTCTTCATATGTCCTTGTAAGTCAGCAGCCTGGAAATTCCCAATCAGATGAAGAATGGAATGAAAGAAGCAGTCAGGACTGGGTGCAAATCTTCCAGAAAACCTCTTTCTTTCTCTTCCAGCCCTACAAAGGCCAGTCTATACGGCACAGTCCTCTTCACTCTGCAGCAGACTCACTGGCTCCCCATCTCTGAAGCCAACCTCATCTTCTTTTTCACCATGTTCATGATAGTCTGCAAGGTAAGTTTACAGCAGCTTTGTTGCCAGCAAATTACAGAACCTAAACTGGGAATATTCACCTTCCTGAGCCACAGAATTCACTGGCTGTAGGATCTGCTTGGGAAATTCAATGCTGAATTCTCCCATCACACAAGCAGCTCCTTGTGCCTTGAGTCATGTAGCAGCAGGGGCAGTCTCTGGGGTCAGTAGAATGCTCAGTGGTCAGTATTTCCTTGCTCTGTGTGATCTCTAAGTGTTCCCTGTTGCCTGGCAGGTTTTCATGACAGCCACTCACTCCCATGCCTCACCCTTTGCTCCGCTGGAAAACCTCGTCTGCCCCGTCCTCTTTGGCTCTGTTTCCAGTGGGCACCCAGGCCACCACCACAACCACCATGGAGCCTCCCACGAGGTTTCCCACCCTCCTCCTCCTCCTCCTCCTGCCAAGTCCAAAGAGGAGCTGAACGAAGGCACGAGGAAACGGAAGGCAAAAAAAGCTGAATAAAAAAGCAGCTGCACAGAAAATAGAAAATTCTTCCAGAGCTGAGTCTCAAAGCCACCTGTGACCTTCTTTATGCTCCAGTCCTTCTCTCAGACTCCAGAGGAGAGGTGGAAGCCAGTACACTGCCAGCTGGGTCCCTGAATTTCATTTTTGCTCTGTGTGCTGCTGCTTGCTTCTTGGTCTCTGCCTCTGTATTCTGATCAGATTTTCAGGGATTTGTAGGTTTGTGCCAGGGTGGTAAGTGGGTGCCAGTTCCCAAGCTGTCAGCAAATCTGATGCAGCATTTTCAATTGATGTAAACTCTTTCACTGTGTTTATTTATGAATGAGAGGAATGGTTTGTGTTCCTTTGAGTTTTCACTGACCTTTTCAGTGTCTGCCAAAACAACAAACTGTTAAGGCACAATGTGGAAATCAGGTTTCATACTCGAGGAAATTAAATGGCCTGGTATGAGCCTGGTCTGGCTTTTCCCTGCTCCCACAGCTGCCATATTTCCAAGTAATGTGACATTTTAAATGCAATAAGGACATGGCCTTTGGCCGAGCCAAACCCTGTTCACCTCAGTTCCCTCTGATTCTAATGGTCAAGACATTTTAATTTGCTCTACCAAGTCTGTGTTTGCAAGAGCTCTGAAGCTGTGAAGTGCTCCCAGTGCCATGTGTTGGCACTGTCACTATCCTAGGCTGTGTGTGGCGTTGCTGCACGTTGTTACTGAGCGTGTCCCACCCCAAACCTGATCCTATTGAACCAGGGGAGAAGCATGGCTCTGGTTTTGTTTGTAATCCTGTGGGATACAAGAGTGTGTGTGAGTGTAAGTATTTATTACTATTTATTTATAATTGCCAGGGCACCTAAGTAATGGACCTGAAGCTGGCTTTTTTTTAACGTTGCAATTGTAACTTGTAATCATGGCCCTGAGCCCACAGCCACATGCTGGTTTGGGCTTGCAGTGATCCTGGTGTGCTCCAGGACAGCCTGAGCACTCCCTGTGTGCAGGGAGAAACCTCTCCTATATTCTTGAATTCAGATAGAAAGGCTGAAGCAGGGCATTTCACCAGCTGGTTAAAAAACTACTTTAAAGGACTGGTAAGAGCACATCAGCTGAAAATACTGATTACCTTCTGTAGGTCCCCTTGGGCCAAACTGCTGGGCTGTGAATGCAGCCTGTGCCCAGTGAGTGAAGAATCTGAACTGCCTTGCATGGCTCAGGAGGGTTCTGTCAGCTCATTCTGCTTAGTGAACACTGGCTTTGTAGAGTAGTTCAAAGCTGTTCATATAGCTGATTTTCTTCTTATAAATGGCATCTTCCAAGGGCTGGCATCACCACAGGGAGAGTGGCAAGCCTGGGGATGCAGCACTGGGCATTTTCCATCCCTAGCAGTGAGGCTGCAGCTGGGAATGGAAAGAGGATTTAAGAGAAGTGAGGGTTTGTGTGTGTCCCTGTTCCAAATTGCAACTGACGGTTCATTGAAGGTAAGAAACCATCCTTGTGCACAAGCAGAGGAAAGCCAGTAGGGTCAGATGATCTGTGGGCCTGGGGTTTGACAGTGCCTTAATTTTGTGAGTTTCCCTCCCCTTCAGCAGAAAGCAGGAATTCTGCCTGGCAGCTCCACAGTCTGGTCCTGCAGATGCTGCTCAGCTGGAGCCTGATGTGTCACGAGCATGCACGAGCCTGAATAAATGTTTTATGAGGTGTCTGATCCATGGGGAATTTTGTTTTATAAAAGCCGTCAACAAATAAAAATTGTGAAGTGACTCTGATTGCCCAGTGGGACCTGAGGAAATCTCTGTGTTTGTTTTACCCTTCCCAGTCCCAGGCAGCCACACAGGAGCTCTGTGTCACCAGAACCTGGGGACAGAACGATTCTGAGTGAAGAAGGAGATCAGACTTTATGACATGTTCAGACATAGCTGTAGGACAAAAAGGGAAATAACAGGGTGAAAGGTGTTTGTGGTGTTATTCTCAGAGCAGACTTGCTCAGATTTTAGGGAAGAAAATAAGAAAATTGACTCCTGTGGTGTTTGTATCAGTTGTCTCTATTTTTCCTTTTGTCACTGTAAGAGGGAGGAGGACATTCACCTGGGACTGGTAAATACACACACACACACACAGTTCCAGCATATTTATGTGGAGCATCAGTATTTGAAACTGGAAAATCAAAAATCTCTGGATGAGTGAATACTTAGCATGGTCCTGTAGCCTGCAGCTCTGCTCCCTGAGTGCAGAATCTTTGCTCTGCAGTCTTTGGACCCTGAATCAAATGGAACTGAATCAAATCACATGCTTCGAATCAAACACAGAGAAAAGAAATATCCCAAAGGAGGTTAAAATTTAAGCTCTGGACACCTTCAGAGTACCCAAAATGAGTGGGATTAGTTTTGAGGAGACAACAGCCACAGAGGAGGAGTCACAAGTTCCATTTAGTGAAGTGTTTCCCAGTGAGAGAGATGGAACTTGTCTTGAATTTCCATGGCTCAGCACTGGCAGTCTGGTACAAATTCCAGCCTGGTGTCCTTCATCCCAAGAAGCAGAAATGGGCCTTTGGAAAAGCAGCACATTTTAACCAGGGCTGTCTCTGGGGAGCCCCACCTGACCTATCCAGACACTTCCTTCCTTCGGGCTCTGCTCCAGGCAGAAAGGAAATGGGAGTAGGGTGTTTCCCAAAGGGATGGAGTCATTTGTTTCCACAGCTCCGAGGTGGAAGTGATGAGGAAAGCATGACAGCCAGTCAACCCAAACAAGAATCTGCAAAGCCCATTTATGTTTTGAAGGGTTTCTCTTGTCTCCCCAACAGATTTAAGTCTTTTAAATTATAAACAATCCTTAATTTAGAGCAGATGAGAGTGTAAATTGCACTGGAAAAGGGAATTTCCATTGGTATGATCCACCAATGGAAAAGGTCGGTGCAAGTCTTACACTAAAGAAACAACCCAGAAAATAATGGATCTCAACATCTCAGGTGGTTAAACCATTCTGCCCTGTGACATCCAGTTCAGGGTGATTTTCCTCAGGACCTGTAAGTGAACAGGCTGATGAGAGCAGGTTTTTCACATCCTCTGAAGAATCCCACGATGTCTCCAGAGTCTCTGGCTCCACAGAATATTCCCAGCTCCCAACTCTGCTGCAGCCCAGGGCAGGACAGGAGCCTGCCAGGGCTCAGGGGCTCAGACTTCCACGGGACAGACGTCATTCCCTCCAGAGATGTCCTGATCTGATAACTTCTGATACTGACTCCAGCGAGACCAGGCTAAATTTAGCAGTAGGTTTAATCCTCAGAGAGGCCCTGGGTGCCTGCTGGGAAAAGCAAATGTTTCAGTTGCTGTTTCAGCATTTCATGTGGATTGACAGGTTCCCCTCTGCTGTTGCAGAGCCAAACCTGGTGCCTGCAGCTTTTCCATCGTGGCAGATCAGCTCCACAGATAGGGAAAGCTCTACAAGCCTTATGTATTTGTAATTTTAAAAAAACCACCAACAAACAAACCCAGAGGATAATTTTACACAAAGCATTAATAATTCTTCACAGTAAATGAAGTAACAAAAAGAGGAGGGCAAAGGAAAGAATTTCAGTTTGTGTAAGAAAGGGCAAAGCCAGTGCAAGAACACCAAGCCAGAGCAACCAGTGCTCCTGGTTTCCACTTTTCCTTTTGTTACTGATGCCAATATTTACATTCTTGCACACTTTGTTCAGAGAATAAACAAATTATATAATCCAGCAAGGCAGAAAGACCCAGAGGATAAAGATGGATGTTACCTTGGCCATCAGATGAGCTGTACAGAAGTTGTTCCTTTTAACACTTGCCAGGTGATCAGTTGCCAAATGCCTGCTCCTTCCTGCAGCCTGTTCATGGTGCTTTAAGGGCAAACAAAAGCATTAAAAATCAGAGCTTTAAGTGTTCCAGAGCAGCACAGCTTTATCTGGCCCTTAGCTAAGATTCTCTGTTTTATGGTTCTTGTGCTGCTCTTTAGAGGATGTAACTGGCTCTGGTGAGGATAATAAGGAAGGTAAGGCTGGGATAAAATGGCATTTCCTATGGCCTTAGATACCCAGGATTTTTGCTGCAGCAAAGATTTTTGTCTAGAGACATTTTAATTCCTTGTGCAAAGATATCAGAATATACATCTATACAAGACTTTCCAGAACGGTCTCAAAGGTGGTTTGAATTTAGTGCGAGCTGCTTCCATCCGGGAAGACAGGACACAGACAAGGCAAACCACTCACAATGGAGAAGTGACGCTGTTGATGCCAAATACTCTGCGCAGTGGGTTGATATTTTCCTCCTCAGGATGCTCTTCGTATTGCCCCCAAGGCATCTGGTTCATCCTGCGTGCCCATCCACCGCAAGGAAACGCCAATTAAAGGGGTTTGAATTTCATCAGACATCAACATGACTTGGTGAACACCCACAAAATCACCTCCGAGCTACGAATTCCATCCGGCTCCGAAGGCAGCAGTCTGTGAGCGAGCTGCTGGGGGCCGATGGCTCCGGGAACAGGCGGAGAGTGAGAAATGGGTTCCCTGTCATGCCAGAGCCCACGCTGCCATCCTGAGTCACAGTTGCTACTCACTTCACCCCTGTGATGACATCTGTGACAAAAAGATGTTGATGGTGCTAAGATCAACAGTCATGAGCACCTTGGAGTCTGGTCTTTCTTTCACACTTGTGCATTTGCGTCTTTCACACACTATCCTTAGAAAAAGTGCCATTTCTATTTCCTTATCTGCTTCCTTTACTTGCCAAAAGCGAATCTGGGGAGGGAATTTTTTTTAAAGAGCTTGTGAATGTCAGGAAGAATCGGTGTGAGACAGTGATTCCGTCTTAGCCTTAGGGTACAGGTAGGCTATAGCCCTGGAATGCAGGAAAACAGGTCTGAGATGTTTAGAGCCTTCAACATTTTTATAGCCTAAGGAAATCCAGAATGTCCCCGGAAAAGATTTCGTTGGCTGACTTTGTTTGGTTTTGATTTGCAAATTACAGCGAGCTCCCCCAAACCCGTAACGCAGACTCGGCATTCCAGCAGAAAGCAAATTGCTGCTTCCCGATTATCCCAGCCCCTGGTGCTCCTCAGTGCAGCTGTCAGGTCTTGGCATTCCAAAAAAATCCCCTCTGCTCCCAGTGCCCCCAGCTGCCCGAAGCAGCGAGTGGAGCTGATTTTCTTTGTGTGTGACAAGAGCTGCTGCGATCGGGGACAATGGCAGGAGATGCAGTGGGAGAAGCAGGGAACACATCCCAACTTGCGGTGCTTTGAAATGCAGCCGAAAAATCCATGATTCATTGTCCCGGTGTTGGCTTAGATTCGATTTAGAATAAAGTATGCTAAACCCTAATGTAGGCTCTGTGCTGTCTGTCTGTCTCTCGAGGTAAGGCTCCCTGCCTGTTTGATTTATGACAGATTAGGATGTTGGTTAATCTCCTTTTATTTGGGTAGATGACTGTGGAGATTAATCAAGTATTGTCTGCAAAAGAAGCCTGTAAATGCAGATCAATAATTTTTCATTAATTATTCCTCTATATGCCAGAGGGATACAGCCAGGGATAGACACCAGACTCTCAAATCTCATTTCATGAGAGAACCAGGAAAAGCACAGCAGCTGCTCTGGCTGATACTGGCTCTCCCTGACATGCTCAGTTCAATTTCCCGGAAAAGACAAAAATGCACAGAAATTACAGATTATGGGCTATGTGAGAAGCAGAAGGTGGCCCTGAGTGAGGGAATCTGCTGGGCTGGCCGAGCACCATCCCTGTGTGCACAGGACGTGGGGAAAGCAGCATTCCTTGCGGGAAGAGCTGTCCTGAACACCTGCAGGAGCAGAGACTGGAGCAGAGTGGAACGGCAGCGTGCTGGGGATGCTGGAAACCCGAGCAGCCGGGCGGAGGGACGGCAGAGGATGCTCCGGGAGCAGGGCAGGAGCCGCCTGTGCTGCCGGGGGCTTCTGCTGAGGGGGCTGCACCTTCTCTCTCTCTGCATTCCAAGGGCATTTGGACAAAGGAGGGGTTTTCCCTGCTTGCTCCCTGCTGCCAGCCGCAGTTTCCTGCCCCTGAGCGCAGGCACCGACCCCGGGGTGAGCGCTGCAGCCTCGGAGCCGCAGCCGGGGATGTGCAGGTGGGCCATGGATGCTGTCCTGCCCTTCATGACAAACCCAGGAGCAGCAGCCAAACACCTCCTGCTTCTGGGATTCTGCTGTCGGCTGTAGTATCCCTCAGGAAGGGGGTTTTCTTCTCTCCTTCTGATTTCTGTCTTCCTGGGCTTTTTGTAAATGATTGCATTTTTCTTCTCCGTCTTTCCCCATGTGCTGCCCTTTTGGGGGTGGTTCCCCACTCCAAAGGTTGCCATAACTGTGCACAGTGTAAACACTTTTTAGTAAATTCACTCTTACCCCACTTGCCAGAAGGCAGAGGCAGGGCAGAAGCTCACTGTGGCTGCCTGGGTGTAAAAAATCTGCTTTAAATGGCTGAGAGGGCCTGAACCATCGATGCTGCTGCTGCTAAAATACTGAGACAATTATTTCTAAAATAGTCAGAGGTGGTGAACAAAGGGACCCCAGGTGTACAAAACCTGACAGGGAGCACACCCGGCACCTGAGGAAGAGCCCCTGGGGATTCTGTGAGTGACAAACACTGGTTGCTATAGAGATCTCTGTCCTCTTCAAGCACAGATGGATCCTGCCAGGATGCAGTGAAGTTCCAGTCAACCATTTCCTCCCAAAGTAGCTGAAATTTTCCCAGGCTTTCCTTAAGGCCAGGAGCAGGCAGCATTCTGGAGAGAGGCACCACAGACTGGTGTTCATTCCAACACTCATCTCCTCTTTCAGGAGAAATCTGTGCTGAGGGAGCTTAGGCAGCCCAGACAGCACCAGGAGCTTCAATCCAGACACACACTGGGAACTCCTCTGTGGAAAGATGGTTCCTCTCCCTTTCCAGCCTTCCAGCCTGGTCTGAATCTTTTTCAGCTCAGCTTTTTTCAGGTAAATCAGCCAAAATGTCCTGGAGCTGCTGAAAGCATCAGGCACTCCCTGCTGGTGTGGCACTGCGGTGAGACAGCTGCTCAGCAGGGAAGCTGCATTTTGCAGCTTCATTTGGGAGAATTCTGCATTAAATCAGGAATTAATGGCCCTGGCAGCAAAGCCACGTTCAGCCCAGGCACTACTGTGCACTTCCAGCCTGTCCAGGCACGAGGCTTTCCCAAAATCCTGGACAACACACGCTGCTTTCCCGTCCACTGCTGGAACAGCAAGAAGTGTTTGTGGAGAACTTCTCCTCTTGGACAATGCCCAAATATTTCCCACTTCCTCTGCCCACTGGGACACAGTTGCCAGACTGAGCTCCTAAAGTGGTAACTGGCAGTGGGTAGCAGTGACTCAGATTTTCGGGAATTACAAAACTCAGTTTCCCCCTTCAGAAAAATCATTCCCTCGGACTCCATTTTTAAACAAGAAAGCACAGGCTTAGAGGGGCTCTCAATTCCACAAAAAGTGCCTCCCAAGGGAAGGAAACACAGCAGGATCTCGTCCCCTGGGTGCAGGGAGGTGAATGTGCTGTTTGGACAGGGAGGTGTCTCCAGCCCAGGCAGAGATCCGTGTTTGGAACTGTTGGAGCTGCAGCTGCTGGAAGGAATCCATGAGAACTGCAGAGAAGCTGAAATTTAAAGTTGAACTCGGTGATCTTGGAGGTCTTTTCCAACCTTATTGATTCTATGATTAGCCAGCATGCAAGGACACAGTGTGGGGATTTTACCTACAACACCTGCCCGGGGTGTGTTAGACCTCAGGCAGTTTTGGGAACAATTTTGGGATGGAGGATGCACCATGTCAGCGGATTTTCACTAAAAAGACAATAAATTAAACCCACTCTCTCGCTGTAAGGTTTGGAATTCCTGTGGGCTGGAGTGTAAAGTGACACAAGAATTTCCTTTAACTCCTGCAGTCTTGGTGAGAGCTCATGAATTATTCCAGGGCTTTGTGCTAAGCCTTGCTCCCTGTGGGACAGCAGTGCAGACAGGACAATTCCCACCCCGAGGGAGCCCTTTCCTCTCTGACACTGGCACAGGCTTCATCAGTGATCACTTTTCACTTAGGCCAGACCCAAGGAAAGTTGCAGATAGAGCCATTCCCCTTCCTAATTTTAGCACTCCCTCTTGTACTGCTTTAATCACATGATTCTGTAATGCTATGAAAGTTTATATTATTTTGGGGAGAGACTGTGCCAGTTCTGAAGTAATTTTAATCTCATATCTCAGACACACTTTTATATTTGTTGTATAAAAATATATATTTATTTCTATTCCTTATATATTTTAATTTTGCAGGTATGAAAAGTATCCATGAACAAAATATTGTGTATCAGTGAACAGGAGAGGCTGCTGGGAGTGCAGGAGTCTGCATGTATGTGCTTAATTTCTTTCTGTTTGCTTTGCCTTCTTAATTTATCTGAAATTTCCCTAGCTGGCTGTTTGATTTAGTTCAGTGAATGCATCACTTAAAAGGTGTCACACAGATTTTTCTGGAAAGTGGGAATCTCTCTTGTAAAAGGCACAGCAGGGGAAGCAGTGTAAGAATTTCAGACTCTGTGTATGAAAAGCTTCCCTGGGAGCAGAATTGCCTTTTATTTGGGCTCTTTCTCACTGCTGAGCTGGCAAACAGCGCAGCGTGGGGGGCTTAAAAAGGGATGGAGGATTTGCTGCAGCAAGGTGTAAGAAATGTGTTTTTCTGAATCAATGCTGCTGTGCTGTATTCTGTAACCAAACAATCCAAAATGTCTCAATCTAGACTTTTCATGTTCTTTTTATTTTTTTAATCACAGAATCCTGGATTAGTTTGGGTTGGAAGGGACCTTAAAACTCATCCAGTGCCAGCCCTGCCATGGCAGGGACACGTCCCACTGTCCCAGGCTGCTCCCAGCCCTATCCAGCCTGGCCTTGGGCACTGCCAGGGATCCAGGGGCAGCCACAGCTGCTCTGGGCACCTGTGCCAGGGCCTGCCCACCCTGCCAGGGAACAATTCCTGCCCAAGATCCCATCCAGCCCTGCCCTCTGCCACTGGCAGCCATTCCCTGGCTCCTGTCCCTCCATCCCTGGTCCCAAGGGCTGCTTCCATCCAGCCCCAGGCTGCTCCCTGTGACCCTCCCAGGCACAGGGTGGGATTGCTGGGGTGCCTGTGCAGGGCCAGGGGTTGGACTCCACAACCCCTGTGGGTCCCTTCCCACTCAGGATATTCCAGGATTCTGTTTAATGGTTCTGTGATTCACATTCCTGGCTTGAGGGGTTCTGCCCCAGTCCTTCCATGCAGACCTGGCTGTGCAGAGAAATGCCCCCCTGGAGGAGGCATGTCCAGAAGTCCAATGTTTGAGGTAAATCACTTCTCTCCTTTCTGTTCTGTCCAAAGGCCACCAAAATGTGTGTGATGGACCAAAAAATATTCCCAAAATGCTCATCGATTTTCCATCTCCTCACAGGACAAATACTGCTGTACCAATTTCCTAGAACTTTTGAATAAAGTGTATTTGTATGATTGAGTTGTCTGGATTTCAAGGCTTGATTTAGGTGGATCATCACCTTCAAACACCTGGACATAAGGGTTTATATCATCCTTTCATTTCTGTACCCAACTGGAAAAAAAGTGCCATGTGTAAATCCCACTGCATATAATTCAGGTGTAATTTAATCCTAATTACACTAATTTGCACAGAATTTCTAGCACAAAATAGGCTATTGAAACATGGGAGATCCTTCTGTGGCAGAAGGTAGGCTTGAAATATTGCAGCAAATAATCTGCAGTCATGAGGTTCCTTGTGCTGAAGACCAAGTTGTTTACTGGGTCATCCATGGCCCCAGATCCCCAGGTTTTTCACAGAGATTTTGAATATCTCAGTGTCTCTTGCAGAGTTCTGGCAATTAGAGTTGCATGTCCTTGCCCACGTGAGGGGGTTGGAATGGGATGATCTTTAAGGTCCTTTCTAACCCAAGCCATTCTGTCATTCTCCACTGCTGATGTTCAGACTCGTCTAAAAATGAAACATAATTTTTCCCATATCGCTGTTTTTACATTAGTAGTGACTAGTCCTCCACGCTGCCACGGTTTGCTCAGTAACCAGGGAAAAAAAGCACAAATCCCTCTTGCAAAGAAGCAGAAATGAAAATGCCATAGCAACCAGCAGGGACAGAGCTGGGTGTCACTGCAGGCTGGCACCAGCTCCCTGCTTCTGCCTTAAATCCTCTGCTCACTCCTCCTAAGCCCTGAGAGCTCCCCAGCCCAGCTCAGTGTCCTTGAAGCACTTTGGTGACAGCCCTGAAGACAAATCCACACCCAGAGCTTTAAGCCTTGCACAAGGGGAGGCTCAGACACCTGCACAAGTGCCAGGTGGCCTCGGGGGGTTGTTTTGGCTTTAGAAAGGGAGAAAGTTTTGCTGATCCAAGACAATAAATGCACCAAGTCTCAGGGCTATCCGTGAAGGCACGAGTAAATAAATAACCCATTAAGTATTTGTGCGGGTTTGTCTCTGATTTCTCTTGCACCAGAGGTCAGCAGCAGAGGGGCAGAGGTGAGAGCTGAGCCAGCACGGCCGAGCTCTGCCCTCCCAGCCGGGTCACAGGCACAGGTGGCACCTGCAGGGGACACTGGGGTCCTCAGCAGAGCCTGCAGCTCCCAGCAGAGTCCCCAGCAAGGTCCCAGGGCTCCCTGTCCCCTGGCAGTCCCCGCTCAAAGCCTTCACTGTGGGTTTGTGCTTGGAGCTCCTTCTGTGCTTCCCGGCTCCGTGGGCAGTGGATGCTGGCCCTTCCCAGGACCTCACCCTTCAGTTCCAACCAAAATTCCCAAATTCTGTTCCCGTGGTTCTTCTCCACCCCCTGCCAATCTCACAGCACCGCTGGCCAGAGCCCCCAAAGCAATTCTGCTTCCACTGCCTCACCCTCACTTCTGGAAATGTGTTTGTCCTTGGGCAGGGGCAGGCTGGGCTCTGTCCCCACGCAGCAGGGAAGCCACAAGGATGCTGGAATCACCACAAGTCTGGGCCTCCCGGGCAATCCCAGGTGCACAGGCAGCATCCAGCCCCCATCCCAGCTGTCTCTGTGTTACCCAAATCCTTGGGATAAATAAACCCCCCTAACACTGCCTTTGTAGTGTCAGTGAGTCAGGAATTATTTTATTGCTGTCCACAGTTTGTGTGTGTGTGTCTGACAAAGCCCCAACCTCCACACAGTCCCTGATACAAAACTTTGCCACTTATTTTTAGCAAACAAAGAAATCAATATTCATTGGTTCCAAGTTACATAATTCTCTTTGTTAATTAGTATTCCATCCTCTAGTAGTTCTTGATTTCTCACTCTTCATTTTAATTTGGTCCACATTCTTTAGTCCTTTTATCTCTTTATCACATGGGGAGAGCTTTCCAGCTTTCCAGGCCTTAAGCTCCTCTGTATCTTCTGGTTACTCCAAGGTCCTTGAAGAGCCATAAATTTAAGATCTCAGATGTTCAAGCTTCAACATCCTTTGGCTCTGTTTGTTGAGGCTGGTCAGTGTTCGTTTTAGCAATTTGAAGTTTTGGTGATTTAGTCACCAACGTAACAAGAAGAGCCTGTGAAGAAACTTTACCAAGAGTAAAAGCTAAAAGTGAGCACTGCTTACAATTAATTAAAACAACTAATTAAAAATTGGTCAGGAAAGTTGCATCATTCCCAGCCACTGCAGCAGTGCAGGAACACTGGCCCTTGTCTACCTGTTGCAAGCTCTTCTGAGCAGCCACTGCAGCCACCTGAGGATTCCAAGAAGCAAACCAGACAAAGGATACCCAGCTGGAAAAAGAGGCTGGTTCAGAGAATGAAGCAGAACAGCTGCTCAGCAACCTTAATTAAGAATTAAGAATGACAAGCCCCTGTCCCCAGTGCCTCCCAGTACAAACTGTGTCTGCAGTAAAGACTCCAGCAGCCCTCAGCACAAGGACAATAATAAATACCTGAAACAATTAGTGAGCAGCTCACTGCTGTTACAAATCACCAGATTTTAGGGAACCTTCGATGCCGAGGACAGATCAGAGGGGAGCCAGGGCAGCTTCTGCAGGAGCTGGGCCACCACACAGCTCTGGTCTTTACTGGATAACATTTCCCAGTGTTTTAGGCAGGACAATGATAAACCCCACACACCCCTCATCCTTTATGGGCCACCAGGCTTCGGAATGTGCAAATTTCCTGAGCAGGTGCAAATTTCTGTAGGGTAAGACAGTGCTGTGACTCTTGCTGGGGACATCCCACCTCAGTCCTGCCCTTCACAGCCTGCTGAGGGACATTTGCTCACAAATCTGTTCAGCATTTCATTTGCCACCATCTCCCCTCCAGACCAACCAGGCTTGCAGTGGTTCAGTCCTGATCCCCAGCAAATTCCTCCTCAGTCTCCCACTGTGGCACACAGACCCTGGTGCTGCTCCTGGACTCTGTGGAGAGTTTTCTGCCTGGTGCTGGGGGACTCTATTCATAGCTTCCAGTGATCAAGATATATATATATTCTTAAAACCAGTATCCATAACCAAGGAGATCTAAAGAAGTTTTACAGGCTCTGTCATTCACTCTTCACACATGTAAAATTCTACTGCAGCAAGGGAGGAAGAAATTTATTATTCCTCTGCAGAAAGGCAGCCTGCCTTAGACTGCAGCAAGAGAAATTTAGTCAGGAAAAGCATTTCCTGCTAACAGGCAAACAATGGAAGCCTTGGAAGTGCTGTCTCTGTACCAGGAGCTGGGTGTCTGGCACTGAGGTTGTGAAAACAAACAGATCAATCCACACTCCAGATCTCCAGCCCACTGCTCTGGCTGTTCTTTGACACTGTCCCAAACCTGGGGAAGATGAGTGAATTGCCACTTCATTTACTTCATGCTGGAGGAACTGAGGAGCTAGAAAGGGATGTGCTGGGTAAGGAGAGGGGAGTACAGAGGTGTGCTTTGCTTGGTGCCTACAGCCACAGGTAAGGATCACACCCTTTCTGCTGGGCTGTGAGAAGGAAGCTCAGAGAAGAGAAATAAGCTAACTCTGTTATGCCAGAATTATCACCACACTCCCTCAGCAGCTGAAAGGAATGATCTAGATACTCCAAACATCAGGAAGAAAGCCTATCTAAGAATCTACTGAATTTAAAAAAAACCCCAGACTACAGAATGTTAAAAATATTACAGAAGGAACTGTGACAATGGGAGCCCTCCACATCCCCAGCAAAGCAGTCCTAGCTCCTCTGCAAGTGCCTGTTCATCCTTCCATCCCTTCCTTCCCCAAACCAGCATTTTTTTATCTCAGACTTTTCAGAATAACAGTGCATTCCCAGGGCTGATGTTCTCTGCTCTAATAGCATTTCTCCCTGCAGGGAATATGAACTGGATCTGCTGTAAAATAACTGCCTCTGCAATGGAGAGTGTTGCTGATGACTTTGCCATGCGTGCTGAACCTGCAGGCCCCTGTACACACAGCCCTGAGGGTAGCACCCATCTCAGGGACAACAGCAGGACACAAATGTTCACCTTGGGAAAGAACTGGATTTTTCCTTTCCAAGTACTTTTATAAGGAACTGAAACCAGTGACTAATTTATCTGTTCTGGGATTCGTAACAAGATTCATGCACTGTCAGCCATCTGGATTCCCTTGCAGCTTTAAAGCAAACTAGAGGACAGGGCACAGAGTGCTGCTCCTGTCTTCTCCTTGGAATGGAAAACCCACTGCTTCCTCAGGGAAAAATCCACCCCATTACATTTCCCAGGTTTTACACTGCAGCCATCCCTGTATTACCTGATCAGGCCAGCTCAGCCCATTTCACATTGTACCTCACAGAAATACAGCCATGGCTGCTCTCACAGGCTCACCAGAGCCATGCTCTAAAAGGTTTTTCATCCTCTGCCCTCTCAGGCATGAGGATAATCCACACAGAAGTGTTGGCCAGGCTTCTTGCCTTGGTGCCTTCGTGCCTGGAGCTCACTGTGTCAGCAGTGCCTGAGCTGGTGCAGGGTCTGTTCCTACCCTTTGTGGACATGATTTTCTGAGCCTGAGAGAGTTCTTCAGCCTGTCAGGGGCTGATCTGTTCCCAAGGAAAAGTCTTTTGGGAAAATTCTCTTTCAAGAGAATTTTTTTGGTTTTTGTAAATAGGTTTTAGTTCTCAAAACGATGTCACACAGCTGTTCTGAATGTGTTTTTCTCTTGTTCCACCAGTGGGACCAGAGAGGTGGCTCCTTTGGCCAATCATGTTGACCTGTAACACCTTATAAAAAAGGTTGCTAAACCCTGAAGTAAAAGCTTCTGCCTCATCTTAAGATCAAACCTCACTGTTGTGACTCCGAGTCCACGCTCCTATTTCGTGTCCTCTAGCAGCACCACTGTGTGGATTTCTCCAGGTGGGGCCCTACACACAACCCCTACAGACTGTGTGTAGGAATCTACCTGTCCTCAAAGGCAGGATCATTCCTGGAGCAGATACAGCCCAACATTATTTCTTATTATCCATCTGTTATGAACGAGATACGAGAAACACAATAAACAGAGCAAGGAGGAGAAAACCCCTGTTTCTGTAGGAACCCAGCTTGGAGACAAAGGCAGGAGGAAGGTCCTGTGCCTTTGTGCTCAGCCATGCCCCAGCCCCATTGGCAACTGCTTCCACAAATGAGGGGAAAGTGGGTCATTTTGTCGTCAGGACAACAACAGCACACACTGACCTAGATATGTCTGCAGGAACCTAATCTTGCTCCTGGCACAGACCACGGGGTTCAGACAGGACCAGGGGTTCCAGTGGGGGAAGCACAGCACATAAACAAGCTCAAAAATGTCCCTTTTCTGTCTGTGGCAGCACGAGCAGCCTCTCCCTCCTCTCTGTGCGTCACAGCGATGGCACTTGGTCCTGATTGCCAGTGGCTGGGATGGCTCCACCATTGTCTGGATTGTCTGGAATATGGAAGTTTTTGAGATGCTGCACACCCTTCATGGGCACTCTGCTGGGCCTTCTCCACTTTTTGAGGCTGGAAAGCTGATTCATGCCTGAGAAGAGCTGTGACAGCTTGGCAGTTCTGGAGCTTTAGGCACACAGACATCTCCCAGCCACAAGCATTCTCCTAAATCCAAAAAACACTGAGAATCCCTCATTTTGTGAGCCCCTCTCTTATTTTATAGCTGAAGTGACAGTGGGATTTTGTGAGGGTTCTCTATCCGTGGCACACATCTATTTGTTCAACTTTTAAACCATATTTGTTATAATATCTAAAGGTTTGATGAGCCAGACAACAGATCTGGTAATCAACAGAACTTCCTTCTCCATTGCAAACAGAGCATCCTCCTTGGACTTCCACAGTTCCCAAAGGGAAGAGCAAAACTCCATCCTGCTGCACTTTACAGCTTTACAAGTGGCCAGACCAAGTTTTGCTGCTAATCCCTCTCCCCTGCACTCAGCTGTCCTGGCTTCATGTCTCACTCTTGTCTTTCTTGTGCAGATCTCTTGTGATGGGGGCAGTCTGCTCTGTGGTGGCAGAAGATGAATCTGTTCCCACTGCAGGTCCAGGAGCTCCCATTCCTTAGGGAAGTGTTGGCAATAGCTTCCCCTCAAATACCAAGGGTCCTCTCAAAGGGGCCAGCATGTAGAATTTCCCATTGGCCTGCCTTTATTTGACTCTTGTGCTTAAGGGGTAACAAATATGGGGTGAAATTCTTTGTGAAAAGGCAGAACATGCCTGGGCACCAGGAGCCCTTTCCCTGGGGAAATGAGATGCAAGCAGTGAAAGGGACTGAAGCTAATATTATTTTTTACTGTTTGTAAGCTTGCCTTTGGGCTTCTCTTGAAGGAAATGGAGGAATTAAATCATAAGGACTTGGCATTGAAAGGGAATTGGAGACTTCTTTAGCTCAACAAATCAGTAACTAACATTTTATTGTTGTAGAGAACGTGCCAGTGTCCCTGGCAGATCCAAAGGGAGGTTTTGGGGATGAATGAGTGGCTCACACAGCTGCTGTCCCTGCTGGCAGCAGCCTTGTCCCTGGCTCTCAGGCTGCATCTGTCCAGGTGGGGAGGAAGGCTGGGCAACTTCCCAGCCAGGGCATCTCTTACAAACCCAGCTCACAGAACATGCCTCTCATTCAGGAAAGGGGTTGGGTTGATCCCCAGCAACCTGTGTGGGGCTTGGATTTGCAATTTCTAGTACTGCCACACTTCTAAAAAGATGACCCTTGTTTTTTTCTGCTTCAAGATTTGTGTTCCCCTTTTATTTCTGATGTTGAGTGGAGAGCATTTTATCCTTTCAGGGGCCTGGCCTCATGTCAGCGTGTGCCTGAGGCATGAAACAAAATTTCCTTTCTGAAATGTTTTAAACATGAACTCCTAGAAGCTGCCTTGCTCCCCCAGCTGTGGGCAGGAGCCAGATGGCACACACACATCTGGAGCACCATCTCTTACCAAAGTAAGAGGTGAACAGCCAGCACAGCCCAAACCGGGCAGGATCTAATCAGGCACCTCTGAGAGCAAAGGAAGCCTGTGGCTGAACAGCTCCAGGTGCTGTCAACAGAGTAAGGATGCAAGGTTTTGTCTTCTGGCATTAGGCTGTTGTCATGTGACAGAGACTGCTCCTTCCTGCTGCTTTAAAGCAAAAGATTTTAGGAAATCTGTTTCAGGCTTGGAGAGCTGTTTCATCTCACCTCTGATGCTTTTGTCTGGAGTAGCTTGTGACAGATGAAAATTTGAAATATGAAAAATACAGAGTAGGAACAGTCTCTCTGATTTCCTTGTCCCACAGGTGAAGGGTGTGACACACTGAACACATCTGCCTGAGTGAGATGCTTGGAAATATCTGAGCAAAGCCAGCTCCTTTACATGGGGCTGATCTCTGGGACAGCCCTTGTCTTCCCACTGAACTCCAGGCAGGATGTCACTGGCATCCCTCCTCCAGAGCCACAGAATCTGCTCAACCACACAGCAATCAAGAGGCAGGAAAAGCAGATTGTCCTTGCAGATCCATGCCCAGTGATCCACAGGCCCACCCACACCATGAGAACCCAGATTTCCTTGGAGATTGCAGTGTCATCTGCAGCACAGCCTGAGTCATTCAGGACTGCCCTGGGGCCCAAGGGATCCTTTGGAAGGTCACAGAAGGCAGAAATGCTTGGCAGGCAGCCCTGGGGAGCAGCAGGCAGTGCAGCCCATGGTCTCTTGGAGCTCTGTCAGCAGCAACTTGAGCTGAGCTATTCTGAGGCACCAGCGTGCTGAGTGTCAATGGTTAATCACTGCCCCGGGCTGCCAGGCAGGATCCAGCTCACAGGATTCCCAAGAATACCCAAATCCTGACAAACTGACAGGCTCAAGCTTTTCCCAGCACCCAGGGCTGGTTTGGGGAGCATCCTTACAGCTGGATTCACCACCCAGGTGTTGGTGCTGGCAGTGGCTGAGGGCTGGGAACTCTGCTCTGACAGAAAACAAAACTCACAGGAGTTATTTGTCTGCAGCTGGTTCTGCTCGTGTCACCAGGGTGAGCCACATGGCACAAACCAGGGAAGAGGATGAGACTTCTCAAGTTAATAATAGTAATAGAAAACAGAAATTGGGCCAGCTCAGAAGAATCCAGGAAGATAAAAAGAAAAAAAAAGTGGTGGAAGAGGTTGGGTCAGTGCTCATGTTCTTTCACCTGACAACACACCAAGGATATGTCTGAGCTACTCCTTTCCACTGGTGGAATAAAGGGCTTTATTCTGTCCTACCAGGCTTTTTCCTGCAGAGCTATGAGTGCTTCACAACCTAGGAGCTGCATTTGGCTCCCACCATCCTTCCAGCATCCTCCTGTAAAAATCTTTATTTATTATCTCTGTTCTTAAGCACTGAATAACCACTGAAAACTCTATAGCATCTCCACTTCACCCTGTATTTACCAGCACAACAATCTAATGCCAAACCATCCATTTTCAGCCCACATATCTCCTGAAAGGCCTTTGCAGTGCCTGCTTCTCCAAAGTTGATAAATACTTGTATGCTGGGTCACTGAATCAATCCATCACAGTCTGGGATGTTGAAAGCAGTGAGTAACTGAAAGAAAAAGTCTGCATTCATGTAATCCTTCCTGTATTAAACAGGTCTATGTCATTCTTCATATTGTCAGAAGGGAAACGGGTCACAGGACAGCAGTTTGTGCAAGTATCAGAACAGGGGATGGAATATCAAATCCAGAGGCAGCGTGTGAGCATCCTGCCTCGAAGCTGCAAACAGCTGGAATATTCCAGCACAATATAGAGAAAAATATCCTGGGTTCAAATACCAGCAGCAAGTTTAAAGGTAAAGCAATAAAGGCTTCTGCATTTTTTTATTACGCAAATCATCGGTAATGCTTTAAGGGAAAAAAAAGCCCCTGGCTTTTCCAGCTCGTGGGGCTCCCCCAGCCCTCGTTCCTCAAGGTCCCCTCGGGCTCCCCAGCCTTCCCGGCCTTCCCCAGGCACCTCTGGGGCCCTCCAACCCCTCCGGGGCTCCCTCAGCCCCGCAGCACCAGACGCCGTTCCTCCAGCCCCGGCAGTTCCAGTTCTCAGCCCCCGGCTCCTCCAGACTCCCTGGGATCCCGCAGCCCCCTCAGGCTCCTGCAGCCCCCCCGGGCTCCTCCAGCTCGGGCCCCGCAGGCGCTGTTCCCCCTCAGCCCCGGCGCGGCCCCGGCGCTCCCTGAGGCGCCGCTCCCGCCACGGCGCTCGAACGGCCGGAAGCGGCGCCGAGGGCGTGGCCTGACGGGGAATGGGCGTGTCCACACGGAGGCGTGGCCTATAAGGGGCGTGACCAATCAGAGGGCGGAGGCGCAGAGGGGGGCGGGTCTTGCCTCGGGGGCGTGACCTGGGCCGTGCGCGCTGACGCAGCGGCCGCGCGCGCCGCCGGGGCCGCGCTCGCCCGCCCGATNGGGACGGCCCCGCCCGCCCCCTCCGTGACCCGACCTGTCCCGGCCGCGGTTCCGAACTCGCCCCCCGGGGCTTGTCCCTCACCAGCCGGTATAGTGGGGTGTCCTGGGGGCTTGTCCCCCTTGTGCCGGGGGCTTCCTCGCCCTCCTCCGCTGGTTCGGTAGGGTCCCCTGGGGCCGCGTCCTCTTCCCCCGGTACCGTGAGGGCTCCCCGGGCCTGTTCCCCCCTCCCCTGGGCCGTGCCCCTCTCCCTGTCCCTGCTGTTTCTCTCTGGTACCGCGGTCATCCTCCCCAGGGACCTGTTCCTGGCTCCCCGGTACCGTGCCCCACTCCGTGCCTTGACATCCCCCAGCACGGGAAGGCCACCGGGCCCTGCCCTCCTCCGGCCCCCTGCCCCGGTACCTGGTGCCCTTCCCCGGTGCTGCGGGGCTGCTCTGGGGCCACTTCCCATGCCCTACAGTGTCTTGAGGTGCCCCCGCCCCAATTCTGGAGCTGTGGGGGGCTCCAGGGTGTGTTCCCCTGGGCCTGGGCCTCACCGTGTTCTCCTCACAGGTGGAGGATGCGCTTTCCTACCTGGACCAGGTGAAGATCCGCTTTGGCAGCGATCCTGCCACCTACAATGGCTTCCTGGAGATCATGAAGGAGTTCAAGAGCCAGAGGTAAAACCCAGGTCCTGCACCCCAAGGTGCTCCAGGGAGTTCCTCAGCTTTTCCCAGAATATCCATTGGGGATGAATATAGGGATCATCAAATCCAGCCCCTGGCCCTGCCCAGAGCCCCCAGCAATCCCACCCTGAGCATCCCTGGCAGCGCTGTCCAAACGCTCCTGGAGCTCTGGCAGCCTCGGGGCCGGGACCATTCCCTGGGGAGCCTGGGCAGTGCCAGCACCCTCGGGGGGGAGGAACCTTTCCCTGAGCTCTGTTTCAAGCCTTGGCACAGCCCCAGCCCTTCCCTCAGCTCTCAGCCTTTGTGGGATCTCTCTGCCTGTGCAGAGCCCCTCAGCCTTCACCCCATCATTCCCATCTGCACACTCACTGCCCTGTTCCTCAGTGGTGCAGTCATGTGAATTTGGAGTACTTGTACCCATCCCATCATTTTCCAGAGGTGAAATCCTCAGGAGAAGGCAAATCTGCTTTTACTTTCCACTCTGAAGTGCAGATCTCAGAAATAAGTGAAGCAGCCTGAGCAGAACCTGTGACCTGCCAGCCCTGGAAGTGGTGGCTGTCCTACCCCTTTGCCAACCTCCACACTCATCTCTCCTCTTCATGGATAACATTCCCAGGGCGAGGCTGGGCATGTTATCCATGTGGTCATTCCCTCTAATTGGGCTAATTTTTTTTTTTTTAAAGAATTGCATTCCAAAGTTACCTGACACTTCACATTTCTCTGGCGTTTTTTGGGCTTAACTTGTGTTTCTGATTTGGATAAGAGTAACAAACCCCTCTCAATTTTAGCATTGACACACCTGGAGTCATCCGACGTGTTTCTCAGCTTTTCCATGAGCATCCCGACCTCATTGTAGGATTCAATGCATTTCTTCCTCTGGGCTACAGGATAGAAATTCCAAAGAACGGGAAATTAAGTATACAGTCACCTTTGAATAGTCAGGTAGGTCACAGAGCTCTTATTCTCTAAATAAACTGTTCCATGTGTCACTGGACATGTTTGCCCAGTTTAGGCTGTGGAGATTTATATGCACTGCACCTTGCTGACATTTTTAGATGGTTTTTCAAAGCCCATGATAATGGGTGTAATATAAATTTAAATGTTTATTCAAAGAATCATAAGAGTGCTTTGGATTGGAAAGGACCTTAAAGATCACCTAGTTCCAACCTTTGATTTGTTCTCAAACCAAGTAGTTTGACTTATACAAGAATGATGATTCTGCAAGAAAACACCACTTCAACACCAAATATTTCAGTCATCATGTTTGGAAACTGAAATTCTAATTGGCCTGACATTGTTAAATGGGTTCCCAGTCTGGGTTGTGGGCAGTGGCATATTTTCAAGGGGTGATGCTGGAAGAATTGCATTTCCAGCCTTCCACTGAGAAACCAGGAAACTTGTTTAGGCAACAGGCAAAAAAGTACACAGAACTGTGAAATCATTGGATTGGTTACGTTGGGAAAGGTTTTTAAGATCATGTAATCCCCATCAAGTGCTGTTAGTGTGAAACACATTGGGATACAGATGGATGTTTCCCCTGCTTGTTTTCTGTTGTTACTGTGTGGTTGTGGAGCTGAAATAGAGCCATGAACTGAATTCTGCTGATAAATTTGTGGCTTAACTGCAGTTAGCAGCAGGAACTACCTTTGAAATCTCAGCTCCCTCAGATCTCTGTGTTGCTTAGGAATTAACACCTGTGAGGGCCTTATGTTTAATATGCCCCCTAAAGCTGGCAGTTCCTCTGCAACACCCAGTGACAGCAGAACCTGCAGTGAGGGGTGTTTGGTGCAGCCTCTCAGGTGAGGCCAATAAGGCTCAAGTCAGGTGGTCCTTACACCAGGGAGAACTTCAGGGATTATTTTAACTGGTGGAATTAATAAACCAGGTAGGGAAATTGATTGGTGACTGAAATACTTTTTCTTCCTTCTTCACATGACAATATTTTTTTAGCTGGAGACCTTGTCAGCTGGGTTGTTGATGAGCTGGTCCCTGCTCATTTTCCAACACATCTCATGTGTCCTGTGCCCCCAGGTGCCCCCAGAGCCCGTTCCCAGCGCGCTCCCTGGCAGTGGGCTGGTCTTGCACTACTCCCAGGAGAACTCCCACAACCACAGCGACTGCTCCGAGGAGTTTCGGCAGCAGCTTCCCTACAAAGAAGATAAATCCCAAATTCCTTTGGAATCTGATTCAGTGGAGTTCAATAATGCCATCAGTTACGTGAATAAGATCAAAACACGTTTCCTTGACCATCCAGAGATTTACAGATCCTTTCTAGAAATCCTTCACACTTACCAGGTAAAAAGTTTTCCGTGGAAGAGGCGGTGAGTTGGCACTGGAGCTGTTGGAGTTGTGGTTGTCAAATTTAATCTCTGCCTGTTGAACAGACTTAGAGTTCCCAAGGACTTGTCTTCATCCTACAGATGCCTTGTAGATGTTCACAGGAAATGCCAAAAAGTGTGAAAATTGTGGAACTTTGCAGGGTGTAAAGAGGTTGTAGCCAGATGTGTCTTTACTCACCTTCAGCTGCTTTTGTGATCCTGTGTGTGAAAGGAAGCCCTGTAAGAACCTGGGGCTGGCTCAGAGTCCTTTCAAGTTCTGTGGCATTGTTGTTTCTGGCTCAGGATGGGTTTTCTGGCAGAGTGAGGTATCTTTTGACTCTGTTGAACATCTGTGTGTATCTTTTCAGAAAGAGCAGCTGAACACCAAGGGCCGACCCTTCCGGGGCATGTCAGAGGAAGAAGTGTTCACTGAAGTGGCCAATCTGTTCCGGGGACAGGAGGATCTGCTCTCAGAGTTTGGACAGTTCCTCCCAGAGGCAAAAAGGTCTTTGGTAGGTGCTGAGAGCAGGGCAGGATATTGAATGCTCTGTCTGCATGTAGAATACGCAAACCATGGAAAATCAGGAGAATTATACAGCCAGTAATGAACATTGCTCCTCTTCATTGTTTGGATTTTCTCAGAACAGGTGGCTTAACCACACACTCTGTGTGTTGTTCTTTATTTGAGAGGAGAACGTTGAAATCATTATTTATTTGCTTCAGTTCACAGGAAATGGACCATGTGAGGTGAACAGTGTCCAGAAAACTGAGCATGAGAAGAATCTGGAGCACAGCAAGAAGCGATCCAGGCCGCTGCTGCTGCGTCCTGTTTCTGGCCCAGCAAAGGTATCTTTCAGCAAGTAAAAACTGAGAATAGCCTCATATTACTTGTGCTTAGTAATTGCTGAGATAAAGGTGTAGTGAATAGTGTATGAGAAACAAAATATTGAGTTATTTTAATTACTGTAGAAAAAGGGAATTTTTAATGCATGCTCAAATGTGTGTGGTGACAGGTTTGATACTAAATATCACAACCTTCTGTACTAAGTATTGGCCCTGGAAGGGGACAATTTATTGCATCTGTGCAGAATCTCAAGTGATTCTCTTTTTTTGTTGTTTCTTCTTAGCTGGGAGACATTTGACAGCGATTGCTGTGAGGACGTGACACAGCAATGCCAGATCGCTGCTGGGGAAATACAGGGTCTCAGCCTTTGCAGGGAGCTGTTCTGTGTCAACAGAGTGGAATTTGATGGCATTTGAGTCACAACATTTTAAATATAACTGCTTGTTCTTTTAACAGAAGAAAATGAAGCTGCGAGGTACCAAAGATCTGTCGGTCGCGACAGTGGGGAAATATGGGACACTGCAAGAGTTTTCCTTCTTTGACAAGGTCAGTATTTGTCCTTTTCACACATTGTCTGGACATATCTTCAGCCTTCTATGTGGTTGTTAATTGGTTGGTGTTCTGTACAATTTGTGTGTCTCTGACTTTTCAAGTGGTGGAGAAAGACTGACAAAAATTAAAATAGGTGGGTTTGGAAGATTAATAGATTGATAATGAATAATTTTCTAAATGTAAGTGGCATTCAGGTGCTGTGATCATCTCTCCAAACTGCTGCAGGTGCGCAGGGTGCTCAAGAGTCAGGAGGTCTATGAAAATTTTCTCCGTTGCATTGCTCTCTTCAACCAGGAGTTGGTTTCTGGCTCTGAGTTGCTCCAGCTTGTTACACCCTTTTTGGGGTAAGTTACTAACTTGCCTCTCTGCCCTGTGGTACTTTGTAGGCTCTACTCTGTTATTTTTTGGGAATATTGTGAACTTTTTTACAGAAGTTTTGGATTTAACTTATAAGTATCTCCTGGGAAGCACACAAGAAATTGAAGGTTAATCCGAAATGATGAATAATGAAATCTGAACCTTTAAATTTATCTATAGACCTCTTAAAAAGTATTGTGAGGGGGATATTTTCCTCTGTCTGTTCACACTCCCTGTTTAATATCTCAAAGTGTAATAAAGGCATAAACATGAAATCTGAGAACAGGGCTGTGAGAAGGATAAATAGCTCCAGTTCAGCTGTGAGCCTCCTGGGCTGTTTGGCTTGCAGCAGCAGAGGCAGAGTCAAATGGCAAGGATCAGTTTCTCCTCATGCACTTAAGGGGAGTGTTTATGTGCTGAAGGGAAATAATTTTCCTACCTTAAGTAAAAACAAAACCCCAAAAGCAATTCAGAGAGAATGATAACAGAGGTGAGATGTTGGTGAAAGATTTCTCCCTGCAACGCTGAGTTTGTTTAGATATTCCTGCCTCGCTTTTTATGACAAGCATTTACCACCCTAGAAGTGTCATAGTGAAATAACAAAATACTTGTGTTTTTGAAGGAAATTCCCAGAACTCTTTGCACAGTTCAAGTCCTTCCTTGGGGTGAAAGAGCTTTCCTTTGCTTCTCCTCTGAGCGACCGCTCCGGGGATGGAATGAGCCGGGAAATCGATTACGCTTCCTGCAAACGCATCGGATCCAGTTACAGGGCTCTCCCAAAAACCTACCAGCAGCCAAAGTGCAGTGGGAGAACAGCCATTTGCAAGGAGGTACTCTGGGATCAGGCTGTTCAATCCCTGAACACACACAAAAGTTGGAGTGGGGCAGTTTGTGCCACAGCTGCTGCATGCAGAGTCGCTTTTTCAGTGCTAATTCAAGTTATTCAGCCAATTTATTGAAATAATACCCACATTTCACTCATTTTATCTAAACCTGTCTCAAATCACATCTCTAATACCTTTTGAGTCTGCATGCAGACAGATATTTATTCCTATAGACAGAAAAGAATATTAAATATCCTAAAATTAATGTTCTAGCAGTGGGCCAGTATGGCCTTTAGGAGCAGTTGTTCTCTGGAAGAGCCCAGAAGCAGTGAGGCAGTGCCTGAGGCACCTTTCCCACTGTTGTGGGGAGCTCTGTGTCCTTCATTTACAGCTGCTGATCACTGCAGAGTGATCTCTGTGAGGTGATAGGGAAGGTGTTACTGAGTTTTCGGAGCAAGGTCCTGGCAGTTCCACACAGACCTCAACTCTGGGGAGCAGTGACCTGGGAATCAGATCTGGAATGTCCCACAGAACCTCAAAGACAAACTATGCAAAAAGACAAGAGAGAAAACCCCATGAGAACGGCTCTGGGTTCAGAAGGCCCTGCTCAATGTCATGTGTCTGCACTTTTTTAGGTGTTAAATGATACCTGGGTTTCATTTCCATCCTGGTCTGAGGACTCCACTTTTGTCAGCTCCAAGAAGACTCCATATGAGGAGCAGCTGCACCGTTGTGAGGACGAGCGCTTTGAGGTACCTCTGCTGCTGAGCTCCCTTTCTGCTCCCTCAGAAAGCAAAACCTCTGGATTTTGCTGAATTAATTAGCGGCCAGTTCCTGAAAGTTCTGTTGGTGTTTGTTGGTTCGAGATGGAGTTTGGTGTGTTGTGCTTGGAGTCTAATAGTTCTTCCTAGGCATGAGTCCAGTTCTAAACTGCACATGACCTTTGGGAGAGCTGGCATTGGTCTGTATTCCAGTAAAAACCTTCCTGCTGCATCCTGGCTCCACCCTGTGGGGCTGGAACACCTTCCACAAACCTGGGCTGCTGCTGCTCTCTGTGTTCCTGCTCTGCCTGCTCTGACACTGTTTTCTGGGAACTCTCAACAGCTGGATGTTGTCCTGGAGACCAATTTAGCCACGATCCGTGTGCTGGAGAGCGTGCAGAAAAAGCTGTCCCGCCTGACCCAGGAGGACCAGGAGAAATTTCGCCTGGATGATTGTTTGGGAGGAACCTCAGAAGTGATCCAGCGCCGAGCTATCTATCGCATCTACGGTGACAAAGCACCAGAGATCATCGAGAGCCTGAAGAAAAACCCAGTCACTGCTGTCCCTGTGGTTCTTAAGAGGTAATTCCCATTGTGCTGTGTTCTTTTAAAAAGCTGAAAAAGGATTTTTAAAGCATTTTTAAATAATGAAATGAGAGGACATAGCTTCAGGCTGCTCTGCTGGAATTTCTGGTTGGACATCAGGAGGAATTTTTTCACAGAAAGGGTTGTTAAACTTTGGAAAGGGGTGCCTAGGGAGGTGGTGGAGGCCCCTTCCCTGGGGGTGCTCATAAACCAACTGGACATGGCATTTGGTGCTCTGGTCTGGTTGACAAAGCAGTGATTGGTCAAAGGTTGGACTTGATGATCTCAGAGGACTTTTCCAGCCTAAATGGTTTTGTGATTCTGTAGGTGTTGTTTCAACTCATCATCACTGTTGGTGCTTTCTCAAATTTATGTATTGCTTCCAGGAATCAATTCCAGTTTTCCCTTGAAAACTTCTTGCCC
This sequence comes from Anthoscopus minutus, assembly GCA_013399455.1. Lineage (NCBI taxonomy): Eukaryota > Metazoa > Chordata > Aves > Passeriformes > Paridae > Anthoscopus > Anthoscopus minutus. Next base: position 400,709 of record VWYI01003332.1, on the reverse strand, counting down.
CACCACAGTCAGCTACATTAAAGGGTTTTGGGTGTGTTTCTGTGCCTGTCTCTTTGAACTGATGTAGACTGTTCATTTATGCAGATTGAAAGCAAAAGAGGAAGAATGGAGGGAGGCCCAGCAGGGCTTCAACAAGATTTGGAGGGAGCAATATGAGAAGGCCTATTTGAAATCCCTGGACCACCAGGCTGTCAACTTCAAGCAGAATGACACCAAAGCTCTGCGCTCCAAGAGCTTGCTGAATGAAATTGAGAGTGTCTATGACGAGGTGGGTATGACAGGGAGTGAGCCCTCCTCCATTCCCTCCCTTAGCAGTGTGACCCAGATGTGTCCATAGCACCTGGAGCCGTATGGAAATGGTTGGAAATCAGGTCAAAACCAGCTGTCCCAGGCTCAGTGTTAGTACTGGCTTATTCCTCCTGGCAGGAATGGCTCCTGAGCATGGATTGGGAGGATCTTTATCTGTTTGTCTCTTGATTACAGCATCAGGAGCAGCATTCGGAGGGGAGGAGTTCTTCCACAAATGAGCCTCATCTTATATTCATCTATGAAGACAAGCAGATTTTGGATGATGCAGCATCTCTTATCAGCTATTATGTAAAAAGGCAGCCCACCATCCAGAAGGAGGATCAGGCAACCATCAGGCAGATTGTGCATCACTTCATACCTGAGCTGTTCTTCTCTCAGCCACCTGAACACAACATTTCTGAGGAATCAACAGATGAGGACAGAGAAAACCACCAGGGGCAGAACCTGGATACTCCTGAGCTGCGGAAAAAACATGTGCCTGGGCCTCCAAGCAGTCCTTTGGAGACCAAAGCAACCTTCTGTGATGTTACAGCTGCTGAGCCCCACAATACCCTGGATGATGTTTACAGCCTCTTCTTTGTCAATAATAATTGGTATTTCTTCCTGCGCCTTCACCAGACTCTGTGCTCCAGGCTCCTCAAGATTTATCGCCAGGCCCAGAAGCAGCTTCTGGAATATCGGACTGAGAAAGAGAGAGAGAAGCTCCTCTGTGAAGGGAGGAAAGAAAAAACCAATGATCCAGCCATGGAGCTAAGACTGAAGCAGCCAAGTAAGAATAACACAGGGCTTAGTTCACTCTTAAGGCCCTGGGTGCCAGTGCTCCATTGTGTATGTCTGAGTCACTGGGGCCAGCAGGCAGCTCTGTGAGGGGTGTGGAGGTGCAATCCTCTGCTGTATGGGTGAGCTGTGGACACAGCTTCTTGAGCAGGGCAGTCAGTGTGTCACACAGGCTGCTTGACAGAGACTTCCTGCCAACCCACTGTGCTCAGGTGTTCTCAGGTGCCTCATTGTAGGGATCTGTTACTTTGATTTACAATGTAAACAGCCCCACAAAGAAATAGTTATTTCCCAGGGCAGTCCTGAAGGTGCATGAGGGACACCTGGCAGGGAACTGCCTGCAAGGACATTCTCCACACCGAATGTCGTAGCTCTTGAGCAGCGCTGCCTCTTGCAAGCGCTTGACTCCACTCTGCCTGTTCTGTGTGTTAAACGAGTGCTCTTTTCCCCTGGCCAGGTGAGGTGGAGCTGGAGGAATATTACCCAGCCTTCCTGGACATGGTGAGGAGCCTGCTGGACGGGAACATCGACCCCACGCAGTACGAGGACACCCTGCGGGAGATGTTCACCATCCACGCCTACATCGGCTTCACCATGGACAAGCTGGTGCAGAACATCGTGCGCCAGGTGAGGGCTGGGCCTTGACAAAAGGAACCTGAAACAGCTCATCTAAAATATGATGGGGGAAAGAAATGTTGCCAATCAAACTTCATCACGTGAATATTAATGATAACTTAAAAATTTATAAACGTGTGGAAACACTTTTCACTAGAATGGGTTTATTGCAGGTACGTGTTCAGAAAGGCATTATAGATTGCTAATATGTATATAGGAACACACTATTCTCTTGGCAGTGAGCACAGTAAGTATTTCAGCACTTCAGTAACTATAAAAACAGCCAGAGCATGATGTTTTTATGGTTAGCATTTCAGGGAGATTTGGCATGCCATGTTAAAAAATGAAATCAGAAATCACTGTTCCTGTATATGCCAAATGGCAGCACTATTGAACATTCACATCATCTGGAGCAGAAATGTCATTGCCTCTCCAGAAAACATGTATACCAATTGAAGACAAAAACAAAATGTCAAGGCACCCTAAAATTCTGCAGATGTTGTTATTTAAGAGTTAAAAATTATGTACTAATACAAAAAGATTGAAAATGTATACTTCCAGCAAATGATTTAAAATAAAGTTTGGGCTGGGACTGCTCATCACCCCTCACACACAGCCAGGCTTCTCCCAGTGCCTGCAGAGCAACAGGAACTGAGCTCAGAGCAAATTCAGACAAAAGTTTTATCTGACAGGAAAATGCCCCAGCAGAAATTTAGTGGGAGAATTCAGCTTCCCTACAGGGACCACCTGAGGGGATTGACTCTTTCTGGCCTTTCCCAATGTTTTTTGAGTTCCAGTCTTTTCGAAATTCTGCCATACTCAAAACACATCTAAGGCAACACAAAAACATGTCTGCTCCTTCTCACTCAAATCAGCCCCTCACTCTCCTCTGTTCCTTTTATTGCAAAGTCATGAAAAAGAGAGTGAAATGTGGGAACTCTCTGGAGTTTGCTGCTTCAGCTGAGTGTGATGCCGTGCTGAGTTTTGTACTCCTTTCATAACACACTGCAGTTAACTCTTGGCCCAGGCTTGCTGACTGAATTCCCCCTTTTTTAATGGAAGCTTCACCATCTAGTGAGCGATGACATCTGCTTGAAGGTGGTTGAGCTCTACCTGAACGAGAGGAAGCGAGGAGCTGCTGGGGGTAATTTGTCATCCCGCTGTGTCCGGGCAGCAAAGGAGACCAGCTACCAGTGGAAGGCTGAACGGTGCATGGCAGATGAGAACTGCTTCAAGGTAACACCTTGCTGCCAGGGAAGTTCACAAAATCACTGAAAAGCTTCAGAAAATCTCCCAGGTGGCACTTCACCTGGGAGATGTGGGTTTGGAAGCTCCAAGGTGAGAGAGTGAGCACAGACAGTGAGGGGGCATTGTGGCTCACTGAGAGACCCTACTGCTTCTCTCTTAGTTTCTGTTTGTTGTCCAAATGATTTGTGAATATGCAGCTTTTTATTGTGAGCCTCTGTGGCAAATATTTTCTGTAACTTTATCACAGGTGATGTTTCTCCAGAGGAAAGGACAGGTGATCATGACCATTGAGCTGCTGGATACAGAAGAAACCCAGACAGAAGATCCTGTGGAGGTCCAGGTAATACCACAGTGACCATGAAGTCTGTGAACCACAAAGCAGATGTCTAAGAATGCTTTCCCTGCTTTCTTGTTCCAAACTGTGAGGCTTTGCCAGGACAAGTTTGCCTGGGAGGTGGGCAGATGGCACGTGGGGCTGTGGCCATTGACAGAAATTATACATTAGCAAAAGAATTTCAGCATAAATCAGCCTCAGAATAAACAGCTTGGAAATAAATAGGTTCTTTGCAGTGATGTTTGTCCTGATGAAGTGAAATCTCACTGGAACTGGTCTCCTCTGTGTAGCACCTGGCAAACTACATGGAGCAGTACGTTGGGGTGGAGGGAGCTCCCAACAACCAGAACGATGGCTTCCTCCTGAAACCAGTCTTTCTGCAAAGGTGAGCTGCTCCTTGCCCTGAGCCACACCTGCAGCAGCTGCTGCTGCCTCCTCCCTGCCTGGTGCCAGTGGGTTTGGGTGATGTGCCAGCCCTGGGGAAATGCGCTCACCTTGGAGGGGCTGCACGGGAATGCTGAAAGAGAAATTTGTAACCACTGCACCGAGGTTTGTTCATGGAACTGTGTTTGGGATGGAGCAGGATGGATTCTGGATGAGATTCTGGGTCTGTTGTACCCATTTCACCAAATATTTGTCAGAGGATACAAAAAAAGATCCCGGAGAGAGCCTGAAAAACGAAACGCACGAACAAAAGTTCTGTACTTGTGCTGTGAGCCCTGTCTGAGCTGAGCTGAGCAGCTCACCAGGTGTGACACATCCTTGTTTTGCTCCAGAAACCTGAAGAAGTTTCGCAAGTGGCAGTGCAAGCAGGTGAGAGCCCTGCGCAGCGAGGTCAAGAGCTCCTGGAAGCGGCTGATCGGGGTGGAGAGCGCCTGCAACGTCGACTGCCGCTTCAAACTCAACACCCACAAGATGATGTTCATCATGAACTCCGAGGATTACATGTACAGGAGGGGAGCTCTCTGCAGAGCCAAGCAGGTACATGTCCCTTTTGCTCCCTCTGCAGCCTGGGCAGTAGCAGAGGTTGGGAGTTGGGAGCTCAGGTACCAATAATTCTTGTGGCTGAATTTGTGCACCCAGAAGTTACTGCTCTGTGTTGGGTGTAACATGGAGGAGAGCTGGTAAATGCTCTGTACTTTGAATTAGCTTTGCAGCCTTTTCTTTACATGTAAATTTTTAAGTGGGAGTGGCAAACATTAGGAAATAGGCATGGTTAAACACAGGTCTGCGGTTTCCTGTTTCCATTTGTGTTGTTCCCAAAGCATTGCACATCTCAGGTAGAGCTGAGGGCTTTGGCTTTTCCCCCAGGAGCCTCTCAGTGATCTTTACTGCCCTGCTCCCAGGTCCAGCCTGTGGTGCTGCTGAAGCACCACCAGCAGTTTGAGGAGTGGCACAACCGGTGGCTGGAGGAGAACGTGTCCATGGAGGCCGTGGATCTGGTTCAAGACTGGCTGATGGGGGATGAGGACGAGGAGATGGTGCCCTGCAAAACCACCTGTGAGACAGTGAACGTGCACGGGGTGCCAGTGAACAGATACAGAGTCCAGTACAGCCGCCGTCCTGCTTCACCCTGAGCCCCCAGACAAGGCAGAGCTTTGCTGGTGAAGCACATTTGCTATGAGAATAGTGGTGGGAATGCAATGTATGTATTAATGATATTTATCCAAACAGCATTTTACTTTGGATTATCATGTATTTTCCATATGGCATACACTTGTCTCCTTGCAGTGTAATCCTCCAGCCATCATGAAGAAACTTTTAAAAGCTTTTATGGGAAAGGGAGCTCCTGGCATTGCCACACACTCTTCAGTAGTTTCCTGGCTTTAGGCCACTGCTGACCAGCTCAGCAAGGGGGTGAACTACCACTAGTGGCTTTGTTGGAGAGGTGGAGCTGGGCTGGTGTTTGAGCAGATGCTGGCAGCTGCTTCCACTTTGAAGGGTTTAATATTCCCTCTCTTCCTGACTTTATGCCATCTTGGAGCCTGCAGAACTCTTCACTGTACCCTGGGAGTGCCAGCGGGGCTGTGAGCCCCTGGCACCGGGGGGCTTCCTTATCCCTGTGAACAACAAGGCAACAAAGGACTCTTGTTCCTGGTGCTCTGGTGAGAGAAACGCCAAAACTGACACGGAGATGTCCAGCACTCAAGGCTCTGATGCCTCCCTCATCAGCCAAGTGTTCAGGAGCATGAACTGAGGGGAAGAACCCTGAGCTGTGCTGCTGGGACGGCAGCGATGCCCGGCCCGAGATGCCCCAGCTGCCGGCCTTGCTTTGGGAGCTGAGGACCTGCTGCAGACTCTGCCTTCCAGAATATCCGTGGGGAGGAATATCCACGAGGAGGAATGTCCATTGCGAGGTCTGGCCTGGATTTTGGGTTTGTGTTTTGCATGTTGGTGGGTAGCTCCGGAGCTGGGCGTTTCCCTGTGCATGCCCGGCCCCCGGCACTCCGCGGGGCTGCACCACGGCGGTGGCAGCGGCAGATGGAGCTCCCGGAGCACAGCTGGGAGCTGAGCTCCGGATCACGGACTCTCCTGTTTCTGCTGGGTCAGCACAGGCGCTGGGTTTGCAGGGACACACCGAAATCTTCGAGGAGCAGAGTGAGATCCAGCCACAACCATCCCATATGAGCTTTTCCACTGAAGCATCTGTACTCTTATTGAAGCTTTTTTTGCCATGAAACCTAACACAGCCTGCCCTGATCCGTGGAGAACACTACATCTGACTTATCCAGTGAGAAATCAAGGAAATTTACTTGTGTCTGTCCTGCAGCCCCACTGTGACTTCACTCCTGATTTTCAGGGGCCGAGGGCAAGCACGCTGTCCGTGGAGTGTATTACAAACATAATGTTTTGAGGCATACCCAGCCTCCTTTCAGCTTTGCTTCCAACTTCTCTCTGGCTTTTGGGGCAATTCCCCTCCACCCTGAAACCTTCTGTGGCTTTGGTTTTAAGGTTATGATTTCTGCCAGACCTAAGGAGCAGCCCATAGGATTTGTCCTGGGTTATTTCCACTGTACGACATTTGGTTTCGCAATTGTCTCACTTGACAGTAGAAAAATTGGCCTTTGGGGTATGTTTAATAGAAAACTGTCCCAAGTCTTTGTCTTTTTTGCAAAATAATCTGTGGGAGGGAAGGAGGGAGGCCACTCTCTGGCACTTGTGGCCGCTTGCACAACCACTGCCAGCAGAGACTTTTCATCAGGAACCCATGTTCTCCTCGGCTGGGTCTCTGCTAAACTTTGGTTCCTGAAGTGAGCTGAAGGTTCTTCCCCTGCCCTCATTGCAGTGATGAGACCACGTGGCTCTGCCAGGGCTGGGGGGAGCAGGGGGACAAGCCCTGTGCAAAGCACAGGGTCCCCCTTTCCCTTCCAGCCAGCTCACCAAAACACACCTCAGTCCTGCTCACCTCTCTGCTGTCTCCCAGTGGAGATGACAATTGTGCCAAATTTTATGGTTTTATGATACAGAGAACTGTTTACTAGAAAATAGGTGGCAACTTGTGGCTTAAAATGCTTTTGATTCCAGGTGTACCAAGGTGACAACACCCCTGGGCACCGTCCTGTTCCATCAACCCATTCTAAGTGTACTTCAGGTATTTTTAAGCATCCTTATTTTATAAACCTTAATTTATAATCTGAACTGATTAAGCAAGACTTTTGCCCTTTACAGCGCTATTGTCTCAAAGCTGAGAGTGGCAAAGGCTGGGAAGGGAAGATCAGGCAGGTTTGAGAGGGGCTTGTTCATGTCTGAGGGTTTCAGCTGTGTATCTGCACGACCTTGAGTCAAGAGTTTGTTCTTCCATTTGTTTGAAGGATCTTTGCTTTTGGGCTTGTAATTGCTTTGCCAGCTCCTTGAATGTAGTTTTTTTTATATTTATTTGCACATTCAAGTAAAATAAAATATTGATTTTAAAAGTCTGCAGCTCTTGCTGGTTTACATTTCTTTTCCACTAATTTAAACTGTGTGACAACCCCCAGAATTGTCTTTTACCTGAAACTGGATTTTAAATGGTAGGAAAATGCAATGGAAAGGTTGAAGTTCTTGGGCAGGCTGCAGGATGTGCTGATGCAGCTGTGTGTCAGCAAGTGCTGTGTGAGGCTGTGAGCAGCACACTGCCAACAAAAAAGGGAAATACATTTCCTACAAGCAGAGATCCCAGCAGGAGCTGCACTCACGTGGGAGCTGCCAAAACCTCTCCTGGAGCAGGCAGTCCAGGGGGTGGCACAGTTGCTCCACCAGAGAGGTCTCAAAAGCAAACGCTGAAAGGGCTGGGGCTGTGCCAGGGCTTGGGATGGAGCTCAGGGAAAGGTTCTTCCCCCCGAGGCTGCTGGCACTGCCCAGGCTCCCCAGGGAATGGTCCCGGCCCCGAGGCTGCCAGAGCTCCAGGAGCGTTTGGACAGCGCTGCCAGGGATGCTCAGGGTGGGATTGCTGGGGGCTCTGGGCAGGGACAGGGGCTGGATTTGAGCCTTTCCTGTGGGTCCTTTCCAGCTCTGGAATTGTGTCCTGCAGTACCCTCCTTGCAGCCTGGTTCCTTCCTAGCAGCACCTTTGCCAGAGGTGAGGCCTGGCCCCAGGAATCCCACACTGAACTCAGCCAGGGCTCAGGAGAAGAGGCTGATTCCAGCTCCCAGCCCCACGAGCACATCTGCTACAGGTTAAGACAACAAAATAACCCTCCACCCACCTTTCCCTCAGCCTCCCCAAATTCCTGGGTAATAACATGTTTAACTGTGTTCCCTGTGAGCTCTGCACGACAAATGAATGAGTGGATTTTGCAGATTAAGCTGTAGTGAAGTGACCCAGAGCTGATAGGAGTTTCCTTTACATCACCCCCAACACTTCCGTTGCCATAACAAAAGGCAGCTCTGCTCTGTGTGCAGCCCCCTGCTCGCTCACAGGGAAACAAACTGTTGTTCTCCCAATAAAAATCCTCTGGTGCATCGATTGCATGGAATAATTTGATTAAAATGGTGGTGGTGGGGTCTCAGAGGACACAGCCCTCTTTGCACAAGTCTTCTCTTGGCCCTCTCACAAAGGGGATGTTCCTGCCCTCGAGGGGAGGGACAGCCAGATGTGACATGAGAGCACTCAGAGATCTCAGAGTGGACAACTCTGGCAACAGCAAACATCTTAAAAACACCCTTTGGGTTTGCAGGGTGGAATAGATATAAATGGTTTGCACGACTAAACTCAGAGCTGCTAAAGGGAGTACCTGAGCTCAGCATTTTAATGTTAATTAATTATTAATGCTTTAATTAATTATTAATTAATTACTTGATTGATTAATAACATTAAACACTTTTAAAAACAGGTTTCCACATCACAGGGATGCGCTGGAAGCCAGTGGGAGAGTCTAGAACTGTGTGTGCAAACATAAATTGAGATTTTCTTCATGTTTTAGCCATTTCTCTGGATTAGAACTAGCTAATTCAATTTAAAGACTAAATTAAAGCCTATGAATTCCTAACCTGTGCTAAAGAATGAATCCTGAGAGTCCTGATGCTGAAAAGGAATGATGATGATGATGATGATGATGATGATGATGATGATGATGATGAAGAAGATGGCTGTGCCAGACCAGGTAGCCCCCACTCCAGTGTCACCACCTTGCTGAGAAAAGCCCCCAAAAAGCTATCCCAGAACACTGAACTGCAGGGGTGTTAATAAGCTTCAAATATTCCTGGAAAGTGTCTTCACGTGGAAGTGAAGTGAAAGCTGCCAGCAAGCAGAAGAGCAGCTCTGAAAACCCCCGGGAGCTCTGCAGCAGCGAGAGGCTGAGGAGAACCCCGGGATCAGCCAGGGCAGAGATTGGGCGGATCCCGGAGGAACAGGAGAGAGGTGGGACAAGCAGGAGGGAGAGGAAGGGATTCCCTGGAGCCATGGGGAGTCTCAGGCTGGCCCAGGGAGAGGGAGGGGACCTGAGAGTGAAATTTGAGGGCGCCTTGAATGTGCAGAGCCTGCAGAGACAGCTCTGAGCTGCTGCTCAGGAACCCTCTGGAGCTGCTGGAACGGAGCAGCAAACAGTGAATCCCATGCTTTACCCACCACAGTCTGTTCTTCCAAGTCTCCAGGATGTATAGGGCAGGCCAGGTGGTGTCTGTACCCTCCCTCTGAGCGCTGAAATCCCCAGCCCGATTTCCAGAATTACATCTTCTGGGTTCAGAGCCACGGAATAAAAGAGCCCTTGCTCCTAGGAGATGATCTATTGCACAATGAATTACTTTAAAACCAAATTGTTACCCCACAGGGCAGGGATCACACGACTTAAAGAGATGTTAACAAGCCGTGACAAACCTCTGGCATTAGAATTTTCAGGCAAGCTGTTCTGCATCTAAGGCAGTCACTAAAGATCACACAGCATCTGAAAAAGGAAGGATACGGAGATGAGTAACCCCTCTCTGCTCCACTCCAGAGACCTGCCCATAGGAAGCAAGGCTGTGATTTGCACACTATCTGAACCTGATTATGGCTAATTTTTTGCATATAGAGCATGGAAAGGATCCTGGCTGAGGCATGGAAAATATGTGGCCACATGAGTCATTCTGTAATGGTTCATAAATCCTGAGAGAATCACAAAAGCAAAACATCTAACATTGCATCTTCCCTCTCCCTGCCAGTGGAACTCCACCTCTTGACACGCTCGGCACAAGGATGTGGGAATATGGTGAAAGCAAAGGAAATAGGATCATTTTCTCCTTGGAATAGAAGAATCTCATCAAACAGCAGCCAGGCTCAGATTTGCAACCTTCACAGAAGAGGCCATTCATGAGGAGAGGAGAAAGAAACGAGCTGCTCCTCAGGTTGCCAAACCAAATTTACAGTTCCTACTGCCTGGGCTCCAGCTCCTGTCCTCCCCTGCAGAGCCAGGCACGGACTGCAGAGAACAGCCCAAAGCCCAGCTCCCTCTCCAGCCATGACCTCCTGTCCCTCTGGCCTGTGCACGAGATGGCCAGGGCCACGCTGGGGAAATGGGAGAGGATTTGGGAGCTTCCCAGAGCTGCTGTGCAGAGCAGAGCACAGAAGGGACCTGGGCTAGAGCAGGGGGGACCTGGCAGCAAAGGATCTTAAGCTCAATTAACCTCTGCCTGTCCCTGCTACAGCATTATCTGAGCCATCCCCTGAGCACAACCAGCAGCTCCATGTGCTGCTCCGAGTTCTTGTCCCAGGCAGAGTGGAGCTTGGGCAGGGTGGGACTGCTCAGCTCTGGGAAAAGGCAGCTTTTTGTGGGGCTGGGGTGGCTGGAGCTCCCCATTATCTCCCCAACTGCAGGGATTTCCTGTGTGCCCTTTGCAAGCCCCTTTCCTGCTGCAGGGAGCTGCTCTCCCTGTCCCAGTGGTTTTATCAGCGGAAGCAAAGAGTTCCCTCTCTTTGCCACTCGCCCTTGGTGTGTCATGGTGCTCCTGCTGCTGCTTTCAAGTGCAAAGATCTCCAAGCCAGAGGACTTTTAACCATCCTCTGCAGTAAAATCGGGAAGGTGCAGGAGCTTGGTGCTGTTTAGCCAGGAAGCAGGAGCAGGAATAAATGGGAACTCTGAAGGGCCCAGCCTGACGTGGAGGCTGCAAGGCTGACACTAAAAACCTTCCATTGCCAGATCACGAGTCTGCAGGAGCCCCACGTAACCACTGGGAGATCTGTGTGGTCTGCAGCTCTGGAATCTGGGATAGCTCCCTGTTTGTAGTACCAGAAAATGTGACTCAGGCTTTAGGAAAAGACCTCAGCTCACTCACAGAGCCACTCAGGTCTCTGCAGTGGGATGCTCAGCATTTCCATGGGCAGAGGTGCGTGGGTTCTGTTTATGTGCAGACTGCATCAAACCTGACCACTTTTGTTATTTCCAGGAATATTCTGGAGCAGGAAGGAGACCCAAATGAGTCACTTGAGCCATCATCTCACGCTGAGGATGAAGTGCAGCCCTGAAACACTTCGGGCCTGGATAAACAAGCCCCTCCCAGTCCCACGCTCTGAGCTTGGGCAGCCCACGCTGGTGCCGCTGGTGCCGGCCCCTCCATTCCCCATCCTGCCCGGGACCGGCCCCGTTGCTTCCGAGAGTTAAGGACCAGCAGGAGGAAATGCGTGAGCAGGGCCCCTGATGCTGCTGCTCCCACACAGCTCTGGCACTGTGGTGTGGCAGCAGAACCTGCACTGGCATGGGGACCCTGGGGAACAGGCGGCTCCTGCTCTGCTGTGCCTTCTGGGGACTCTGCCTGGCCTCGGACTACGATGGTGAGTGTGTGCCTTTGGGCGTAAAACTGCTGCTTGTTGAAGTGATGGGTATTTGGGACCTTTGAAAGATCCCTGAAAGCTCATTTTTTAATGAGTTCTCATGGGAGGATGCTCTGATAGAGCTTTGTGTGGGCTCTTGTTGAAGTAGGATGTTGACAGAGGTGATACAGCAGAGAAAGAAGCTGGGGTAGAAGAAACTAGAAAGAGAAAGGAAAAATAGAGGAGCAGCAAACCAGAAAGGACTAAAAAGCTAAATCTTTAGCTAATTACACTCCCAGAGCCACAACTTTACACTGGAGTGGCTCTAGACCTTTGGATTGTTGTGAATTCCCAGCAGAGGAATTGTTCTCTGGCTTCCCAGGCCTGCTCATGGCTGTGCATAGGAATTGCTCTCTGTATTTCCCAAGCCCGTTCATGGCTGTGCAGAGGAATTGCTCCCTGGATTCCCAGGCTTGTTCATGGCTGTGCAGAGGAATTTTCTTCTGGATTCCCAGACCTGTTCATGGCTGTAGAGCACCACAGTCCATTGTGAGCTGTGGGAAACCAGAGGGCAAAGGGATCAGGGATGTTCTCAGGAAGGTGGCTGAGGGTGGCTCCTGCACAGCTCACTCTGCCAGGCAGCTTTTTCTGCCCATCACACAAGAGCCTTTCCAGAACACTCCCAATTGCAAGGACCCCAAGAGAAAAGATAAAGAGCAGCCTTTGGGGTGAGCTGTGTGCAGCGTCCAGCCTGCCCTGCTGAGTGAGTACCAGGCTGAGTGAGTAACAGCCTGCCTTCCCTCACAGATTACTCTCAGAACAGCACCAACGAGCAGGCCACCGCACCTGAGGCCACCCCGTGTCTCCGAGCCATCCCGGGGGGCCAGACCACGATCGACAACATCACCTACCTGCAGATCCCCGAGGCCACGCGTGCCCAGCTGGGCAGCGCCGTCACCGTCCGCCTCATCCCCTGCCTCTACAGCCTGGTGTTCCTGCTGGGGCTGCCGGCCAACGCCGTGGCCCTGTGGGTGCTGGCCACCAGGGCCGAGCGCCTCGCCTCCACCGTGTTCCTGATGAACCTGGCCGCCGCCGACCTGCTGCTCATCTCCGTGCTGCCCTTCAAGATCTCCTACTATTTCCTGGGCAACCACTGGCCCTTCGGGGAAGGGCTGTGCCGCCTCAGCACGGCTCTCTTCTACGGGAACATGTACTGCTCCGTGCTGCTGCTCACCTGCATCAGCGTGGATCGCTACCTGGCCGTGGCTCACCCCTTCTCCTCCCGGGCTTTCCGCACTCCCAGCCTGGCCGCCGGCACCTGCGCTGCCGTGTGGCTCTGCGCTGCTGCCCTGACGCTGCCCCTGACCCTGCAGCAGCAATCCTACCCCCTGCTCGGGGCCGACCTCACGCTGTGCCACGATGTCCTGCCCCGGCACGAAGACGACGGGTTCTACTTTTATTATTTCGTGGTGCTGATCGCTTGCGCCTTCCTGCTGCCGCTGCTGCTGCTGGCGCTGAGCTCGGCCGCGCTGCTGCGCGTCCTCCTGCGCGGGGGCAGCCGCTACAGCCACGCCGCCAAGCTCACGGCCCTCGTGGTCATCACCCTCGTGGTTTTCTATGCCCCCAGCAATGTCCTCCTGCTGCTTCACTACTCCAGCCCCTGCTCCAAGCTGCACGGCCGGCTGTACCTCGGCTACATGGTCAGCCTGGCCCTGAGCACCTGCAACAGCTGCGCCGACCCCTTCGTCTACTACTACGTGTCTGAGGATTTCCGGGAGAAGGTGAGGAGGAGAGTCTTCGGGGGCAGCAAAAAAACCACCGCTTCCCTAAAGACCTCCAAGGAAACGCTGCCGCGTTCCAAACATTCGCTGGTGTGAGCCTCCAGCCCGGCTCGCTGCCCCCGGGGCTCTCGTCATGCACGCAGCGGGGATGAGATGGATTCAACACTGGAATTTCACAAGTTTCACCCAGAGCAGCATTTCTCAGGAGCCAAGTGCTTTTCCCTGCCTGCACAGATAAGGCTGAATAAACCCAGGCTGTGGGATTCTTTGCCCAGTGCTGGACACATCCATCCTTTACTGGGACATTGCCTGCAGCTCTCAGCTGGTCACACCACCAGGGATGTTCCTCCCGGTACACCTGGCTCTGGTGTTCCTAACCTGCTCTCTGCCTGATCCTGGCTCGCTCACTGTCCTTAAGTGCATATTCCTTACCCCTAAAATCTGAAAAAGAGCTATCACTGCAAAACCAAACTTCTAAATGTTTCAGAAGATACTCTACCAAATGAAACCAGTCTGTCAAAAGGGTGCAGAGCACTGGCTTGAGTAGCAAAAACATTCTTGGCTGGATTTGCAGGCAGCCCCTCAGTAATGTCAGCCCACAGCTGGTAATGGGTGTAAAAATCCCATTCACTCCTCCCTGTTTTTGCAAATCACCCTTGGCAGCCATCATTTCTTTGAGGCAAAGTTTGAATTAATGGATTTTGTAAAAAAAGGATGTAAAGAGCAACCTCTCTGGTGCTCCACACTTCCTTCACATAACGTCACCCACAACCAAAAGCTGTCTCTGATCGAAGAGGTGCTCGGTTTGTTGCTTCCTGGAACCTGCTGCAAATCTGACAAAATGCAGCCAGCTCATCTCTCAGACACAACAGGGGCACAGCCCTGTGAGCAGCCAGGTAGAAAATAAGCAATAAACCTCTTTAGAGATCCTTAATTCTTTAGTTTTCCCAGTACAGGCTTGGCAACCTAAAGTGCGAATAAGAGGCAGAGAGGATTTTCTTAAAATCAGTTTTTAATAAAATATTTATCAGAATCTAAAACAAACACTTTTCTGGAGTCAGACTTGCTAAGATGTGTGTGAACAAACCAACAACTGGTCAGAGAGCTGTGTGTAGCTGTGGGAGGGGGTGCAAAAGGCAGGGGAAACACAAAACTGGGCTCCGGGTGCTGGACACTCAGAAACAGCAGGGACTAAAAAAAACCCCAAACCCAAACCCAGGCTGGTAGAGGTTTTCTAAATAGTTGCTCTATTCACAATAATGAAAACCAGGTTATTGTTCATTAAATGTTAGCAGTCAGTTGAGCAAAGCAAGTGCTGGTGTGTCGGGGATGTTCTTCAAGCAAGCTGAACATTCTGCTGGTATTTGCTTCCTACCGAGGCTGATTAAGAAGGAGGGGAAGAGGCAAGACCAAAACACAAGACAAGAAAGAACAAGGGGAACTATTGCTTTAAAATAAATACCATGGTAATGATTACTCTGCATAATGTACAGTTACAAATATATAAATATTAATTTCCTTGAAAGGATTGCAAGCATCAGTCACTGATAACTAGCACTGCTGCAGCTATTCAGTCACAGAACTCGATGGAAGAAGCGATTTCTGTGTCTCACAAACCCACTGGCAGTTTTCTCCTTTTGCAGTGAGGGACCATGAGGAAAAGGAAAGGAGAAGCCTCTGACAGAGGGAGGCAAATGTGTCTAAGCCAGAAACAACCCAAAGCAGCAGCTGCTGCTGGCCTTGCTGGCTCTGGCTTTCCAGCACCCAGCTGGTCTTTTCCTTGGTGGAAAAAAAAAAATAAAATCAATCCTTCTCTGTAAACTGACTGGCTGAGGTGCACAAAGAGGGAGCCTGAGATGTCCTTGTGCTCTCAGGGACAGCAGGGAGACTGATCAGCTCCAGAGCCAGAACTGGGCCAATGGCCTTGAGTCTGTACAGCTGTGCTGTGTCCAGTGGTGCTCAGGGATCCAGTCCTAAAGTTCCTATATTCCAACCAGGATGTTGAAGAATGGAGAGAAAATAAACTATGATTTTTTTTCCTAGATAAGAATTAATGATGGTTACAAGAAACATTAACAGCAAATGTGGGACAGGGGAAAGCTCTGGACCCTCAGCTGGAGCAGAGATGAGAGCAGAGACCTCCTTTATTCCTGTGATAGGGGGAAACTGCAACCACAATGGTGTAACTGCAGGTTCCTTGATTCAATTCCTTAAATAAAATCACCTTTTTTCTCTTTAGCTACAAAGAGGAGCTGGTTTGGTGTAGCAAGAGTGGGGGGAGGCAGAGGCTGCCAAGAGCAGAAGGACTGGAAGTGCCAAGGCTGGGGAAAAGCACTGGGAATAAAGTCAGGATCCAGAAATCCTGTCACATCCCCTCCCACACACTGCCCTGCTCTGTCTGCCTCTGAGGACATTAAGGCTGCTCTGCCTTTGCCTTTTGAGAGTCTGGGGCTCTCTGGCTTTACTTTGAGCTGCAGAACAGAAGCCAGACTCCTCTGTCTCAAGCACTGGCACAGAGATCCCCTCAGACAAGGCCCTGATTGATGGGCTGGCATCACCAGCAGGAATTATTTACCTGGCAGCACCAGGGGGATGTCTGCACCTGGAATTAGGACAGTAGATGTCCCAGAGCCTGAGGAAAGTGAAGAAAGTCGGGTTTAATTCTTGGCTGGAACTCCCCACCCTCACCTCCTCATGCCCAGGGGGAGGTCTGAGTGCCCAAGGATCTGTGAGAGGACCAAGCAATTTAAAACTACTTCAAATAACTTTCCAGAGGCATTCACTGGATGTACAATGGGTGAGAGAGAGCAGGAAAGGAAAACCAGAAAGGGATTGAGGACAGGAGACTGAGGAATCCAGAACAAAGGTCCCATCTCCTGGATGGAGCCAGTCACAGACATTACCAGGGTGACCAAATGCCTCATTCTCCCAACTCACAGCACTTAACAGCTGCAGTCTGGACCAGCAAACAGCAGGGCTGGTATTGTGCAGTTTTGAGTTTTAGAAAAGGGAAAAAAAAAAAAAAATCTTTGCAGCTCACACTAGGCCTGTTATTTACCCAGGGATAAATACTGACTCAGTCCTGTGTGTGTACACAATAGCCAGTGCCTGCCAGGACAGTTGCTTGCAGGAGGTGGAATTTAGTTTAAAGGCATTTATTTACCTGCCAGGCTGGCATGCAGCTGCCAGGGTGAGGGCAGGATCTGCCCCTGCACAGCCCAGACATGGGGCAGAACCCTCAGCCCACGGCAGGATCCTGGGAGCAGCCACGAGGGGAGGGAAGGCTGGCAAAGCTGCCAACGAGGCAGCTCTGGAATCTCTGGGAACTTCAAGACCCAGACCTTCATCATGTCAACTGCATTCTGCAAATGTCTGGCCCCAGACAAAAAGGACTGGAAACTACACATGCTCAACCTCTGGGATACCTCCTGGTTGTCCCCATGTGGACATTTTTCTGGAATAAACTTGCCTTTCTTCTGGAATGGAATGTCTATACTGGCATATATTCTTGTCATGGTTCCTGTGTAAACAAGCTTTAAAAATGAATGGAGCTGGGCTTTTTTTTTCTGTTTCCATTCACCAGTAAACACCCTCAAAAGGAGTTTCCACCCTGCTCTGGGTCCTGGTAACAATAGAAGTGGGAAGATAAAATATTAACACTATTTTGCAAGAGGCAATTGCATGTAACTCCTCCAAAGAGAACAATGCTGCTCCAGGCAGGAAGGGAAACTCAAAAATCTTGGCTCCTGCACTTTTGGAAACACAAAGCTTTTCTTTTTAAGTTTTGCCACGTTGCTTGGGGCAGGTCAGTCCAAGGGAGTCCAGCCTGTGACACCAGGGATTGGTACTGCCAGCAGAGCCACGGCCTGGGCAGGGAGTACCAGGACCAGAACATGCTGTGCTGGATGCCAGTGGGAGCAAAATAAAAGAGGTTGGTGAATTCAGGCAAACATTTAAAAGGGCTGTACCTCAGCCAGGTTCATTTTCAGGCCAGACTTTGAGGAGGAAAGGAGCTGAGGAGGCTGCAAGCAGCCCCTGTCAGCACATAGTGCAACACAGAGGGCTCTGAGGCCTGCAGACAGCAGCAGACATGAAGCCTTCCAGCCCTGGCAGTGGATTTCAGTTTTCTCAGGTAAAATGTACCTCCCAACAGCTTCCCTGAATTGTGGAGCCACAGGAAAGTGTTCCTCTTGCGGGTGCAGCAGACTGATGGGCTGGGGAAGATGAGTAGCCTCTTGCTAAGTCATAATTGGCAAAACACACTTATTTTTATTATTATAATTTGAGCAAAAAACTTCTCAGCCATCTTCCCTCAAACAGCAGTTCAGCTAAGCACAAGGCCTGGACTTAGCTTCTAAGTATAACTAGGAAATGGCATTTGCAGAATATCCTGATAGCAGAGAAAACACTTGGAAATGCTCTATAGGTTTGAATTCCAGCCCCTATTTTTCTCACCTAGAGGGCACAGCATATTGGTCTTTCATCACTGGAAGGGCTCCAAAGAGGATGCAGAGAAGGCAGGAAAATGGACAGAAAAATAACGCTGAGTGTCCCCCTTAGAGCTCCAGATCTGCCCCATGGGGCAGCAAAGCCTACAGTTCTGAGGGCATCAGGAAGTAGTCATCATTCGGATTCTGTTCTGCAGCAGGTCGTCTGGAGGAACAAACTCATACAGGAGTTGATTCTGAGCCTCTTCTCTTTATTTAAATTATGTATTTCTGTCGGAAAGAGAACACAAAGAAGAAAAGTCACCTGTGATACGCCTTTGTGAGATACCACTGAGCTGGGCAGGGAAAAGCTGAAAAGGTCACAGAGCTGGAAGGGATCCACAAGGATCAAATCCTGCCCAGAGCCCCCAGCAATCCCACCCTGAGCATCCCTGGCAGCGCTGTCCAAACGCTCCTGGAGCTCTGGCAGCCTCGGGGCCGGGACCATTCCCTGGGGAGCCTGGGCAGTGCCAGCAGCCTCGGGGGGAAGAACCTTTCCCTGAGCTCCATCCCAAGCCCTGGCACAGCCCCAGCCCTTCCTGGCCTCCTGTCCCTGTCCCAGAGCAGAGATCCATGCCCAGCCCTCACGAGCCTCCCCTCAGCTTGCCCCGCTCCAGCTGAACACAAGTGAAAAGCCCCTTTACTCCACTGGGAACAAAGCCACCGAGCTCACAGATCCTTTCACAGCTTAGATCCCATTCCCAGCGATCCCCAAAGAGTTGTAAAAACACCCCTTTCCGGCGAGCCGAGCCAGCAGCAGGCCGCTGTGGGCTCACCATTCCGCCGGGCCGGCCTCACCCAGGCCGCCGGGGCCTTCCCGGGACGTGCCGCCCGTGCTCGGCTCCGCCACCACCTCCAACACGTCGGACTCCACGGCGAAGGCGTCGGGGTCGTACTCGTAGGAGTAGTAGGACAGGTCTGTGTGCAGGGACGGCCCCTCCTCGGCTGGCGGAGGAGGCAGAGCTGCCGGAGCTGCGGCCCAGCGCCGCCGCGGAGCCGGGAGAAGGAAGGGGTTTTAGTCAGGGAGGCTGCGGCAGCCGCCGGGGCGCACAGCGGAGGGGAGAACGCGGCTGCCGAAGCAAAGCTTTGCATTTCCCAGCCTGAGAACTGGGCACTGGAATTAAAATGGGAGCGAAGAAAGGGGGAGCGAAGAGAGGGGTAGAGCGGAAAGGGAGGGGGGGAGAAGAGGAGGAAAGAAGGAGGGGAAATGAGGAAACAAGGGGGGAAAGGAGGAAATGAGAGAGAAACGATGAGGAAGCAAGAGGGAATAGAGGAGGAAACAAGGGGGGAAAAGAGAAGGAAATGAGAGAAAATAGGAGGAAGCGAGGGAAAAGAGGGGGAAACAAGGAGGGGAAATGAGGAAACAAGGGGGGAAAGGAGGAAATGAGAGAGAAACGATGAGGAAGCAAGAGGGAATAGAGGAGGAAACAAGGGGGGAAAAGAGGAGGAAATGAGAGAAAATAGGAGGAAGCGAGGGAAAAGAGGAGGAAACAAGGAGGGACAGAGGAGGAAACGAGGAAAGAGGAGGAAACAAGGGGTAAAAGAGGAGGAAATGAGGGGAAAATAGGAAATGAGGGGGGAAAAGAGTAGGAAACAAGAGGGGAAAAGAGGAGAGAAGGAGGGAAAGAGAAGGAAAGAAGGAGGGAAAAGAAGAGGAACCAAGAGGTGAAAGAGGAGGAAACAAGTTGGGGGAAAGAGGAGGAAACAAGGGGGGAAAGGGCGATGTAATTTGAAAAAAAAAAATCTCCAAGTCCAAATTTCCAGCATGGAATTAACTGAGGTGCTGAAGTTCAGACCCAACACTCTGAGGGCTGCACACAGTGAGATTAAAGTGTCATTCAAAGGGCAGATGGACAGGGGATCCACTCTGCACCCTGAAAATCTCTCCTCCGACCAGGCACCTCAGGTAGGGAGAGCCCCATCCGTACAGGGACATGTTCTGTGTGCCCTCAGCTGTGCATCATTTCACGAAACAAATGACAAAGCTGGAGGGAGACCCCGAGGGAACAGCTCACTTGGTGACTGATCAGTGGAGACAGCTTTCTTTTCAGCCCAACAAGTGTGAAGATTTCAAAGCCAGGAACCTGCAGCAGAGCCATTGACTCCAGCCTGAATGAGGAGCTGAGCTACCTCTGCCTCAGTCACACAGCACTGAAACTTCCATCACTTCGTGTAAGGACAGACCCAGCACAGGCAGGAGCAGCAATTTCTCCTCTTTCCACTCCCTCCATGCTGTGCTGACACTGGCAGGTCCCTCTCACAGCACACACCCCATTCACACCAGGCTGTGCCTCTGTGCTTGGTGACTGCTCCCTTTCCAGTGGGTAAAACTGCAAGATAAAACTTCTAGGAATAGCAGCAGATCCGTGTTTCCTAAACTGCTCCTCGAGCCAGCTCAGCTGTCCATCCTTTCCTGTTAGCTCTGTGTACACTGCTCTAATCCAAACCAAAGCAAGCACTGAGGCAGAATTATTGCAGGGAGGAAAAGTCCCCCGCCTGCCCAAAGCTGGCTTTATTTAAAGAGAACACTCATCAAGGCCTTTGAAAATGTTTGTTCTCTAGAAATTAAATATCTGAAGGATTTTCCCTGTTGCCTCCCACATCCTCCCAGCACTGGGCAGGGGAGTCAGGCTCTGTTCACTCCTTCTTGGCCTCCTCCCTGTGAGAACCTGCCAGATCATGAGCTCCTTCTATGAATGGGCGATTGCTGTCCACCAGGGATGGGATGAACATCACAGGCCTGACTCTTCCCAGGAATTCAGCACTGGAGTCCAAGCAAAGAGCGCAGGCCGACGTTTCCTGCTGCACACAAACACTCTCCCCAGCCCCAAATGTTTGTGCTGAGGCCAATGTTTGCTGAGGAGGGATGGGAGAGAGGAAAAACAGCCCTGTGCCAGTTCAGTCAATCCTGAAAGAGCTGCAGCTCTGTGGGGAACATGCCAGCCAGGGAATTTTGGGGATGACTCCACCTGGAAGCAGCCCTTCAGGCTGAAGTTCCAGGTAGGAGCTGCTGTGGGTGATGGTGTTTAATTAGAAAAAAACCCAAACCACAAACAAAATAACACCACCGAATAAAAGTGTCATAATTCCACCCAGAATTTTCTTCTAGTTCCAGTCACTGGCCCTTCTGATTGCTGGAGCAAAACTGTACAAAGGACACAGCTGTGGGGAGAAGGCAGGGGGCCAGAGAGCTGAGCCTGGGGGTGGTTCCTGCTCACAGCAGCACTGATACCCCCCCAGCACTGCTGCCCCACACACTGGGACATTGTTTTCCACCAAATCCATGCAGAATCACAGCACTGTGATGTCAGCATATTGTCCTCCAACATCAGAGGCTGTGGCATGGCTGTACCTTGAGTGCCTTTGGCAGAGGAGATTTAGGCAGTTTCAGAAGAGAGTTCATGATCTGTGGAAGCAATCACAGCACCCCTTCATCAGGGAGATGCTATCAGAGCTACTGGGGAATCCCACAGGCTCCAAAACCCACCCAGATCCTTGTGGCCAAGGAGCGACAAGGATCTCAGGAAAGCCACAGACAGAAATTCAGTGAGATTCCAGTTCATAACTCAGCTCCTGCTCCAGGGTTTTCTATCCAAAGAAATATTGCAGCAGGCTGTGAAGGCACAGGAACACACCCACAGCTGGGTCCATGCTACTCATCAAAATCCTGTTCCACCCTTTTGAGACTCAGTAATTCACCTGTGACAAGGAACAGCTGAGGAAGGGGATTCACACAGGAGTTATTTCAGCTGAGTCCTGTCACACTGCAAGCTCCCCTTGTAATCAGAGGATCTACAGATGCAAAGAGGATCCCAGCCATCTCTACAACAAAAGGCTGCAGTTTGAAGGTCAAACCTCAGCCATTCTGCCTCACTGCAGACTTTGGAAAGGCATTTTAAAATGTTCTGACAACAGCAACAGCACTGAATCCTGACCTTTCAGGGCCATCTATGTTCAATTGCTCATCTTGAACAGCTGGAATTTATTCTAGCAAACCCACTGGTGTGTGTGGAACTTCACTGTGTGTGCCCCAACACATCCTGCAATTCCCACCGATTGCTGGGAGGCAGCTGCTTGTTCCCACTGCTGGGTAACACAGACAAGACCTCAATTAAAGCATCCACCAGCCCAAGCTGAGCTGCACCAGTCTCATGGCAAACACAGGAGGCTTCCAGACAACACAAACACCACGTGCCTCTCTGAGAACGCGGCATTTCCTGCAGATTAACACACCCAGTCGGTTTTACACCAACCTGCCCTGAGCTTGATTCGGCTCCTGGAGTTTGGCATCCTTTTAGGAAGTCACAGATTTAGGCACGGCTCAGCAGAGCCCTTGCTGGAGCACCTGAGCCGACTTAACCCCATCACATGCTCCAGCAGCACCAGGAGAGCATGGCTGAGGAGGGGCTCATTCATCTGCTGCACTTTGATTCATGTCCCGTGTGCTTGACCTGAGAGGAGCCCGCAGGATTAATGAAAATCACATGCTGGGCCCTTTTCCTGGTGCAGGATTTAGTCAGTTTGATTCCTGAATGCTCACTCTGCCATGGCTGCTCCCAGCTCAGCATCTTCTGCCAGGAAATTTGGGCACTTCCAGATCCCAGGACAAAGCCAGCTCCAAGTGCTGGTACTTTGACAAACACCCTTATGGCACTCGAGTTTGTCCATCTAAAATCTGCTTAACCATGCCGCACAAAATAATCAGGTTTTCCCTTTTTGCTCCTTCTGAGGCAGCAATGTTTCTGCCAATTCAGAAACCACAGAGGGATTTTCCTTTGACTTCAATGCAGATTATTTCAGAAACTCTGTTCTGAACATTTTTTGGATTGTGGATTACCATCAAGCTCCATAATTTTCTTTTCCCAGGTAATCATATCAATTTTTTTTTTAAATAATACAATGGCAGCCCCATTTTTGTAGACCTCAGAGTGGCCTCTCATTCCAGCAGTGCCCAAATGGAACAATTTGGGAATGCTGCTTGAAGGGGTTCAGGTTGCAGACTTTCCATGCTGAGCACATGGCATGTGCATGGACTAAAAGGCAACAAGATATAGATCTACATATATTCACAATAAGTCCAGGGGAAAAAAAAAAAGGAAGGGGGGGAGAAAACAGTAGAGACATTAAACACTAAGACTGAATGACAATTAGAAACTGCCATAATGGAATATTCACCATGGTTTTGCACCTCAATAAGAAAACTGTCCACCAGCTGCTGTGCAGAAGGGAAAGAATAGGATGGTGTCTCATGTTGGACATGTGTTAGTCTGACTCTGGTGCACAAGGAGGAGATGAGGAGGCACAGAGGCTGCTCCTGAAGAATTAAACTGGTTTTACCAATTTGTTGGGAAAGTTGGAGGCCAGGGAAAATTAATGAGTGGAAAGCAGCCAGGAAAAATCTAGTCCAGTTTATTTACTAGGAGCAGCACGAAACAAGCTATTCTATTGACCCTCCACTGCTTCTTGGTGAGATTTATTGTGAGCCATGAGCGAGTTCGACACGAGTCTTGGAAAAAAGTGCATGAACATAAGCACCAAATAAAATGAGCAGCCAAATTCCTGGCTACTTCATCCACTGACCTTAACAGTTTTGTTCACTAAGGCCCTTTATTCCAAACAGCAGCTCTGAGACAACCAAGACTGCCAGCTCTATTTTTGCACAGAACTGCAGGGACAAAGTTAATCCACCTGGATTCGAGTCCTTGCAGTGGTCTGGGCTGTTGTCACGTCCTGCTCAGCTGTTTGTTGGAACACATTACATCAGCCTGG
This sequence comes from Anthoscopus minutus, assembly GCA_013399455.1. Lineage (NCBI taxonomy): Eukaryota > Metazoa > Chordata > Aves > Passeriformes > Paridae > Anthoscopus > Anthoscopus minutus. The sequence continues at coordinate 377,187 of VWYI01003332.1, read as the reverse complement.
CTTTAAATGGGATCTTTCCAGCTTAATAGTGGAAGAAAAGATCACAGAGAGTGTGTTGTTCAAACACAGCAAGGCTGAGAAAATAGGAGGGTTGGTTGTCCACTCCTACAAACAATTATCTAAATCCTGCAGGAGCTGAACTGAGCAGGATTCCTGCATGATTTCCAGAAAGGAAAAGGACTGAGAGCTGTCTGCTACTGAATACCTCTCATCCTCAGTCTCATTGATCTCTTCAGCTTTCTTTCTGGTTTCTGAATAGTCTGTCTTTTCTATAAGATGGAGAAATTCAGCATCTTTACTTAAAATGTGCTTGAGAGCCACCTGTACTTCATACAGGGATAGGACAAGCTTTAACTTTACTAAAGAGAAAGCCTTTGGATAAATGCAAAGGTATTGCATTACCTGCTGGAGTCTGGGGAACACTGGGCTGCTCAGCTGTGTGGGAGTGTGTCTCCCTTTCTTCTGGCAAGTTCTTGGCTGCAAATACAAAGAGATATGAACTAATTGGTCACATAATTCATTAATGCACGCCTAGAAAATGTTTGCATTTCCAGAGGTGGCATAATCTGTTCCCTGATATGCTCCACACCTTGAAAGCTCATGCAGAATCTCCAAAGCATGCTACATTTCATGAATTTAATTTTTATCCAGAGGTATTCACTTCAGATCAAACACTATCACTAATTTTCTCTTCAATTCATTCTGAGTAGTAAAACACGTATTCATGAGAACAGAAAACCAGTTATTTCAAGCTGAAGAGCTCTTCCCACCTAACACCTTAACACCTCTAATCAGCTGTACTACAAACAGCAAAATAACACAGAGCACCTCTGGAATTCTCCTCCTTTCCCTACCACAAGTCTGGAATATTAACCCGCTCCAACGAGGATTTGCAACATTCCGCAACCGGACCGTGACGGAAAAGGGAAGCAAAACGAAACCTACAGGCAGAACACTGAGACATGGGCATCTGCTCTATCCTGGTGTTGTTCCTGCAGGATGCCACCTCCATCTGGCAGTGGTTGGGGTAGATGTGGCCGTCGGAGCCGCAGACGGGCTCCCCGTCGTAGCCGCAGTCCCGCGAGCACAGGCACTGCTCGAAGTGCTCATCCTCCAGGCAGCCAAAGATGTTGTTGCAAGGGCCAGAGTGGACAAAGCCTGGCAATGAAACAAAGCCAGCCAGTTTTGCGTAGCATGGGGAAGGTGGAATGGAAGTATTTCACGGATATCGGGTTTTTAGGTTGAATTCCTTGAGATTTCTAACGGGAATTTATGAATTTGAGAGGGTTAAAAGCTCTGGGAGCGAAGTTGACTTTTTGAAAGAATCGGCGGTGCAACAGCTTCCTGACAGGGGATAAAGCAACTGGTTTTTGGCCACAGAGCACAGAAAGGAACACACAGTTTCTGGAGAAAGTTATTCCTTGCACAGAGGTATAAAATGGTTCAATCTTCCTGCACTTAATTGTGGAACTCCATTGCAAAACCAAATTGCATAGTAAAGATTTTTTTTTGCCTCTTCCTTTACTGACACATCTCCCCTGTGCAGGTTCTTCCAGAATCAGACATTTTATCTCGCCTCTGAAGCAAATCACAGTCACTTTGGTGCCTGAAGGGCACCTGTTTGTCACTGCAAACCCCAAATCTTTGTGAAACTTCCACTAACACAGAGAGCGAAACATAGACATTTGTCTAAGTACAATTTTGAGCTCAGAACACCTGTGGGTGCCATTGTTCCAAAAGATCTGTGTGGTTTTGGGCTAACTCACCAACCCACTGGCTGGCTGAGCTTTCCACCTCGTTGCAGGTTGGGCCATCGCAGAGCTCCCGGGCCAGGGGGCTGTTCTCACTCACGTTGTAGAAACGAGTGGCTTCAAAAGCTGCAGCAGGGAGGAGAAATCACAGCTGAGCCTCCTGCCTGGAGATCTGATGTCAGCAGGGATCAAAGGGAAACAGGCACAAACCTGGCTCATAGTAATCGTACACTTTGATAGGAACGGGGGCTGTTTTCCCAACTATGTGCTCTCTGAAAGCTTGGAACTTCACACAGGTCATGCACTGGCTGGGAATCTGTGTGAAACGGTGAAAAAGACTCAAAAACTACACTTGAAGTGAAGAGAGAGGCAAAGTAACACAGCACGTGCCCCAAAGTAATGCGCCGAGCACGAAGACACCTCCAGTACTCCAAGTACAGGGACAGAGATAATGAATAAAAACCAGCCAGGATGAACTAAACCAGGATGCTTTGCTGACCTTTAAAACACATCTTTGCCACAGAGCAAAGGCTCCAGCTGTGTTCCCTGGCTGGCCCAATACCACCAGACAATTTCCTGCTGCTGACCAAGCCAAGTGAGATCTCACCTTCCACCCTCAGGTCTGTGCTGTGAGATCTAAATTATTCTGCATTTAGCACCGCTAGTTGTACCTGAAAGTGAGATTATTTCAAGGCAAAAATCTAAGTGATAGCTCCCCAAAACCACTCCATGAGCTGAAGTGAATCACCTGCCTTTATTACACTTTGGTTTCCAAGCAAAACCACAACACCCACCTGCAGCAAAAGAGGCTCAAGCAAGAGACCAGCTAAAGCTGCAGAGTGATCCTCACCCCTGAGGGACCCCCAACACTCTGCCTGTGCCTCATCCCCTTTTCATTTGCCTTTCATCAAAATCCAACATAATTATAAGAAACAAAGCCATTACCTCATCAAAATAAAACAGCACTTTTCTTCCATCCACTTCGTATCTTTTTAATCCAATTTGCTTGTTCATCAATAACTGGGGATAAATGAAAAAAAAACCAAAACCATCGTGTTTAATTTAATTTAATTTTATAGAAAACAGGTGGAAGTGAGAGAATAAGTTTTTGGGGCTGCTTAGAAAATTGATCAGACTAAACTCCAGGAATCTCTTCTGCTGGAAAAGGGTGCTTCCATAAGACAGGGAAAACGCAAAGAGATTGAAGTTGCTATCAGATGACTGAGGGGGAAAAGCCACCTGTGTCCCTCCCTGTGTCCTGCTGAGGAATTCTTGCAAGGTGCATCAGCTGAGGGCTCTTCCTGGTCCCCAGGGCATTTATTCCCCCTGGGACTCTGCTGATCATCCATAAACTCATGGAGCAGCTCCCAGATTGTTTTCAGTGCCAAGGCTCCAGCAGGACCTCAGAGACCCCAAACCACTCAATGAAATCTCTTATTTGCCCCCCTCAGACCACCAGGGAATCCCCTCTGGACTCTGGAATCCCCCTGGGTATGACAGTCCCCTCCTCCCACCAGCTGAAAAATCTAAAACATTCTTCTGCCAGGAAAATTAATCCTCACATTTGAAAAGAGCAGCCATTTGAAAGAGCCCCAGGCACCCTCCCTTTTGACAAATGGGGTCAGGCCAGGCCTGTGCTCCTCATCTTCTCTCCCTCCCAGGCCCAGGGGTTTGGGGTTTGCATTGAACCAGGCAGGCCTACAGACCCTCTGCTTTTTATCTGCACGTGTAAGGAACCTCTGAACATGATCTAAAGGCGCTTCCCACATCTCCAAACCTTTCTTTTCAATTTTCTAAAAATTCCTTCTATGATTTCTGCACTTGGAATATCTCAATACCCTGACTGTCCTGCCTGATTAAGCATTACTATTTTGATAATTTGTATTTAGAATGCATCTGTCACATGGAAAATATCTAATACTGAAGCTGGAAAGGGACTTTTGTGTTTTAATCAGTGTGGGGAGCCAAGATAAGCACTCTATTCTATAATGCCATTCTCCAAACTGTCCCATTACTTCAACCTCTGTCAGACAATCCCATTTGTAACACAGGGATATTCTTGTGGGGTTTATTTTCTGTTGTTGTTGGTTTTTGTTTTTTGGTTTTGAGGGTGGGTTTTTGGTGGTTTTTTTGTTTGTTTGGGGTTTTTGTTGGTGTTTTTTTTTTGGTTTTTTTATTGTTTGCTTTTTAATATTCTTAAGTTACTTTGAGATTGTAGGCTAAAATCTCTGTGAAAAGGGGAACAAATCATTATTATTATTCTCATCACAATTATTATAGCAATTATTACTACCATTATTATTTAGAATGACATGAAACAAGCAGCATTCCCACTGAAATTTGCCCAAACCTGCCACCAGCAGCTTTAGCTGTGACTCTCCTCAGCAGAGCGCTCCTACTTGTAAAAAAACCCCGCTCCCCAGCTTCCTGCTATTCCTGTAACAAGCAAAGCAACATGTGTTTAAGTCCCACACAATATGGAAAGGGCCAATTTAATTTGTCCTTATAATTTTAGGGTCCTGGTGGTGGTGGCTGTTATTACTCAGCAGTCCATGGCTGCAGACAGTTCTTTTATGAGAGCTCGGAGACGCCGGCGCCACCGGGAACTGCTCAGCTCAGCTAAAGCTGCATTTTTTCTGCTGAGTTTTGATAGATCCCAGCCCGGGGTGACCTCCCGACCCTGTCGACATGCTGCATTATTAGGAGGATTTGTGGCTGGGGTGTGCACAGAGCGCTCATTAGGCAGCGCTGCCCCGGGGCTGCACGTGGGGCTGCTCCCACCCTGGGATCAGGGAAAATCCTGATTTTCAGCCCAGCCCCTCCACAGCAGGGCAGGGAACGGGGGAAAGGCAGCAGAGGGGCAAGGATGGGACTTGCCTCTGCCCAAGGTGGTGTCCAAAGTACATGGTGAAACTTCAGTGGGTGAATTTTATGTTTGGTAGGAAATATGAAGAAGAAATCCCATGAAGAAAATCCCAGAATGGTTTGGGTGGGAAGGGACCTTGAAGCCCATCCAGTGCCACCCCTGCCATGGCAGGGACACCTCCCACTGTCCCAGGCTGCTCCCAGCCCTGTCCAGCCTGGCCTTGGGCACTGCCAGGGATCCAGGGGCAGCCACAGCTGCTCTGGGCACCTGTGCCAGGGCCTGCCCACCCTGCCAGGGAACAATTCCTGCCCAAGATCCCATCCAGCCCTGCCCTCTGCCACTGGCAGCCATTCCCTGGCTCCTGTCCCTCCATGCCTTGTCCCCAGTCCCTCTCCAGCTCTCCTGGAGCCCCTTTAGGCCCTGCCAGGGGCTCTGAGCTCTCCCCAGAAGAGGTGGAACTGCAGGTGGGGTTCTATTGCACTTTCACTGCCTGTCTGTAGATGTGCTTGAGCTTTGTCACCACATTTCATTTTTAGAGATGCAAAAGGGTTTCTGCAATTAAAAAAACCATGGAATTCAGCTCTTCAAGGGGAACATTCCCTCCTGAAGATGCAAAATCTTCCCCAGCTTAGGAAAATCTCCCACTTTCCAAAGGAAGCAATTCTGATCTGGTTATGGGAGCAGCAGAGCTTTCTGGGCTCACACACTTCTGACAGAGATTCTTGGCTGTGAGGCCCTGGCACAGGGTGCCCAGAGCAGCTGTGGCTGCCCCTGCATCCCTGTGGATCCCAAGGCCAGGCTGGACAGGGCACAGTGGAAGGTGTCCCTGCAGCATAAGAACCCCACCAGTGAATGCAATGTTCCACAAAATGTAATGAGTTGTGATGAATGTGATTCTCCCACAAACAGAAAGCAAAGCTGAAGATTACAGTTCATCTGCCCTGAAGGGCTGGCTGGGCACGAGGCACATTCTGTCCACCTCAGCTTGGCTACAAGAAACACGATGTTCTCCCAGAGAGAAGTGGGGGGGGGGAAAAGGGCAAAAAATTCCAAGACACAGAGCCTCCAAAGAAATGGGATCCAGATGTTGGAGATAACACAGCCCACTAAGCAGCCATAAACAGCTCCTGTTAGAGCACATTTGCACCTCAGCTTTTCCAAAGGGTCTCACTTAATTACTGTGCACTGGCTCAGGAAAACCTTGGCTTGGCTGGGCTGGGTTTGCTCAGCCTGCTCAGAGCATCCATTCTCTCATTTCTGACAGAGATTTTTTGACAAGTCTCTTCCTCCTCCCCCTTCCTAATTTTTTATTGCATCTTTTCTGCAGTGCTCTGATACTCAATGTCCTCCTCTTGTCCCTCGAAGGGAACCCCTCCCTGTTGGAGATCCCCAGCCCTGCACTCCCATCCCAGCCCCTTACCTGCTCCAGGCTCTCAATATCTGCCCGAAACCCCGAGAACAAAGGCACTTCCAGCACAGCCATGTTTGAGGATCCAGAGTGCAGCCATCTTCCCGTGGGAATGAAAAGAGAGAAAATGGGAACAAACTCAAGATTCAGCTCAGAATGGAGAGCCCAACTCCAGAAGAAAAAAAAAACAAGCAAAATATATACAAAGGCTCTCCTCGTTGAAGTGCTTGTGGAAAGACAATTTATTCGGTTTTTAAAAATCCTCTTTTCTGCTTTTATTTAACAAAATTATGCCCAGCTCACAGAGGGTAGAAGATGCTCTGGAACACAGAGGCAGACAGACAGAGGGATGCAGCCACATGTGTGGCTGCTTGCCTTCTTTTTCAATTAATCACTGAGCAAATGCACTTGGTGAAAGGAAATAAACCCTTGCAGTGGAAAAAAACCTGTGTTCCACCCTGAGAGGAGGGCTGTAGATGGACTGTGGTAGGACAGGGATTCTAATTCCCAACACCAGGGCAAGGTCATTCAATCCTGGGCTTTCATAAGTGCCTGTTTCAGCCCTGGCCCTGAGAAAAGGGCTTTTGCTAACGAGTCAGCAAAGTCACTGCCTGTACCATCCTCTGGGGTACAACTGAAAACTCAGAAAACCCCCTGAAAGTGAGTTGTGTGTGCGTGCAAAAAACCCACACACAGGCAGGCGTGGAGGGAAAACCTGCGAAAATCTCAGTTCTTGCAGCATGGCAGAGGAGTCTCCATCCCAGTGCAGCTCCTGCAGCCCCAGAACAAGGCTCCTTTTCTCTCCACTGCCAGCAGCTGCCAGCCCTCCCTCCTTGGCAGCTCACCTGTTTGCTGTGCACCACCTGAGCCTGGCCCAGCAGGGCTCATCAGCTCATGCCCAGCCCTGAGAAAACACAGTCCCAGGCTCATCAGCTCATGCCCAGCCCTGAGAAAACACAGTCCCAGGCTCATCAGCTCATGCCCAGCCCTGAGAAAACACAGTCCCACAGCTTCCAGCAGCGAATCTGCCAGCTCTGAGCTGGCTGCTGCAGGGCCCCTCTCTCTGGAGCCCCCTCGGCTGAGGCTGGGCTGCCACACCCCAGCCCAAGGCTCACAGTAGCATGAGGTGGCCTGGGGACAGAGCCAGCTGGCTCTGGGTGAGGCACCTCAGGGCTCTCAGAGACATTAAAACTCCTTAATTCCCATCTAACTCCCCGCTCCACACTCGTAATAAATTGTACAGGGTCCCTCTGCCTGCATTTCCCCATTCTCTGTTATATATCACAGCTTGCTGTTTTCCACCCTGTGCTCTCAGAAGATCCCCAGGGATGTCACTGGGCATGACAACACTTCATTACATTCTGAGAACTCCCCCAGCTCAAAATATCTCAGCTGTCATCCTCTCTTAGCTGCACTCCTCTCTTCACACTGCCCGAGCAAGATGATGATGGAGCTGAGAGCATCATTACAGGAAAAAGGGGAGGAAAGGAAGATTTCATTTGCTTTTGTTTCCTTTCCAAGCAATCCATCTCCTCGCACTGGGCTTCCTCTCAAATTTCTGTCTTAGCTCCAGCAATTCCCAGGGCAGAAGTTTCAGAGCTATCAGCAGAGAGGTTGTGCTGATGCAGGGCAGCCTCCTCAGCATCTGAGAAGAATGTAGAGTTTTATCCTCTGCCCAAAGAGGCTGAGGGCTTGGCCAGAGAAGAGGTTGGCACAGTGACATCGTGGCCCTTGGGGGCAGTGCCTGTGCCACACCACGGCCCCGTGGGCCAGGGGCAAGTGTGGGATGGGGAAAACAAGATCCCATCTTCTCCAGGGGCACTGCAGCTCTGCAGTCTCTGTAGGAAGGAAGGGGACAGAAACTGATAGGAGAGCCAGAGTTTCTCATTAAACTCCGACAGGGCAGCCACAATTTTCCATTTCCATCCGAGGCACTCACATTTCTCCTGTTGGAGGGCAGTGAAGCAGCAGCCCCCACACCTGCCAGCTCCCGGGCACAAACTTGCAAATTAGTTGTGAGTTTCTTGGGAATGGTTTCTCCTGTTGCACAGGAGGATGTTGTGAGCCCTCTTTATTTACTCTGCTTGTGGCTTTATCTCTCTTGGGTCAAATTCCCAACAACCTCCTTCAAAATCCAAATGCCTTATAAGAACATCAGCAACCCCTGATGACTGCAGCAGTATCAAGGGGTTTAAGCAAAACTTGTGAGTGGATTTAATACAGGTCAGAAACTATTCTTCCTGCTATTTGCCTATAGCCAAGCTGATTTCTTACAGTAACTTAAGTTTTCCAATCTATAAAATGAGACAGAACTGCTCATGTCTCTGTAATTGCTTTGAGAGCTTGAAATGAAACTTCTGGATCATGCCACTTTTAAAAGTTATTTTACATTTCATTATATGGAGCAAGGAGATAAGGAATCCAGAGCTTATTAACAAATATCTGCATGTATTGTGCCTTTAACATAGATTCCAAACTCATACCATGGCAACAAGCATCTTCTCTTAGGTTTTTGGTATCCAAAACTGAACCACTAAGGAGCTCAAATAACAAAGCCAAGTCAGTAATATTTATAAATTATTGACTCAATTAAGATATTGGTTAACCAGTTGAATTTATCTTGCTCTTTGAGGCTTTTAAGAGAATAATCCAGAACTTTTTCTTTTCATCCCTACACAAGCAAATCACATCACATTTGTCATTTTCAGCGTTTGGAGAGGCAATGATGAAACTCAGTGATAAAACCTCGAGGCGTTGTTCTTATTTCTCCACCTTTGACACACACTTGGCACTGAAATGATCAAGAATGACCTTGGCATTGCTGGAGGTTTTTCACAAACATTTTGGGACTGCCAGGTGACACGCCCCGAGCTTTCATTCAGTCTCAGCTTACAGGAGATGGCACAAGCTCATGTCTGCCATGAGCAGCCCAAGATCTCTTTGTTACAGAACATTTTATAAGTTTTTCAGCCAACAGCACATTGCTAAAGCTTACAGACAATAGTTGTAACCAATCACTAAAAGCACGCATACACCTGCTTCAAACAATGCTTGCTTGTTTGCTTTCTATTAACAACGTATAATATTTCATTATTAAGCTTAAAATCTTCTACTGTCTTGGTAAGCAGACTTTTCTGCAGCCTTAAGGTCTATCTTTGCCAAACCTAAAACCTCAATTACTGTTTCATGTCCTTGCATATTGTATGGTATCTTTACTTCCAGGCTTTGCAGCTGCAGCTAGCTCTAAGTTCTCTGGGATTTTTTCCTTTTCTGAGGCCTATTTTCACAGCTTCTGAAAAATCTTCTTACTTTTACTGTTTCCCACAGGAATGGCTCTGCCCTACAACCCACAGAGGCAGCTGAAAGTTCTTCCTTACCCTGCTCGAGCCACAGACGGTGCAGCGAGAGAGAACTCGGTGCTTTCCTGGCACAGAGGGGCTGAGCAGCAAAACCAAACCTTCTGTGGGGGAGCAGGGCTGGCATTTCCTACCTCGTGCAGGTCTCCAGGATGACTTTGTACTCTCGGTGGTCCTGGTCTGAGGCCGGGTCCTCGTCGTCCCCCAGGGCCCTGTCCCTGTGCGGGGCTGCGGGGCGGCTCCGCGGGGCTGGGGCTTGCAGGTGCTGCTCTGACTTGGGCTCCTTCAGGTTCACCAGGAGCTGGAAGGCTGGCTTGGCAATAGGGTCGGGTACATTGTAGGTGACATCGATCTGCAGCAGGAAGAGGGAGAAGCAAAGCACGTCGGGGTGGTTTCTTACAGCTCTGGTGTTTTAAAGAGGGCCACGAACACCCCAGGAGGACCAGCACAGAGAGGAGATCTCTTCAGAAGGGAGGGATGGCAGGCACAGAGGTAACAGAGGCTTTGCCACACAGTTATGGCTCTGTATAAGCTCTACCAGAGCGGGTACAGTCACATTCACTTCCTAAATTAAAGCAACACTGAGTTGTGAGAGAAATTCCAAGTGTAAGTCCTTCCTCGCAGCAAAGTGGGGTTACAAAAGCAGCAAACAGGCTGAGAGATCATCAGCTCCCATGCTTTCTCCAGCCCCATGAGAACTTTACCTGCATCAGACAGCAGCCTTCACCTTTGGCACTCACAAACAGCCCTGTTGGAATACTGGGGATCTGGGGAGAATGCACAGGAGAGACACAGACAAGACATGGCACTCAGAATGGAAATGAATATTAAATTTAGCTCTATTCTGTACAAAACACCTTCAATAAAGGACACTGCAGAAGTGAAGTGAGCATGGCTTAGTCTCTTCACCACCTGCACTTCCAATGGCAGAGACAAACAAACAGCAACACAAAATAAACACCGGGCTTATGGTGAAAAATGCCATTAATTAGGAGTGCTGTCCCCTTCATGGCAGAATCCAGCCAGAAACCCACAGAAAGTCCCACAGGTCTCAGCACTTAACTTTTGCTTTTACCATCACTGATCCCAGCCCTCATTCAGAACCCAGCTCACGTGGATTGCTTTAAAACCTGCCTGCACAAAACCACCTACCACAGCAGTCTGAAGGACTTTTTTATTCATCTTGTTAAGCTCAAAGGTCTCCTGGTAGTCCAGGTTAGTAGAAGCCAAGGAAATGGTCAGGTTGACTCCTCCAACATAAGAAAGGATGGCATATTCAGCCAGAGCCTGCAGGGCCACACAGGTGTCCTGGAGGCCAGAAGAGGGAGAAATCAGAATAGTGAAGAATACAGGAGCACAGCAAACTTCCAAACAGCTCTGCTCAGCTCCAGCTGGCAGAATCTTCCTCATTAATCCACATGGCAAAAGAAACATCAGGTTTTGCTCACTTTTCCTATCAAAGGGAATGTCCCTTTTGCGAGGACAAAGTTTGGGCTCCTTTCAAATTACCAGTCCAAGGAGGAAGCAGAAAAGGGTGCTGGAAAGTTTCTCTTCTTCCAAGAACAGAAACAATTTCTGTCAGGAAGATGGAAACTCTGCATTCCTGAATCAATTGACAGTGCATGCATCCCAGTTACCTTTTCCAGAGGCAGCCCACCTGAGTAGATGAGAATCCTCCCAGTGCATTCCTCTGCTGTGAGAGCCACTTGACTACAGGGAGCGCAGAGGCCACGTCTCCCAGCAGTGTGTAGGTCAGAAGGGCATAAGATGTCATTTCCACTTCTGCAGAAACAACTGAAAGAGGGGTGAATTTAAAAAAAATATAAGTCAAAATACCACCTAGAAGTGAGAATCCAGGCAGGTTTAATGTCATTCAATATTAATCAATAAATAATAAATATTCATAGAACTGCTCATGTAGTTCTATGAATATTTGTTAACTGAAAAATAATTCTAAAAAGTTAAGAGTCTGTAGAAATAAACACATGAAAAGGGAAGTTAAAATGTCTGCATGCTTCACCTCCCTAAGATATCTGCTTTCAACATAAATCTCTCTTCATGCAATAGATAACCAGTAATAAAGATATTTACACAATAGATAACTCCTTCTCCTTGACTGTATCCCAGAAGTAATTCCTCTCCCACCCCAGTTCTACTCAGCTGCTGTTGTCCTGCCCTAGAGCTTTTCTTACAATCTCCAGTCAGATCCCTCTTGAACATTGCTGCACCTGTGTCATATCCAAAGAGGCAGTGGCCTTAAGTGGCTTGAAAATTACAGCATCATTCACTGCTTCTGTGGCTTCAACAGCCAAAGTCTAGAGAAATCAGCTGAAGTGTCAGTGACCAGTGATACAATCCTCAGGTCCATTTGAAAACACAAAGATAAATAGCTCTAAAATGAAATACATTTGAATTCCCCCCAGATTTCCATTTTGCATTATTGCTCCCTGACAGAAGAGTGAGAGCCACATGGGATTCTGTCTTTATAAAACTGGAGTCAAAGCTGATGACACAGCTGGGGCTGAAAAACCTGTGCTGGCTGGCCCACATCTTGCTCTGTCTCTCATTTATTCTTTCAGCACAACGTTACCTGCATTTTCTGAGCTTTCTTGTCTCTGGACCCTGCCCTGACTGAGTGACAATTTCAGAATTCCTTGTATTCCATGAACAATTCACTGCAATCCATGCAGGCTGGTGTGGCAGCCCCTTCCCTTTTCTCTGCCTTCCCACAGCAGGTTCCCAATTACCTGATTGAGAGAGTCCATCATTAAACCCCATGAAGGTGTCTTCATCAGTGACAAGGGTTCCTGTGAGGCTCCAGTGTGTAAAGCCATCTAGGAGAAGAGGGCAGGGGCACATGGGTGCTACTGGAAAACCAAATTCCACTTTTGTATCAGCTCCACGCCCTGAGCTGCTGTCCCTCCTTTTGCACACCCAGTCCCTGGCCAGGGGGCTCCCTTTGGAATGACAAGGATGATTCAACGTGACAAATGGGGTAATCCTTGGGTTTTAAATTAAACACACCACCAGGGAATGTGAGGTGTCACAGGGCAAACTCGGTCACTGCCAGGAGGGCACCGCAGAGCCTCTGAGCAGCCTGAAATCCCTCTACTGGTTACAGAACGGTGCTGCTGAGCACCAGGGCTGTGGCTCTGACCTCTGTGTGGGCCATTCACTCACGAGCTGCTCCCTTGCAACTCAGGATTTTCTGTGACTCTGCTGCACTTGCCTCTCTTCAGCTCCGAAGAGATCCCGGAGCGCCCTTGCCTTACAAACCCAAATTGCGCCCCAGGAATCGCCCATCTGCCAGACCCCATCCTCTGCAGCAGCCCAGATGCAGCAGCCAGGCTGAGTTTGGCTGTGGCTGTGAGGGGGGCAGAGGCTGGGGCTGCAGCTCCTACCCTGGGTGATGGCCATGCTGTTCATCCTGCGCAGCGTGGCAGCCGCCGAGGGGCTGTGCAGCAGGGTCAGCGCGTAGGCGCTCAGGGCCGTGGTGTAGGGGTCTTCTGCCGAGTACAGGTTGGACTCCAGGAAGTGTTTTGCTTTGTCAACAGCTGTTCTTTCCTCCTGCATTCACAGGGGAAAGAGAGCAGAGCAGAGGTACCAGTGTCAGAAGTTAGGATCGCTTTATTACTCGCGTCACATCGTGCCCATGGGGGGGGGGAAAAAAAAACCAAACCAACAACCAAACAAAAACCAGCAACAAAATCCAAACAAAACCGACACAATAAATTCAGAAAGATATGTTTTTTCTCTCTGCAGAATAACACTGACACTTTTCCTAAGACGAGCAGTGCATCAAAAATGCATTTTGCTTTCTGCAGAACCACATTGACAGTTTCCCTAAGAAAAGCAATGCGTCAAAAATCCAAAAAAAAAGGTGCAAACAGCAGAGCAGGAATGATTTAGGCTACCACTGAGACACAACTTTTCCTCCCTAAATCTGAAGAATTTCCCTGCCCTTGCAAGGCAGCAGATGAACAGGGCAGGGGCGAGTTCTGCACTGGAGGTTTGATTGTGTTCCTGACACTCTGGAGCGTCTGGCAGACGCCAGAGGATAATAAAGGCCAAGGTTCCCAGGGGTCCCTGCAGCCAACAAACATGTTTTATTAACTCCCCCAATGACCTCACCATGCAGGAACGTGGCTCTGATAATTTATAGAAACTATTTAATTGGACTTGATGTAATTTGGTTTCCTTTGATTTCCCTGTGGCACTAACCTTCCCCTTCCTCATTTCCTAGCTAAGATCATTAGGAACACTCACAAATCTCCTCTAGGAAAACCATTAGAATCCACAGAAACTGCACTGCTGGGGCTGCCTTGACACACAGCAGCCCAGAGAGAGCATCACATCACTGCTCAGAGGGGGACACTGCTGACAGGGAGGCAGGAAGTTACTCTGTGAGCTCTGCAGGGTTTTCTGAATTTTTAATAAGGTTGAAAGCCTTCCACTCCAAAAAGGACAGGGGGTTAGGGGGCATCTGCCTGCAACAGCAGCCTGGTCTGACTCTGCAGGCTCCACAGGGATGCTGAGGTTATCAGAGCTCCTGAGTGGGCTCTGCCTGTTCTGACACCTCCACAAGCTCACGGGGCTGTGCCTGAATGGACCCTTTTGTCTGAGAGCAGATCACCAGGAGATGCTGCAACATCCACTGCGCCTCCTCCTCTGACCTTCCAGGCAGTTCTGCCTCTGCACAGGCCCCAGTGCCCTCTCCCTTGGCCCAAGAGCAAGGGAGCATCTTCCCAGCCCTCCTTAGTGGGTACGTGTCACTATAACCTCACCTAAACACCCCCTCCCAGGGAGGCTGCATGCTGGCAGGAGCACATCAGAGGGCAGGAGCACTGTTTTACCAGGAGTCTTAAGGAGGATTCCCTAAAACACCAATTGTTCTGGCAGTTTGGGGTTTTTTTCCAGGGGAATTGGCTGTTCCCACTTAGCTGCTTCTCTTTTTTGCAGTGTTCCTGCTCTGTCTCATTGCAAAGAACAGAAAGGTTTTTCTCCAGAGCCCTCAATCCAGCCCATTGCAGGAGCTCAGCTCTCCAAAGGCACTGAAATCTTACAGCAGTAGCATTTTGGCCACTGCAGCCAAGCCAGACCACAAGAGTTCTCTGGATCCCCAAGTTAAACTGCTTTTAGCACCAAGCCAGGATTTCTGAGTCTCTGCAGGCAAGAGACCAGGATCCGCACAGGCTGCACTCACAGCTTGAAGCTAAGAGGCAGAAAAACTCTTTTTGCAGTAATTTCTTGGAGAGTTTGAGAGATGGGGCTGCAGGGATCTGTTTTGCCCTGGTGGAATAATCATGAGCTGATGGCTGAAGGGTGGGAGACCACCTTGAACAACTTCAGAACAGATTCCTTAACTTCAGAACAATCCCAAGGCTTTCCAGCAGCCTCTCTTCCCTGGGTGCTGTCAGTCATTCTAGAGAGCAGAGAACCTCTGAAGGCAAATGGCAGCAAAATGAAGTTTACAAAAAAAAAAAAAAAAAAAAGAATTGAGAGAATTTTTGGAGCTGTTTTAACTGAGATTTTGTTACCTCAGAAGTGACACCTGTTTCCAGAAGAGATGCAACCACATAAGCTGTCAGGGAGATCTTCCCATGGATCCCACCCTGGAAGGGCAAACAACACAAAGCACTGGATGAAAACTAGAGAAAAGGACACTGGAGGAAGAAAAAGAGACTTTGAAGCAAAATAAAGGATGTGTTAGAGCAAGAGGAGAAGCTGAAGTATCACCAAATTTCTTTTCTTTGGACACAAGGAGTACAAAATTTAGGAAGCCAAGCCCACACTGGTTGGAGCCAGGACCCAGCTGTCCCTGGACACTTTTAATGCAGTATTTTTAAGACTTCACATCTTGCTTTCCATCCTCTGGGCACACCCCACAGACACATTCTGACAGACCTTTTTTAACTGAAATTCCCCTGGGTCTCCCTGTAGCATCCCAGCCTTTCAAGTGCAAAATTCATATTCAAGCTGCATCCCTTCATGCTCTGATAATAACTTTAAAATTGCCCTTGCTGCAAGTTGATCCTGTGTGGTTTTTACCTGAATGTCCTTGTTTAGTATCCTGCCCATGGCAGGGAAAGAACCATCTTCTTTCTGGTGCTGGATGATCCAGTCTTTGGCAGCTGTGAGTTCTTTAGGGTCAATGAAAATAAACCCACGAGACTGAGCAAAGGACTTGAGGACAAAAGCTGTTAACCTGTAAAAATGAATTAACCATGTTTGCTGAGAAAACAAATTCAGAATAAAGTACCTGTAAGGAAAAAACTATGTTCTTAGAAAGCACAAAGTGAAAAGGATCTGTTGGAAACACTAAATATTGTTGATGAAATGCTCATGGGGCATAAAAGCACCCAAACATTGTCCAGGCTTTGGATAAAAAAAGGATTAAAGGTCAACGAACTAAATTGAAAAGTAGGACTCAAATGTGTATTTGTCACAATTCTGGCACACACTGAAATATAGCTCTTTTTTATCGCAAATTATTAAAGTTTTAAAGCTCAGAATCAATATTTTAAAATTAAAAATCAATATATTTCCCATAAAAAATTCAGATCCTTTCCTCAAGCCCGAAGCTGTGTTCCACTTTATACAGAATTAAGACTGAAGGAAGCACCAGGAGTGATTTTGGAATTCTGAGCCTCTGACAACGAGTGTGAGCACTGGCCAGCTGGGAGGCGATTGAGTCATTGCATTTACAAGCCCCTGGGGAATGGGAGGGTAGCAAACACTGCTGCCTGGCAGGGGAGTTTTCGAGGGCTGAGTAATTCTGTGTCACCACATTTCACATCCAGGGGCTGGGGTGGNTCACCACATTTCTCATCCAGGGGCTGGGGTGGAAGTTCCCTGTCTTGGGAGAAGCCAGGCAGCAGCGGTGGTGGTGCTGAAATCGGTGAAAAGGCAGGCAGGGATGGAGGAGAGGGAGGAGAGGG
>VWYI01003332.1:317229-359453 GCA_013399455.1 Anthoscopus minutus | reverse complement strand
GAGGGGGCAGAGGGGGCAGAGGGGGCAGAGGGAGCAGAGGGGGCAGAGGGAGCAGAGGGGGCAGAGGGAGCAGAGGGGGCAGAGGGAGCAGAGGGAGCAGAGGGATGGAGCCCAGGATGAGCAGAGCTGAGCCCTGGGGGTGCTGACAGTCGGGACTGATGTCACACAAACCCCCAGGCCTGGGTCACAGCTCTGGCTCTCCTGCTGTGTGACTCTGCAGGGTCCTGCCCTTATTCCAAGAGCACAAACCCACCCTGTTCCATCCAGGAGGGGATGGAAAGCACAAGGATGTCTTTGAGGGGTTTGAGCTGGTTTTGGTGGGTTTTTACCTACCCTGATAAAAGCCTCTGCCAGTTGTAGAGATAGCTCATTTCCCTGTACCTACTTCAGGTAAAACTCCATTCCCTAATGGAATTAGGTGCTTAAATACCCCGTAATTGCTATTCCAATTGCAGATACGATCCTTAACTACAGCTTTGTGCCTGAAACCTGGACTAAGTAGCAGATTTAACTCTCTAAGCTGCTCCTGAGTCCTGAATCACCTACAACACATCACCTAACACAGTCAGAGCACTCAGCAATACTGTGGAATATTATTTCACTATTCCTGTTCTCCGCTGTGTGTGATACCAGGAGAGAAGCTGGAAAGCCACTCCTCTTTCCCAGCCAATTGTGAGTTTTCCCCGTTTAGCAAATGCTTGGCACTCCTCTGACTCAGTTTTAAATAGCCACTCACCACATGCTCCCTGATGAGTCCCTCTCCCCAAAAGCACTGTAGGAGCCATCCTGCCTCTTGTAGGTCAGCTGGCGCTGGTAGCCTGGAAGTCACAAAAGAATTGGGGGAGTCCAACATCTCCTCACACAGAGAAAAACGAGTGTTTAAAGGGGATGAAGATGCAGAACATCTGGAACATGTGTAAGGGATTCTGCTGCCTGAGGCAGCTTCTTATTCTGCTGTGAGTGAGAGCCAGCTCTGTGAGCAGTTTATCCAGAAATCTGCTCAGGATAACATCTGGGACACTGCAGCTCCTGCCTTTTGGACACTGGAAATGCAAAAAATCTGATACTTCCCTGAAAAAAATGCATTATCAAAAGGTTTTTGCTTAAGCATGCAGCCACTCTCCTTCCATTTTACTTCCATTTAACAAATGGAAATGTTTTGCCTGTGACATTACAGCTGGATTCAGACATTTCCCAAAGCTGTTGCTTGGAACAACTTCATGTAACATGAAAACAACAGCTGCGACCTCAGTGAACACCTCCAGCTGCAAGGGCTGTCCCAAGGCTTGGTTTAGACATCATTATTAACAAGGTGAATGCTGAAGGTAAGAACTCTCTCCTGGAATGCCTTCTGAGGTTTAAAGTGAAAAAAATGAGTAGAAATGCTCTTTCTGCTAGGAAAATGATTTGCTTCTCAAACCTGTTTGTCTACAGCCGTGCCCATCCTAACAAAGCCTCCACGTGGGTGGGTACACAATACACACTTGGATAAAGCTCTGAAACACCCATTGGGGTCAAACCCTCCAGGATGGGTATTTCTGATCAGGAGAAGTCCAGTCTGCAAGAGGATTGTGTCAAAAGGCATTTAATGCTGAATTCTGCAGCGCAGGAGGAGGTGTTTTATTCCACACCCCATGATGTTTTTATGGGAGTGGATTATTGTTTCATTTCCGGAGGTGAAGTTTCTCTGCTGAGCTCTGCAGATACAGGCAGCTCCTCAGACCCTCAGAGGGGCTGCCCATGACTCCCACACTTCCCAGATCCTCTTCAGCCCCTCAGTGCTCACAGGGAATGGCCTGGAAAATGGGAGGAAAATGGGAGGAATCTCTAGATTGATGATGCTCTTGTAGTCACCACATCTTTGTCTGGGGGTGCTGGGATAGGTACAAATACCTGGCAGAAAGCCTAAGTAATGGTTCTTAGTAAATTATTCTTTTCTTCCTGCAAAAAATTGGTGTTAAATTAAATTAAAAATTGGTTTTTTTCCCCCTGCAGCCCTCAGGTATGATTTACTGCTGAGCACTTCCTGCTTAAACAGCTCCTCAGTGTTCATTTGCAGCGTGTAAATGGTCACATTCAGTCCTGATATTTTATATCCCTCTTCTCATTGTTTCTGTTCTCTTTTTGAGTGTTGATGGTGCCAGGGCTGTGGGTTTGACCCTTGTATGAGCCATTCACTCCAGAGCTGGACTCGATGATCACAGCAGGTCCAGCTCAGGATATTCTGGGATTTTGAGCTGAATTATGCTTCATTGCTCTGGCTGTTACTCTTTGCTTTACGGCTGGGAGTAGCACAGACTTTGTGTCCTGCTTGCTCTGCTGAACCCTCCTCTTCTCTGAATATTCCTCTGGATGCTGGGGCTCTCTGGAGAGGTTCCCCTCTCCGGTTTTTCCCTGTTCACCTGCTTTGTTTTGTGGGAAAGTAGAAAAAATACTGACTGGTTTAGCCCAGGCCACTTCTAAAGGAGAGGGAATACACAGGAATTGTTGGGTATCAGCATTTTCCATGATGGATGATTAAGGGATGAAGAAGTTTTCTGGCTTGGTAAATCACAAAAGCCTTCTAGAGTGAGCATTTCCCATCTAAACCTTATACTTGGCAAGGCTCCAGTAAACACAGAAGGGTTTAAAACTCTTGGGGGTTTCTTCTGTAAGGGTTAATTAGCAAACAGAGTTTGGAGCCAAAAACCTGGAAGGTTTGCAGATTCATAAAAAGAAACAAAAGCAAATGATGTTGCAAAGGAAACACTGACTCGGGCCATTAACAAATTCCCTTTGCCTCACTGCTCCCAGCAAGCACAGAAAATTACAAGTGAAATGACTGGAGCCAGGCAGAGGAAGCAGCACTGGGCTTTTGCTGCTGAACACAAGAAATATCTCACATATTACATTTGATATTTATATTTTCAGAGGAGAACCACCTAACCCTGTCACCTCTGATTTCATGACATGACTATTGTCTGACTCATACACAAGAGAGCTTTGTCCCTTTGGGTCACTCTTGTTTTTAATGATCTCTGAATTCTTGCTTGTCCTGAGAACTGCACTTAGTTATAAAACTATTTTGCATGTGGCTCTTCCCAAAAACAAATGCTGAGAAAAACAGGGGGGGAAAAAATAAAAAGAAAAAAAGGTTGTTTTGAGCTGCTTAGTAAAGTAGGACAGGACACTGAAAGGACAGAAAACCTAGAGCCATATAATGAAGGATTTTAACTACTTTGGATACTAAATTTTGATTTTTGGTATACTGTTGCTAAGAAAATACTGTCGAAAAAAAATTCCAGAAAAGAGCTATAACTCTAGTGACTAAAGGTTTAAAAGACAATTTATCAATAAAGCAAAACTCCCTAATATACAGACTTTTACTAAATTTCATTTTCCTTCACTTTCTAAAATGTTTAAACATAGAAATCAGCTAAGGAAAAAAAGATGAAGATAAATCAACAAACACCTGAGCTAGGAGTTACTGAAGGGAAACACAGGTTATATATCAAGGGAAAACATCTTGCCATCAAAATCTGTCAGACTGAGAGATTATCCTGCAAGAAATGACGAATCCTCATCACTTGGGCTACTCCTGGTTTGAAAAAGTGACATGTAAAGTAGAACTATCAGTTCAAAGCCTTTTCTCCACCTGTAAATTTAATTGCAATGAATTACCTTGAACGAGGTAATCGGTGGCTTCCAGCTCCACCTCGTGACTGAGCTGCTTGGTTTTCTGCAGGTATTTCAGGACAAAGACATTGGGAGCAAAATGGATCATGTTCTGCTCCCCACAGCCAAAGGGCAACCTCAGCAGGTTGTCCAGGTTGTTCAGGGTGGGACCCATCACATCTCCTGTTTGAGAGAGGGGAATTGTTCAGGATCAGGCAATTTAGGTTTTTCCTTTTGGTGTTTTATGATTAACCCCCACCTGACTGCACTAAAATATCTCCTGGCTACCCCAGAGTCAGCTGAAATAAACTGTGACATAAGTGGGAAGTCCTTCAGCTGGTAAATCCCAGCCCTTCAATCTCTTGTTGGATTAAAGAAATTCCACATTTCAGCCTTTGATTATCCACGACTTCCCAGTTTAGACCAGCTTAGGACACGGCACAGTTAGTGATGATGATGGCAATGAAATAAATACCATGAACTGTAACAGACAGTGCCCCTGCAAAGCCCCTCACGTGGCATCAACTTTAAGCCACTCTCAACCCAAACAGGCTTCAAACAAGTGACAAAAAAAAACCCCAAGGAATAATCTGCCCCAGAATTAAGCAGTAAAAAACGTTTTTAAGTGCCTGTGACCATCTTATCTGGTGTGCATTACTCAAGTACTGGTCAGAAGTAACAGCTGGAGCATCTGTTCACATTTGATAACGGGTACCTAAGTGATACCTCCTGATAATTGATACCTATTATTGAAGCCGTAGCTCTTTCTGATCCTGGAATTATGTTGTGGGGAACTCCAAGAGTAAATGCTTCATTGTGATTTTCATCAGTCTCTTCTTTTCTCCAAATTTTAAACTCTCCCATTGACCCCCAGCCTGTGGAAAAGCCAATGTACTTCACCTCAAGCTGTTTGGGGACTGTCCACTCCACAATAATAGATTCGTTTAGCACCCGAGTACCGTGGCCAACCTGAAAGGGACAAGAGACCATGGAGTTCCAGGAGCCCACACACCTGGAGCCACTGCCCCGTGTGCTGGGACCCTCCTAGCTCAGATGTGCCCTGCAGATGCAGCAGTCCCTCTCTCTTTCCCACCCACAAAACAGCCCGAGGGAGTTCAGTGAGAATTCCACAGGCTTGGCCTTCAAGGCTCTCATCACTAAAAATGTTGAGGACCGAGCTCCTGAGAACGTAAAAAGCAGATTGGTTCTGATCACAACAGCCTGATCAGAGCTTCACAGGGAAAAGGCAACAGGAATGAAGCTTCCACCTTCTACACCAAGGAAAAACTGCTCTGTGTGTGCTCAAACCCTGCTTAAAAAGAGACATCCAAACCACTGCACAGAAGAATTCAGTACCTGGATAACTCCATTTTTCCAGCTGATCCAGAAGCTGCGGAATTCATCCCAGGAGAGGATGCCAGGTGTGTCCCTGCTGGCCACTGGCTCTCCCATTTTGCTGGTGGAAATCCAGGTTTTGGTGTTCTGCTGTCCCCCGATGACGATCTCTGCCATCTCAGCCATGTCCTGGGGGCCGGAGGACAGGGCCAGGTGGGCGTCGTTGTGAGCCTTGACAGCCACATCAAAATGCCTCATCTGGGCTGGCTTCTGCATGTACTGGTACTCATACTTGTTGGGTGTGGAAATGTGTATTTTCTCTAGTCAGAAAAACAAGGGAGTGCTGTAAGAATTTCAGCTCCTCTCACAGACGTCAAAAACAACTGAGAAGTGAAGTTCCAGCGCTTTCCTAAGTATGTGGGGGTTCTTTCCAGCTTCTTTTGAAGTATTAAAATACACATGGATGTTGCTTCTCATCTTTTATTTTTACCCCCTTCAAGGCAGAAGATCCTTCAGGTTGCTCAGCTGAGTTTCTTATGAACTCAGCAAGTGATTTTTCAGTTCTAATCTAGTGGTTAAAAGCATCTCTGTTTAGCTACTGGAGCCAGCTCTGAGCTATCCAAATCTCTGGCAGAAAGGACAGACTGATTCCAGAGCTGAATCTTATAACACCAGCTGGAAATAAAGTACAGTCCCAGTTACTGTCCACAGTGCTGAATACTTAAACTGTTCCATAAAGTAAAGGAATTTAATGGCCACTTCCAGAAATCACTTGGGCAGTTAAAGCAAATTCATAATTAGCCAGCCAGGTAAGAAAGACTCTTTATTTACAAGTTCTTCCTACACACCATAACTCATCAATCACAGAGAAATGGAAACAAAGATTTTTTAAATTTTTTTTTCCCTAATAAGATGAAGCCAAATGCTTCTTTTTAAAACTGATTCAAACAAGCTGAATATCTCATTCAAATCATGAACTTACCATTTGGGCAGAAGAACACACTGTAGGTGTATTCTCTGGACAGTCCCTCTGGCTGTAGAAAGACAGAAATCCACACATAAACCACAGGGCTTGGATTAGCAGGAAGAGATTCCAGTTTTACTTGGAAAAGATAGGAATTATTTTTGCTGCTGTGCAATGGTTTATATCCTTTATAGAAAAGTGATGGCACTGTGTTCTGTTAGCTAGAGCAGTGCTGACCACTACCAGAGATCCTTCCATTTCATCATATTTCCTACATTAACAGGGAAAGCTTATCCCACAACATTTCCATTGCTTTTTCTCTGGAACAGTGTTGAAGATTCACCAGAGGAGCTCAAACGAGCTTTTCTGCACAAGCACCACCAAAGCTGATCATTTCCAATCTCCCTAACACATCTTAACTCAGCTTGAGGATCTTTATAAACCTGTTCGCGTTTGATTTCACAATTTGCCCAAGCTTTATTTTTCCCCCAGAATTATCAGAAATTTGTGTTTTCTCACCTCAATGACGACACTGCTGCGAACATAATCCACCCCCACAGGGGTCCTTTTGTCCATGTAAGAGTCCTCTGGGTGTTTGCCATTCTTCAGGGGCTGCATCCCCTCCTGACAGCAGTTGGTCCCACCATAGGCAAAAGCTTTTGCTAAGGAACAGAAGGGAAAAGCAGCAGAGATTTTGAGATGGGAAGATCTCTAAAAGTTAGAGACCCAAACTAATTAGAAGGAGCTGATTAATAGTACATCAGGTGCTGTAATTACCTGTCCCTACATATTCAATCCTTTATGCATGTTGGAGTGAGCACATCTAAAACCAGGCAATATTTGGACAATCATGGGGCAACAAAGAATCTCTTCCCTAGTTTTTGGTGTTGCAGTTTTTTTACTGGCATTATTTGCACAGAATTTGTTTTTATTCTCTTGTTTAAAAAATTTCCACCGATCTCTTCAGGGAAATGTAACAGGCCCAACCTTGCATGAGCAGGGGAGCTGATGACCAGACAATGTCCTGA
The DNA here is from genome assembly GCA_013399455.1 of Anthoscopus minutus. Classification (NCBI taxonomy): domain Eukaryota; kingdom Metazoa; phylum Chordata; class Aves; order Passeriformes; family Paridae; genus Anthoscopus; species Anthoscopus minutus. The sequence goes on along the minus strand of VWYI01003332.1, from coordinate 352,472 downwards.
CATTTGTTTGTACATTCTGTCCATCACAGGCAGGGAATTTGTTCCTACAATAAATGAGCTTGAAAAGCCAAGCTGGCAGCAAGTGGAGTGAATGGACTGGGGCAAAAGGGAAATAAAAATTTTCCCCTGAGAGAGGAATAAGAAGAAACACTTGTGAAACCCCTTCAAGCACCAAGGAGCTGTTTTGGGTTCTGTGTACCAGTGATGTTGCTCAGGCCCAGCTCGTTGAAGGACAGAACGATGGAGGTGGGTTTGGCTTCCCCAGGGGCCACACACTTCTTCCTGCTCAGGTGGTGCTTCCCAGGGTGCCCAACAAACTTGATGCCTTTTGGGACAGAAATCTTCACGTGGACCTGTGAAAGTTTTGGAAATGTCATTTATTGGGAATATCAGCTGCAAAGCCAAACTGATCTGTGTGAACCCCATAGAATTCTTCATAAATAAATCACAGAATGAAGATTATATTCATTCTTCAAAGTTCCTAGCCATGGATTTGGCTGAGAGCAGTACTCAGCTCAGCAATTCTGCAGGTGTTTCTGGGAGAGCTGGACAGATGGGGAGTGTGAGGAGAAAACATCAAGAGAGATGGAATTCCTTGGGGGAAAAACCACCATTAATTCCAAATGACCTATTTTTGGCAGCTTTTTGATTATGAAGGAAATTCTTTGTGGCTCAGCACTAGACTCCAAACTGTCCTCTCAGTCCTTCTCAACATTTGCTTCTCTGAAGTGCTGCAAGACACTTCAGCTTGCTACAAGTAAGAACGAGCAAAGCGATGACACTTATTTGGGCTGGGGAAAAAAAAAAAACAAAAAACCAAAAAAAACCCCAATATTTATCTTCTCAAAGCATCTCTGCTGAGCTTACCTCTCTGCTGACACCTTATCTAGCCTGACCCCTTATCTAGTGTGGCTGGTGGCTCACTCCCCAGCCGTGCTGGTGGCCCAGGAGCGAGGCTGAGCTGTTACCTCTGCACACACGGGCAGGTAATTGTAGACAGTGAGGGGGATCTTGGTCTGCTCGCCCCGGATGACGTGGTAGGGCAGTGTGAAGTCGATGAAGAAAGGTTTGAAGGTCTTCAGCTCAGTCTGGCTGGCAATGCCCAGCCCCTTGTCCTCAGACAGAGCCACGGCCTCCGTGATCCACGTGGTGATGGAGTCGGGCACCTCCACGTGCAGCTGGGCTTCCCCTGAGCTGCTGCTGCCAAAGGGACACACAATAATTACCTGGCTTGATCGTTAATGGTCTCGTGCATTAAGTGGTTTTTCATGAAGACCCCCAAGCATTTTGGGGAATTTCTTCCAGATACAGATTTATAAGAGAGCGTTGTCTGCTGTGAGCTTCACGAAAGGCTCTGTATTTTCTATTGGTTTTGGGACCTGCAAATATTTATAAGCAGCACAAAAGCAAATAATTGCTTCTGCAAAACACAAAAACTTCATCTGCAGCCTCATTTCCAAGTCATTTTTCTTAGAGGCAAATGACTGCACTAAGTAAAAAAAAATCTAAACAAAATTCTGAAACAAACCCCAAAATCCAAAATGAAGAACAAGAAATCTGAGACCAAAGCCCTGGATAAAAACAGTTCAACAATAATTGACTTAATTGCTAGTGAAGTAAAAGTGAGTTTTGTTGGAACTCATTGTCCCTGTGTCCATTGCCACACTGCAGAGTGCTTGAACACAAGAACAAATGAGAAACTTCCTAAACACCCATTTCAGCAACTGCTTGTTTTGATCCAGAAACATTTTGGTTTGCTCGGTTTTGGAATGACAGACTTCAACAATTTCCAAACCTATCATTTTCTTTCCATGAGGATTGAAATTAATTACTAAAAATCAAATCTCTGAGTATTTAGCTTTCCTGTGCATAGCACGATGAGATAGCATAAACCTGGTATCCTCTTCCACACTTTATAATAATAGAAATTCAGTTTTGTTCTTCAGACTTTGCTATTTCCCTCCTGCCAAGCAGCTTTGGCCCTGCCTGGAACAGAAAACATTTCTTCTAACACAAGAACAAAAGCTGTTTCATGGCTCAGCTGGCAGGACGATTGGTGCAGTTGTGAGTACACCCTAAGGTTGTTTTCTCTCCAGTTCTTATTTATTCCCCAGAGCTCGACACACATGCTGCCAGCTCTGTAGGCTTTTGGGGGCATGGAAAATCAGAATGGGAGGTCTCCAGCAGAGGCTCTGGAAGTGCCCAGCACTGCAGGCTGCCCGATGCACACCCAGGGCACACCCAGGCACTGCTCTGCACACGGGGTTTGCTCACGCTGGAGGCACCAGTGAAGCACCTTTGCTTTGCTCCTCTAAATGAATTCTCAGTGAGCCTGAAGCTGCTGCTCCTGTCAGGAGGCAGGCAGCTCTTCAGGCATTCTGTGCTTGCATTACAAAGTTAAAACAATAAAAAGTGGAGATCGCTGTGCTTTTGGTAAGTTCGGTCAGGCTCCCAAGCACTGGCTGGTGAATGTGGCTCCTCCACAAACTCCAGGGGGAAAAGCCTTGGGAAGTGCACTTGTATCATAGAAACATGGATGGGTTGGGTTGGAGGGACCTTAAATCCCAATCCAGTGCCACCCCTGCCATGGCAGGGACCCCTCCCACTGTCCCAGGCTGCTCCCAGCCCTGTCCAGCCTGGCCTTGGGCACTGCCAGGGATCCAGGGGCAGCCACAGCTGCTCTGGGCACCTGTGCCAGGGCTTCATCCACCTCAGAGAAAGATTTCTTCCCAATATCCAATCCAAAGCCCCTTAAAGGCTGAAGTTATTTTAACTCCTCTGAAGCAGACTGATTCTCTAACACTTAGGTCCTCACCTGGGCTGAGTTTGTCGCTGGTACCTGCAGTGATGCTCAGTCCTCAGGGCCAGGCAGGAGGGTGAGAAGGGTGTCCTGGCTGCAGGGCTGGCAATATTCCAGCCTGTTTAACCGGACAATTTGTTGCAGCTGATGTTCTTTCCACTGGGATTTCAGCCCATAACCAGCATTAACATTATTTTCACACATGAGGGCACTTACTCTTCTGGGCACAGGGCCAAAGTACACACTCATTTCCAGCCATTAGACCCTCCAGCCAGGCTCCAGGAATTTTTAGAATTGGTTTGGGAAGTTGACATTAGGCTTTTGTTTCTTTTTAATTTTTTTTTTTTAAGGATTGTATATTATAATTACAAATGGTAAAAGAAAAAAAATAAATTCTTCCTGTTCAAGAGAGTGGAAATTAAGGAATGCTCCAACTCAGTTGTTTCTAATGAAATGAAGTGGAGAAAATGCAATCTGCAACTTTTTATTCCACACTCACCCACTTATAATTAACTGCCCCAGCTTGCTGAGGCCCAAACAGGCACTTGTGGAATTCTTTGTGTATTTCTACAAAGCATATTTCATGCTCAATTGAACAGATTTGAATACACTTCCTCCAAGTTCCTGTCAAATTTAATTTACAATCAATTATTGAGAATGAATTTACTTGCAAACCTGGAGAAGCCTTTTAATAATTGCTTCAAATTATCCTAGATGTGCTGTTGTGGGACAGATTAGTTATCTCTTTAGTAGTTTTTGGGGTTTTTTTTAAGTTCCAACTGTACCCAGAGGAAAGCAGGATTTATAAGGCAGCAGATTGAGGTCTGGGGCAGATGTTCTTGCAGGAGATGACAGAGAAAGGAGATCTTTGTGAAATTTGAAAAGCAATCAGCAGAGAACCAATGTGGACACAAGTGGCAGGTTCAGCTTGAAGCAAGGGAACACATTTCAGGACCAGAGGAAATGTTGCAAAGATTGAAGTGGTAATGAAGAAAAACAACAACAGTAGAGAGGAAAAATAATAATTTAAAAAAAAAAAAATCAGAAAATGCCAGTGTAACTCATTAGATTTTAAAGAGCATGGCTGAAGAAAATTCTGGATATAATTAATGCCAATACCTGACATTGAGGCAGTGCCAAATCCACGTTTCAGGGAAGAATGTTCTTTTCCTCTTCTCTGCTCTGCTAGAACAAGAAATAAATCCTTGCAAACTAATTCTGTTAAAAAGATCTTTTCAGAGCAGTCACTGATAAATCAGAGTTATCACCTGAGCCTGGCTCACATGACCAAAACTCTGGCTGGTGCAGGCTCATTAAGGAGTGAGTGGGTGATCACTCTTAACACAAATTACACAAATTGTCTTTTGAAACAATCCCTTTGTGTGCACTCACACTCTGCAGAAAGAAACACGAATCTAAAACAATCGTACAAGTAAGACAACCTTTGAAACCAGCAGAAATAATGTTATCTAAAATAAAATTGGTGTGTGATCCAAATTCTTTCACCTAATGGAATCAGGGGGAACAAATACAACCCGTGATTTCCAACAGCATTACCACAGTCACTGTCTCCTTCTCCATCCCTTCTCTTTGAATTGTCTTGATTTCTACTACTTTACTAATTTAAATCAGCTTTTCTATACCTGTTATGCTTCATTACCTATTTCTTAACTAACCCCAGCACCTTCTCTGCTAAGAGAAGCTTCCAGGAAATTCAGGAGCAGAGGGAAGTTTCCTCCTCGGGTGCAGCATCACTTGTGGTGACTCACAACCTTTCCTTTGTGCCTCATTCCATTGGTTTTGACCACCAGCTGAATGGTGCAAATCATGAGCAACGAGTGACTCTGCCAAAACAGCTGTAGCTTGCAAATATTCCAAGGAACTCACAGCAAATTGCAAAGAAATATCCTTCAAAATGATCATTTAGGACTCCCTGCGTCCGTCATTTTTCCAGAATGAAATTAAATTTAACAAAGCAGTTTCAGTTAATTTTTTTTTTTTTTTTTTACATCTACCAAGGCTGTTGGAAGAATTTTCCCCATCACTGCCTTGTCTAAACCTGGTGGAAAACAGCTGAGAATAGAGAACAAATCCAGCCAGGAGTATCACAGACAACAGATATCAAACCCCAAACGTTACCTCGGTGCAATTTTGGAATGCATGGTGGCCACCAAGGTGCCAGTGTGTGGCTGGAAGGCTGGGACAGCCTCGTCTGTGTACATCCCTCCATTCTGCCTGTGGTTCAGGCTGACTATGTCAGTCATCACCACCAAGCCAGTTTCCTAGACAATGAAAAAATCAACGCCACAAAACAAAAACCAGCGAGGAAAAAAAATAAAGAAAGAAAGAAAATAAGAAAAAAAAAAGGAAAAAAAAAAGAAAAAGAATTAAAGGAAAATAATTAAATGTACGCCGAATCTTTATTTATTTTTTTAATAGAGTCCCTCAATTCTATTTCAACATTTACAGGGGAACTCTCAATTGAATGCTGAGGATTTTTTTAAAGATTTGTGTAAAAATGACTGTTAATGTGAAATTGCACAGTCAGAGGCTTTATGAGGAAGCTCTTGTCTGCTTGGAAAATGCATTTAAATCAGTATCTAACACCACTTAGGGCAAGTGTGACAGGTAAAAAAAATCTCCCCCAGGGGGAGAAGCAGCAGAGGGCAAAAATGAGGATTTGGTGTTTGTAATTAAGAGATGGAGGCGAACATCTCTGGGGTTTAAGGCAGCATAATAAAATTATTTAGCTAAAATCAGTGGAGGGACAAAGAATGAAGGCATGGGGGGAAGCAAGGATCACCACTCTCAGCAGTTAAAAGGGAAAGAACATCACAGGTCAGAGCTGTGACTCTGGCTCTCCAGGCCAGTCTGCCTTTCAGAGGAGCAAGCAGGAGAAGATGATGTAAAGAATATTAAACATTTACAGCTCAGCCTTTCACGTGGCATCTCCTTGTCTCAGGGAACAGAGGTGACACCCTGCAGTGCTGTGGGAAGCACAGAGGGGATGTGAGCAGAGCCTGAAAGGGTGGATGGACTCTACTGAACAGCTGCAGGAAGGGAGAAAGAGGCAAACAAGCAGAACTTCTCGAACAGATGAGGGAACACCCATTTTAAACCAAAGCAAAGCAAAAAGGAAACAGCAGTGTGTCTTAAGAGCTACAAATGACTGGTTTTCAGCTTAAAAGGCTGCACTGTTAGCATGCAAAGCAATGCAGAAATGAATTAGTGCATGAGTACATCTGAAAAACCCAGCTTGTTTTAAATGCTCAACTTGCAGCTTGATTCAAATGCACAGCCCTGATCAAAGGAAATCAGGTTTTTAAAGTCTGGCCAGGTTTAACTATGGAAATACACCAAGTAACTATAAATATATAGCATTTAACCTGGTCAAGGATATAAAGGTCTTTCATGTAGATGGCAACAGAAGCTGGGAGAACCAGGGCAGGAAAGAAATGGAAAGGATTTCCAAAGGACAGTCCAAAAGGCTACAAGGAAAGATGCAACATTCCACCTTCCTTCCCTGCTGCAGCAGCTGCAGAAGAGATCTGCAAGCTCACCCATGCCTGGAGGAACCTTCTGGACCCTGTCTGACTCCCCAGAGCATCAGCAAGAATTCCTCCACCCAGCAGGACAACTGGCCCTCCCAAGAGTGGCCAAAATCAAACCACATTTCTCAACTACTCCTTGCCAGCACAGCGTACCCCGTTCTCAAAAATCCCTTTTCACCCTAACCCGCCCAGGAGAAACAGCTCAGATGCGGGGAGAACCCCTGGCCAACGGAGCTGAGGTGCCCCTGCAAACACGAAAGCACAAAAGAGACGCAGCAGAGGGAGGAGAGGCTGCTCCTTCCTACGGTAAAGGCGAAGCGCGCGTCCTTGGTGACGTCCCAGTGCCAGGGGAAGACGGAAGATCTGCGGCGCCTGCGTGAGGACAGGCCTGGCCACCAGAAGTGCCCTTCCTCCTTTGGAGCTCCAAAAGCATCAGACACATCATACTCTGCCAGCTCCTGGAAGACCTGCAGGGAAAGGGCACAGGCTGCTGTCCGTGGCTGCTCCCCACAGCAGGGTGAGGATGAGAGGAGTGAGAGGAGGACGCCAGTGCTGGGAGCTGCCTCTACCTGGCTGGCTGTCAGCTGGAAGCCTGTCTTGAGCAGGTAGACACTCTTGTCCACCGTGGCCAGGCAGACACAGCTGCCTTTTGCTGCTCTGACCTTGATGCTCACCACGTCACCAGGCCTGGTCTCGTTGGCCGAGAGCGTCACGGCAACCTGGGGAGGGAAATCCCGGTAAAACCCCGTGATTATCCCCAAAACCAAAGGGCAACGAGGGGCCAGCCCTTCCTCTGCAGTACCTGGTTCTCAAAGGAGGAGCTGACAGTGAACTGCAGGCTGTCTGTGACCCCCTCTCCGTTCTCCCTGACGTAGAACACGAGCAGCCGAGCCAGGGGAGCCATGGAGGGAAGCACCGAGAACCTCAGGAAGGTCACACACACCTCCACCTCTGCTGCAGGCGTGCTGGGAGGTGCTGAAACAGGAATTGTGGAGAAAAACAGCTTTATTTACCCCAGTCACTCCCCTCCTAATGCTGACAGGCACAGAACTCTCCATCCAGGACTTGCATTCTTCCCTCGCTCCTGTTGCACACCTTCTCGAGTTCAGAGTCTTCTCCCTCTTCCTCCTCTTTGTGGAAGGTAATTAGCACTCAGAATTTAATGAGCAGCATGGAGAGGGTGGGTAGGGAAGGACTACTCAGTGTTTTTCAAGCCATGAAATCAAGGAAACACACAGTTAAGTTACCAAGCCATTGAAAATCAACAGAAAACATTATTTATTGCTGGAAAATGCTGATGAGAGAAAAGAAATAAATCTGAGAAAGGATTGTGCAGTTTATAGAGCAGAGAATCACTGGAGCTGTTAAATAGAATCACAGAATGGTTTAGGTTGGAGGGACCTTTAAAGATCCTCTACTTCCAGCCCCCTGCTGTGGACAAGGTTGCCCAAAATCCCACACAACTCTTCCAGTGACAGAGCAACCACAAAGCCTCTGAGCAAACTATGAATGCAACAGCTCAGAACAAACCTTCAGTGCAGAAAATCATCACAAATCCTAAATTACTGATCGCCAGAAGCTTGGAGGGTACATGGAGGGAGGTTCCTGTTACTCTTTCCCCAACTCCCAAAGTGGTTACTGGGACAGCCAGACTTCTCCTTTGGCAGCTGTTCTATCCATTTTTCCAATCCCACCATTTTTTACCCCCCTGCTCCCCAAATCCACCAGGTTTGTGTCTTTCTGTTACTCCTTGTGCAAACCAGGAGTTCACATTTCATTTCCCTTCCCCCTGTGGGCTGTGTCATCTCCTTTAGCAGTCCATTTAATTTTCTCTTTCCACCTAACATCCTCTTTTCAGCTGAAGCTCAACCAATTTAACCAACTGCCCCAGCTCTATGCTTCCCTGCCACTCCATTCCAAGAAAAAAAAAATTAATTTTCTCAACTGAGAAAGACTGCAGAAAGACCAAAGCAAACTTCCCAAGAGTTACCCCTCCTGAAGAACTTTTTTACATGACTGAGGGCAATGGATTTTGCTCTTTTTCTTGCACAAAATTATCTTACATTCTTTAAGGAGCATCACATTAACAAAAAGGCTGTGGAAAGGTTGTTTTTCACTGAAAACAGGGGCGAGCTGCATTTCTGGTGCTGGCTACCTGTTCCTGGGAAGCGTGAGAGGTCAATGCTCTTCTCAAAGGCTGTGGTGGCTCTTTTGCTCCTCTGCTGGGTGACACTGCTGGGCTGCAGCCCCGACAGGACAATGTTCCCTCGTGATGCCACTTCGTAATGCAGAGTGAAGTTGCAAGGACACGTGGATTTCACTGCAATCCAGGCCTCCTCTCCCACCTGCAGGCAGGGGCAGAAAAGCCAAAGATTTGCTCTGTTAGGAGCTTTTGGGTGAGAAGGCACAGAAACCTGCTGGGGTTCCAGGCCACAGGAGGTGTGAGCTCTCTCCTAACAAATGGATGCTTTGAAAAGTGCATTATTGCATTAGCACTGCTCTCAGGGACTTTCTCCACAGTAAAAAGGAGCCTGTGTTCAGCTCTCCACTCGCTGCAGATCTGCAGGAGAATGAGCTGGGGGTTGTATGCATTAATGAAACAATAAAGGAATCTCTGGAATCCTGAAAGTTAAGCCTTTTGGCACAGAGCAGCTGTCAGAATTGGTTGAATTTTAGACACCCCTTCAGTTGCCCAGCCCAAAAAAGGAGAGTTGGGTTGGGGATGGGAAGAGATACATGTTTGGTAGTCTTTGCAGTTTAATTGTGATTACATTCACGTGGCAAATACCAGTTCAAACACAACCATGAAATGACTGGGGGGAGATCCGAGAGAAAATGCTTTCAAATGACACAAAGTCTCCATATCAGTTTGTGAACTGGGTACTCAGGAAGGTGCCAAACACACAAATAAATGAGAAGAAAGCTGGTTTTGTTTTTTTTTTTTTGTCTGGGTAACTCATCTGATGCCTGCAATAGGCTCCAGAGCAGCACAGCTGGGCACTGAAACTCTGCACCCAGAGGGGCTCACTGAGCACTGAACACCCCCAGACAAAACCCCCCAAACCCAGCAGAACAGACATCAGCCATGGGATCAGCACTGGTGGTGTCTGGCTGAGTAAAAAATCACTCTGTGGAGCAGCAGAGACCCTCCCTAGGAGCACAAACTCCTTCCTCCTGGGCTCTGACACCTGTGCTCAGCAGGATTTCTTCTGCACCTTCCCCTCCTCACCCTCTCGCCATTTAAAGCAGAGCAGCTCCCAAAGGAAACCATTCAGGCTTGACAGAAAATCCCAAAGAAATGGTTTGAAAAACCTCTCTTTTTCCAGCTCCAAGTGCTGTCCCTGCAGAATGCACACATGGCACGGAGCAAAAGGGCAGAACTGGGATGCCAGGAGCTGCTGGTGGTTAAACACAGTGAGAATGCCACAGAGTCCAAGAGGTGCCTCGTGACATCAAATATTTGAAGTATTAAGAATTCCCCGGTGCAAATGATGAAACAATTCATTAAAAAAATGAATGTAGTTAATTGGAACACCCAGTAAGAGCTGGCAATGCATGGAAACAGTTCCCACATCAGCTGCTCATCCAGCTCCAAGCTTTCCCACAGAAGAATTAGTTCTAATCAGGTTATAATAAGAACAATGTGTTCAGATTAGAAGTGTATAATCCCCTTTCCATACCTCAGGAAACTTGTAAAAGATTAATTAGCCATTAAACTTCCATGAAGTGCAATGATAAAAAAAATGCTCTTATTTGGATACAGAGTTTGAAACCAACCTGACAGGCCTGCTGATAACAAATCTCAGTGTGTTCATTGCCAAAAACCACTTTTTCTTTTTTCCACTGAACATTATTCAGAACATTTTCTTGGGTAAGAAGAAGCCCTGAGCAACTCTCAGAAAATATTATTCAACAGGAATCATGGCTAAATCAGATCTTTCCTCTAGGACAGAAATCACATTTTTATAGGGCAGGATTACAATTTTAGAGAGGCTCCTACAAAACCTAGCAAGGAAGGCAAGAATCATGTTCAGAGTTCAACAACTGGAAGATTGAGCAGATCCAGTTGAGATTTAAACTGGAAATTCCAGTGAGAGTACACAGCCTTAATTTTGGTCTTTAATAGTTCAGACACTCCCACTACCATCCCTTCCAATCATTTTCAGCAAATAATTCCTGTCTGAGCCTTACTGGGGGAGCACAGAACACACATTCAAACGTGAAAAACTGAAGTGTTTCTCTCTGTTGGATCTCTGGGCACAGAGAATTTCATGCTTTCTGTGCTGACAGGCACAAACCCACAAGAGAACACTGTGTTTGACCTGAGGCCATAGAAAAGGCTGCCAAAATTGATAGATAAAACTGAAACTGTGAGTGTGTGGTTTAAATAAAAGTGTGTTAAGTCACCAGATCAAAAATATGGAGTTTAAGATATAATAGTAAATAGAAGACAAGATAAAAGATTTAGAGCAGTATCCCTTTCTCCTTCTTCTTCATCTTCTTCTCCTTGAGTTTTAGATAATATTTTATAATAAGATAAAAAAATCCACGAGTGTTTAATTATTAGGTTAAAAGCAAAAATAAGTTAGTTAGCATTTTATAATTAAATAGTTAACACTTGAAAGGCCTTAGAGAGAGATACCTGAAGCTCCATTTTTGAGCTGTTAGCTTAGTGTGCAGGCAAACTCGCTGTCTGTAAGAATGCAATATAGATAAGAAAAAATAAAACAACCAAGTCCGAATGCAAAAACTGTCTCTTTCCCTACTCATTAAATCCCAGTCCTAATGAAGAAAACAAGACACCTTTTACATTTTTCATGCCTACACCCACCCCCTCTCTGAAAAGAAAGGGCTGGAAACGAGGTGCACCAAGGGGGTTTTGCTTAGCACCTTGTGTAGCTCACAATCAACAATTATTTGGTGGCTCCTTCATCCTTTGTGGTGGCAACAGCAACAGTTCAGGACCCCAGAATCACCAGAAATATTTAATTAGAACAAAGCACTTTAAGCCAAGCAGCGGTTTTCATGATGGAATGTGAAGCCAGCATACCTGGAAAGGTTTATCTGGTGCCTGGAGCTGGATGTGGCACTTGCTGGGCGAGTACCAGCTGCTGATGGATAAGTAGTTGGGCAGATACTGATCCCCAGAGGGTTTCCCATCAATTGCTGTCACTTTGGTCTTAAAAAAATAATAAAAAAAAAAAGTTACATCTGAATGTTATGCATAGAAAGTTCATTTTGTTCTTTCTTAATCTCTGCTCTCTTCTCCCATTTTATTCCTGCCACCTTTCATCTCTTGACATCTTTACTCCCCAAATATTGGACTCTTACTACCATGTTAAGCTGTATTTGGAGAAGCATCTCTTCATGGTGGTTATCAACATCAGTTCTGCTGGCAGCAAGAAACAAGCCAGTGTTTGCTGTGCTGAAATGCAGAAGCTGAAAGGCACCGATTTCCTGTTTGCAGCACTGATGCACAAAGTGCAGGTCTGACAAGATTAGTTACATTAAAGCCTGCTAATCCTATAAGGAGCTTTTACCCACCTCCAGCCAGACATATTGGGCAGCTGTGGGGATGGAGGGGATTTCAAACTCCACCAGGCCATTCCTTGAGACCAGTTCACTTGTATAAACATTGTCCTTTGGCGTGAGCTCAGCTTTAACTCGGATGGTGATTCTGTCCGCCGGGCTTCCATCGGGGTAAGTGACTTCTACCTGCACACGGGGCATTTACAGAACAATTTGCTTTAACTTATCAGCAATTCCACTCAATGGCAGGCGGGGAAAATCGCTGGGATCAAGTCAGAACAACATCAACACAGCCACGTGTCCGTGGCTGGACTCTCAATCTCACCTTGCCCTTGTATGGCAGCCCAGGTTTGAATTGTTTCCTGGTGTCCTTGGAGTACTTGATATCAATCAGCTGCTTCTGGACAGGTGTGGAGTCATCAAAGGTCACCTGCTTGCTGCCATCAGAGCTGATCACCGTGGCCCAGATGTTGACAGTGCCTCGGAAGTGCTCCGGGACGTCGGCTGGCATCATGTCCCTGACGCACACGTCAAACACGGCAGAGCCGTCCATCTGGGGCGTGTGGGAACAGAGGGAAGATGCATTTCACACCCACACAGGGCCCAGAAGCCAAATCTAAAGCACAGGCACCTGGTGGGGATTTGCAGCAGTGTTTTGGAAGGATTAGGATTGGAGGGAATGGGAATGGAAGTTTTGTTTTCCTCCCTTACCCATGATCTGGACTAACTCTGTCACCTCAGTCTCCTGCTCTCCTCAGCCCCATATGCTCTTAAAACAGATTAAAACTATGCCAACAAATTCTCATCCCACCAAATCCCAGGATATCCTGAGCTGGATCCCACAGGAATCATCAAATCCAGCCCCTGTCCCTGCCCAGAGCCCCAGCAATCCCACCCTGAGCATCCCTGGCAGCGCTGTCCAAACGCTCCTGGAGCTCTGGCAGCCTCGGGGCCGGGACCATTCCCTGGGGAGCCTGGGCAGTGCCAGCACCCTCGGGGGAAAAGAGCCTCTTCCTAATATCTAAAATCATGCCATGTAAAAAAAAGCAATTTTTAAATTATGCTGGCCCCAGTTATTAGATTTACTCCTTCATTTTCTGATCAGCAGCAGCACAGAGCTGTGGGATAAATGTTAAAGCAGAAAGATCAGGCATCTTATCACAGGGGAGTCCATGGTCTCCCTCACCTGGGTTGTCTTGAGGACAGGGTGTCCCACTTCATGTCTGTAGTACCCAACACCATTTATAGTCATATTCACAATTAACTTCCCTGTCACTGGTTTTCCAAATGTGTATCTGAAATGGAAAGAAAATTATTAATAACTTCCAGCTGGTTTCTGTTCTTCTGGTTATGTAAAGACAATTGCCACATTACCTGCACATCTAGAAAAAAGTACCACAGGAACTTCTCCAGATTGTTATTTTTACCATGTTTTTGAAGACTTTTACATCCAAAAGCTTCTGGTGATGATTAGAAATCATCTGAAAACTCTGCAGCAGGTGGGATCCAAGCTCCAGTGACTGCACTACAATCCACACAACGAAACTTGGTTTGGGACATGTTCCTACCTGGCATGGACAGTTCCTTTTTCACACAGTGAAAGGTCACGAATGTAGCGAGGGGGCTCGATCAGCAGCTCAAACTTTGGCAACACTACAATGAAAAGAAACAGAGCAGAATCTTTTCAAGCAGATCTCATTGCCCAGGTTATAGCAAAAGTCCCCACAGCTCTGACAGGATCCTGGTTCTGATTTATCAGCAGAGGGTCAGCCAGCAACAGCAGCGAACCCAAACCACCTTGGCAAGGTGACCTTAGCAAAGCTCCCAGCTAGCAGGGTCTGCACCCCTGAAATAACGTGGCTCTAAAGAATTTCTCCTCCTGGCACTTGAAATGCACTATTTCAGGTGCTTCATCCCAAGTGAAAGCATTTCACAGTGTTCTGTTCTTCCAAATGCACCTGGGTTAGGGTCAACTCACCGTATTTCTGCACCTCAAAGGATTTGTTGTAAGTGTGCCCCTGCATCTCAGCAAAGATGAGCCATTCCCCAAACACTGGCTGATCAGACAGAGGAAAAGTCATATTGACAATGCCTGAAAAAGGAAAAGACACTCTGTGAACTCTGTCACTCCCCAGCCCTTGCCGAGCCTTACTGAACACAACTCAGTGGAAGCAGAAGCAAAGGCAAATCACGCAGTACACAGAGGGGAAAAAAAAGAAATAATCTGGAACTTACCACAACAAAATGGCTTCAAGTTTTTCCATTCTATCATCCGAGAGCCCCGAGGATCCTGCAGGGTGGTTGAGGGATGAGAAACATGGCCGTGAAAATGAGCATCACTCACACATCCAACTCACTTTGCAAGAAAAAACTTCCTTTTTTTAAAACACACCCCTGATTGGCAGCTCAAATGTAACCAATAATGCCCAAAATGTCCTGAAAATACCTTACCAGGGGAATTTGCTTTCTGGAATAATTTAAGAGCTCTGCTCCTGTAAGCAATGCACACAAGGAAATGCTGTCAAGCAGCAGATCTTTTCCCCTGGCTTAAGACATCCTGGATGGGATGAACTGACTTCTGAAGACACTTTACTCCTAAAGGGAGCTGGACAACCAGTAACACAAATTTTAAATGACAAACTCAGATGAAATGAATCCTGCTGGTTTTGTCAGCAGTAAATCTTCAACAAGAGTGAATCCTTCTGCTTTCTGACAGGTAAACACGTGGGTTAAAAAAATAATAGAAAAAATAAGACTAAACGCAGAAGGAGCCTCTCATTCACCTCATAAGGAAGAAGACAGGAGAAACCTTTCCTTCAGCTGAATTTCTGCTGCTCACTTTCTCTGCTTGGGTGCAGACATGAGGGTGGCCCTGCTCTGTCAGCCCAGCACATGAAGGATAGGAGTGGGTGGACTTTGGAAAGAAGGGAGGGGGAGTGGGGCTGTCACAGTTATAAATCCCAGTGAATCAAGCCAGTCCTCCTCAGGCTGAAAAATGGGATTTCTGAAACTGAAGTAGAAAGCCAGGATATTTGCTGGTTGATAGTAAAATAAAAAACCACCAAGGCACAGAGATCAGATAAAGGCACAGGGATAAAGAATTGCAGAGGTTAGGGGTGGGAATGGCCATCATGGACAGGAAAAGCACAAATTTGTTCCTTACACAACCTTGTACCTCTACAGGACACGTGCTAGATGGTCACACAGATACTCACCACCACATAAGCTTCAATCTGAAATAAAAAAGAAAAAGAAAAGGCTTTATTTAACTTTTCTGGTTTTTGTGATGAAGTGTTGAGTAGACATAAGCAAGGTGTGAGAAACAAAGTGACGGAGTTTGAACAGCTCTTCTTTGCCAAGAGTAGCCAGAGAAATACACACTTAATTCAGACATCTAACTGGAAAAGTGAGAATTTACATATCTGTGCACTACCTAAATAAGTCTCTGAAAAATTCTTGTCTCTGCTCTGGCACAGCTGCCTCCTATTTGCCAGCACTCCAAAAATTTGTGTTCTCCTCCAGTAGGAATATGACCAAGTGAGAAAAGCTAAACTACAAATAAAACAAGCTGTGCCTAAATAGGTTAAAAATCCAGTCTTGTTTCTGCATAAGTGTACATGTGAATAAAGTGCAGGCTACCAAGGATTCCATCATACTGCACAGTGTGAAAGAGAAGTTTTCCTTACCCTGTCGTTGACCGGCCTCAGGTCAGAAGTCACCATAAAGAGGTTTATCAGCACTAAAAAAGGAAAAGAGGGGATTTATCAGTCACCAGAGCTGAGATTGAACAGAAGACCTCATCCTAAAACCCCCCTTGAAAGCAGCCCTAGCATCTGGCAAATTGTCCAAGGTGACTTCACCTTTCTGCTTGGGTTTGTAGACAGGTTTGTCAGTCTGGATGAACACTGAGGAGCCCTTGCTGTCAATGGTGACTGTGGTGTAGTTGTGGAAAATGTACCCTTCCTCTGCCAGGTGCCTGTTGCCCCAAACCTTCAGGTGTGCTTGTCCACGAAGCCCTGAAGGCACCTAAAAAACACACCAGGAGGTGAGGAACACACAGAAAAGCCTTTGAGATTTTGGGGGACGTAATTGACACTGAAGTGAGCAAGAAGAGCCACCTGCTGCCTTTTTTGTGTTGGTAGTGAAAAGAAAGTTAAGGACATACTAGATTTTCTACAATAGATGAACTTCAAAGGAGGTAAATTCATGCTGAAAACATGGCAGGAAATTCTCTTCTGCCCTTTATCACTCAAGAAAAGTGATGGTTGATCCATGATCTACATATGCAGCTTCCAGGACAGAAGGTGTGTTACGTGGGGAAATCAACCCCCAGCTCTGCCCAGGAGAGGGGAAAACCCCAAAGACCAACACAAAAAAAGTCCCCAAAACAAAAAGTGCATGCAAGTGCACTTTCAACCAGTTGCTCAGGGAAATAAGTACTTTAAAACTACTTCAGATTAAAAGTGACAAAGCGAAAAAATCTGATACCATTCCAGACGCAGATCACAACTGAGTATTTTGCTCCACCACCCCCCTTTAAAGTGCCAAAGATGGCCAGGAATTAATTCCTACGTTAAGAAACCAAATCTTTTAAGGGCTTGTCCTTCTAGTCCAGCTCCATTTTGCCAACATTTGAAGATGTAACCCCCTGTACAGAATTCTGTACTGCCATTCTTTTAAAATAACCCAGACACAGAAATTCATGTGGAGCCAGGAGCCACTGATTTTCTTTAGTGGTGTAAGGGCCTGGCAGGTGAGCTGTGATGGGTTGAGCTTTCTTGTTTTCCCTCTCCACTTTTCCCCAGGTGAAGGCTGTGTCCTCCTCAGTGTGTGCCCCAGAATGTGACATTTATTTGTGCCAGAGAGCAAGGCTTGATGTGGCTGAGGGAAAGTCCCTTATATGTTCAGCAGAAACATCCTAAAATAATTGGCACTCACCTTCAGCTTAATTGTTCCTTTATCTAAAATATGAGAGAGAGAGAAAGCAAGAATTATTCTCAAGGTTAGGCACTAAGATTTTGGATATTTGCAGTTGAGTGAAGGAAGACCCCACACCACAGAGCTGCTCCCTGCAGCTCACCTGGATTTACCCAAATTACTTCACCTGGAGTAATTTTCCTGCACGGTGTAAAACAGGGTAAGTCAGACCCAGCAGAGTTCTTCAAAATAAACCTGGTCCACATTTATTTACAACTTTTGCCCAAGGTAAAGTGCAAAGTGCTCTGTGATGGGAGAGCAGCCCCGAGGTTCCAGCACAGGGCAGCCCGTGCCTACACAAGTGTTTTGCTGTAAAAAGGACCTGGCCTCTTTTGGGACTTCAGCAATTCTCAAAACAAACACTGACGGGATTTGTTTGGGTTGCTGGATACAGCCATACCTAGGAGTTCTCATGAGCATTTGCTGTCCACATGTGTCAGCATCACCCCCTTTGAATTGCTCTGCAATTGTCAGCCACTTTCAAAGACATCAAGGGGAGGACACAACCAGAGACAATCTGTTCCCAGAAATGGAATGGCTCTCATGAAACTCCCAGTTTTGACACAGAGAAGGGTTAAAACACGAGGGTTAAAGAGCCTGATTGCCTTGACCACACTACAGCTTCCAGCACTACTGACAGTGGTACCACAGGGCTGCTGGACTTCACTTCCACCAGTGCAAATTCACTCAGTATTAAGTTGGATATTATCAAATCACATTGCTTTTACTCACAGGACAGAGGTATCTGGCCTGGATTTGAAAGACTTATCCAGCTACACAAACATTACAACCTCTCTCAGCAACACCCAGTCCTGAAGGTGGGGAGATTGCATTCCCAGCACTCATTTTGGAGAGAAGAAATTGATGATGATGCAGATTTTATATTTTTCTTTAAAATAAACATATCTTTATATATATTTATATATATAAACATATATTATTTATATCTTATTATAAACCTTATACAGCCCCCCACTGATAAATATTCAGGCATCAAAAGGAGGTATAAACACTATAAAACTCTAGAGTATCAGTTATATTGGGTCTCTGGATGTCTTGGTGCTCCAAAGTTATCAGCCTGACTTCTTTGAGATCACACACAGCAAAACCACATTAGCACGACCAACTGAGAAGGTGCAGCAGTAGCAAATCAATTAGTTTGGTTCCATTTCCACCTAAAGCAATTCTTTGGGAGTTATCAACATGCTCCCACAGCACCTGAACTCATAAATCAGCTGTCAAGCCCAGGAGCTCACCCAGGACTGTCCCGTGGCCCCGTGACACCGTCTCTCCTTTGACCACCAGCTGGATCTGCACCGTGGTTTCCTTGACAGAGTTGAAAATGGTCACACTTATGGCTTCCTCCACCCCAGAGCGGAAAACAGAAGGTGCTGCAATCAAATAACCCCTGGGGAGCACAATTGGGAGTGGTCAGTCAAGACACACATGAGTGTTACCTTCATTTGTGAGATACTTTTTGTGCAGCAAGGGGAAAAGAACAAATACTCTGTGATGTATTTGCCCCTGTAGGGTCACATTTGTTGCCACCAGCAGTCTAAGCCTGTATCTAATATGTGTAAATGAACAAACAGAGCCTAAGTGGCTACAAATGGCTTAAAAATCCTTAGGAATTAAATAAAATCACTGTTTATTGCATCTATAATAATAAATACATTCATTTATCTATTATATGCAACAATCTAAATGTACCAGCTAATCATAAAAGAGCTAAAGCTCATGAAGGAATAAGGAGGTACCTGAACCTCTCACAGAGCTTTGAACAAATTTAGATATTTTTGACTCAACCATACAGCTCCATTTCCACAGTTCAGCTTCATATAGGAGAAGTGAAGGGACTCAGAGCTGATTTTTGGAGCTTTCTAAATGTCAGACTCAATGCATGTAACACACCTTGCAGTTTATACAGAAGCAGCCCAGAAACTGCAGCTACAAAACTGGGCTCGAATTCCCAGCTCCACTGCCACATTCTTTTTGAAACAAATAGACCCTGCAAGTTTACAAAAGGCATTATTTTAGGAGGCAAACACAGAGCTTTAAAGCCACCCAAAACGACCTCCCAGAGATGCTGCAATGTGAGAGTTTCTGAATGGAATCTGCACCACTCCTCCGTGAATGGCACCGTGCCATGAACTTGTCAGCCCAAAGCATTGCAGGCTCTGAGCTCTTTGATGCACTGGGCTGGAAGCAACACATTTATATTCTCTCCATGACACACCTTTCTGGGGGTTTTTCCCTACCCAAAAGGATTTTTTTTAACACGAGGCAATTCCTCAGATGCTTTTTCAAGCCAAATTTCTCAGCCCATGCCTTTCCACAGTCCCATGAGTCAGGTCGCTTTAGCTCATGATTAATTATCACTTTGGGATGAGGATGATGGTGTTTTGCAGCCCCCAAGTAATCTTTTATCAAATTCCAAGCCCGTGTTCCTCTCTCAGCAGGCCTCATTGCCATGGAGATCCCATTACCCCCCCAAAGGAAGTTCAGAACTCTGTGGCATTTGAGCTCAATTGCAAGGGGTACTTGCAGATTCCAAACCTTATGGCTGCCAGGTTTGAAAATTCATCAGGATGGTAATAAATAACAATAAAAAGTTACTACTGAGGCTGCAAATCCCTCTTAAGAGAGATAGCTGATTTAGCTGCAGAGGGAGAAAGAGTACCAGCTGCATTCAGGATGAAATGATCAGATTTAAACTGTCATAAGCCCAGCACTGCAGTGCCATATGTGAAGCACATGTACTCACATTGTTCTGAATTGCTGAAACTCTTTCTGAAGTATCAGTCCCCTTGCTACAACCACTTAAATCACTTAATAAGTGGCATTTAAAAATTAAATATTTAACTTGGCAATCAATAAGTTAACTTGACAGGGACTGGACAGATCCTTTAAGCGCATTTAACTAACAGCTCTGTCAGGTTACACCAAAACTTGGTGATGTGAAATATTTTCTAGTAAGCAAATAAGAATAAGTTCTCCAAGGCACTCAGTTAGTGCAGCTATTCACGATGCTGACGGGTTATAATAAGCCAGGGATAAAGAACAAAGCAAACCTTAATCAAAATTAACCTAAACATACTGGAAAAGAGCTGCGGATTCCATTTCTAAAAGTCAGAGAACTTTCCCCGCACTTTCCACTTTCTCCCCGGCTGATCTTTCCCACCAAAAAAAAAAACCAAAAAACAAAAAATCTTCACACGCTGCTCAGGAGCGCCCAGCGCTACCTTCAGCCGCCCCCAGCACGGAGCAGCCGGATTCCTCACATAGCTGCTGGCCGATAAAAGCTGCGGGGCAGCGGGAGGCAGGTATGGCACGGGCGCTTTCTCCTCCGGTGCCGCCTTCCCCGCGCTCCGGCACCGCCGGGGGCGAGCGGGCAGCGCCGCGCTCCATCCGCGACCCCTCGGGCTTTGTTCCGCGGCCGGTGAAGCCCCCCCGGAGCAGAGTGGCGGAGCAGAGCCGGTTCTCCCCCCGCCGCCCTGCCCAGAGATGCCGCCGCGGTGTCCCCGGGCTGGCCCCGGTACTTACTGGCGCTGGCGGGGCTGGGCAGCGCTCATGCTGCAGAGGGCGAGCAGCAGCAGCGCCCGGGCGCGGCGGGGCTCGCAGCCGCCCATGGTGCCGGGGAGCCCGGGCCACGGCGCTCTGCGCGGGCAGCAGCCGCCGCCTTTTGTTCCCGGCGAGCGCAGNCCCGCTCGGCTCCGGCCCCGGCTCTTTGTCTGCGGCTCCCCGCCTGCTCCTGACAGCGAGCCCCGGGGAGGGGACGAGGGGAGGGGGCCGCGCCCCGCCCGGCCCCAGGTGCGCTGAGCCCGGCCCCGCCGGCCCCCGGCCGCTCCTCACCTCCGCCCGGCTCTGCCCGCCTTCCTCAGGGCTGCCGAGCTCCAGGGAGCGCTGCTTGAGCTCCTCGCCTTCCTCCTGAACGCCGCAGGTGGGAGAGCTGCGAAAGCCGAGGTCCCACGGAACCGGAGCGGGGCACGGCAGCCCCGGCACGGTCCAGTCCCCGTGGCTGAGCTCAGGGACTCCAAGGAGTGCTGCTCGGGAGCTGCTTTCCAAACCAAAATCCAGTGCCAGCAGTGATGCTCCTCCATCCTCCTCGCTCCCCGGGCCCTCATCTGTCCCTCTCCATCCCTCGGTTCCAGGGGCTTGGGACAGGAGAGGGAGCTCTCACTCCCGAGCAGCCCGAGGAAGAGCCGCAGCCCAGGAGCAGCGCTCACGCAAAGCCCAGGTGACAGCAGAGAGCCGAGGTGACAGAACAAATGCCATCTCCCACCGCGCGGAGACAGCGAGGAACGACTCCGCTGATCCCTAATGGAGCAAACCCAGGCACACCAGGATCCCAGACGTGCTTCAGAGGGGAATTCCTGTCCCAGCAATAAATGAAAACCCTCAGTGTAGGTAGTTTGAATCGTGTTTTCGCCCCAATATACCCAGCTTACACCCAGAAATAGCGCTTAGATTTTTATCCTGTGTGAAACCGACACTAATTTTGATGTCTTCTCTTAAAAATAAAGTCACTCACACAGCAGCTTTTTGATAAATTCAGATTTTCTTTAATAATGGGTAACATTCTGAGATGCAGCTACATTTTCCTACTTAAGTCTATCCTAAACCAGCACTGTCTCATTTTTTTGTGGAGAGGCAGAACAAACCTAGAAAAAGAACAAACACTTTTCAATAAATTAGACAAGATGAGACTCTAGAAGGACAAGGGTCACTTCCCAAGGAAATGATGAGCTAGGAACTATGAGAAGGAACTTATTAGGAAGTACATTAAAGTGGAATAGTTTAGGTTTCGTTTGTTTGTTTGGGGTTTGTTTGGTTTTTTTTTTTGAGATAAACTGAAACAGGCAAAGAAAAAATCTGGTAACTCCAAATAGTTTTTCAGTGTTTCTTATTCTCAGCTACAAGCCACAACTGCCATGTCTGCAGAGCAGCCTCTCCTCAGGGTGACACTTCAGGGAATCAAAGAAGGCGAAATGAAAATGAAGCACCTTTGCTGTTCCCATGGCATGGCAGAGATCAGGTGTGTTTGGGCTGAAATAACATCATTATTCAAAATATTATTTCATTCATTAATATTATTAGATCTTAATTATTATATAATTAATATTATAGATAATTCATTAATATTATTACCTCTTAATTATTATATAATTATTAGCTCTACACTCAATCCATAGCTTTCTAGAGCAAACCACAAATGGTTCATTACAGATTCATACATGAGATCTGTGGGGAATGTACCAGAAAAACCACAAAATGCCACTAAACACCCATTCTATCAACCACAGGAAAGAGCTTTGGGAAAGCTCTGGGTAAGGGCTTTGAACAAGCAACAGGATTCAGCAATGGATTGATAAATGCAGCAAAGTGCAGCTCTAAAATGGAGCTCCATCATCTTCTGAATATGACACAAATGTGTATTTCTACATCTCAAAAAAAATCACCCTTATGTGGAGTACAGCCTTTCTGAATTGCTCACTGTATTAAAGAAGAGATTTTCCTAAACTGGATTTTCCATTTGATATTTACTGACTACAAGAAATCTCAGGCAATTACAGCCTCTGAAGACTGCAAACCATCTTCTAATTATGAAGGTATGTGCAATCCTGTAAATAAGGCTGGAATCAACTTGGTCCGAAAAAAAAAAAAATAAATTTCCAACTATTTACTTACTGAAATGGAATTTTCTGTGCTTGCCAAAATGAGTCCCATTCAGTGTGATGCAACAGGTGTTGGAATTCCAGCAGCCGCCTGCAAGCCACATCTGGTAATGGTTAGGAGTTAAAAGGAAGTTCTGTAAGAACTGCTCATGTATAAAAACTATTCATCACTCAGATCTATGGGCCATATTCACCCACCCGCTTGCACTGTGCATAGTTCAGATTTTTATTTCGTTTACAGAAAACGTAATTCTGCTCCTCATAAAGTCTTAGGAATCTCAGGCACTTGGGAGCATGTGGGGGATTGGTGTTGGCCACGCTGGTGGCAGAGAGGTGACGGAGGGACAGGGCTTTAGAAGGTGTGAATACATCTGTATTGGTTCTGACCAGATCTAATTCACATCCTCATCACCTGTACGGCCTCTTCATCACTCTGCAGGAGAAGGAATCCTCCCCCATGTCCCAAATACCTCATAAAAAACCAAACTGTGCAACGTGAAAATGATCAGACAGGGATTTGTCAAGCAAAAAAAATAATAATTCTCAAGTACTGGCACTCTCAGCTAGGAATCCTCCTGCTTTTTCCTCCCACCTCAATTGCCAGGTTGAAACCAGTAAGACAACTCACAGGAAACAAGTGGTAGGACCATGCCTTCAATAATTAGCCCTTGCTAACTGGCTCAGCATGAGTGGTGTCACTAGCTTGTCACCCAGATGATCAGATCCAAAGGTATAAAAGGTAATTCTCACTTGTTTAAAGATTTTAATATGTGTAAATTGTGCACATAAAAGGCACTGTACTAAACCCAAGGCTATTAATCATTCAGTTTTGTGTTAAGTCCTGTACACACTAGATTTCATTAGAAGGTGGGTGGGAAAAAAATAGTAATCCCATTTCCAGAAGAATTTCTCCCCCTTTCCCAATGGAAAAATACTCACCTCTGTCATTATACACCACCAGACAAGAACAAGGCTTTAGTTCATTTTTGCAGCATTATATTCATGGTAAAAAAGCCACACCTATTCTTTAACTCTGAGTTTTGTTCTCCCTTCGTGTTCCTGTGACAGCCAGAGACAGCAAAAGCAGAAAGGGGATGTTTGATAACTGCAAAATAAGTGTCCCAGGCTCTGCCACACTCCTGCACCTCAGCAGCACTGAGGAAAATGGTTTAACAGAGAATACATCAGTCCAGACAGAGTGGCAGAAGCCAGACTGATCCTGCCCCCCAGGAATACAAACATCTCTAGAAGAAATTATAAGGAAAGGATAATTAAAGGGCACTTTACAACTAAGGCTGTAATCTAAGTAGCATATAACAGGATAATGATATTGAGAACATAATTATTAAATAGTTCTGTCAAAAATGGTTATTATTTATCTACAGGAGTCTGATCTTTCATAGTAATATAATGTTTTAATTCCTGACAAAGTGACTGAAAAAGTACTAGGAAAGCATTGAAATGGAGCATTTTGAATGATTTATAATGAAGAGCACTGTGCTTATCAGAAGGGGCTGACATTCAGACATTTAGTCAGAAATAATTTCCCAATTCTCTTCTCAGTTCCTACATGACTGATGAAATACAATTTGTGCACAGCCTGACTGAACAGTAGAGCCACCTCCCATATGCAAAAGACATTGAACAAAAGAATTAAGTTTTTATATCCTACAGGCCATCTCCAAACATATATTGTCTATATAAATTTAAAAATTAGTTATAGCTGAAGAGGCAACCTTAATGTAGAAAATTTAGGATCAGGAATTAGCAAGAAACTCAGTTTTTACATTCACATTATCACAAATATTTTAAAAGAAACTGATCAGAGGCATTTGAGCCCACTCTGCAAACCTCGTGCTTGCTGTACAGACCACACACAAATGCAGCAGAAGAAACAACCTAAAATAATTTCTGTGAGTTGAACAGGAATGCTCACATAATCACTGGAAATGCTCTTAATTGGTGTGGCTCAGTGGTGCATTTCAGAGCTGTTAGATCTTCTGCTGCTCTGGAACTCTTTTCATGTCCTGGCAATCCCAGCCCAGCCAGCAGTTTGTTTATCATATTCAGTATGAATTTCCGGATCTCCAACAAAGTGGTATTTACTCCGAGGCAGGGAAGACTGCAGTAATCCAATAAGTTCTCATTAGCCTAAAATGCAGAAACATCTGCTGGGGTCATGAGCTGCTTTGCTGGCTGTTGATGAGCACAGGCTCAGCTCCGTTTGCAGCTCCTGTGAACAAAGAGCTGGGGTTTGGGGTGTGGGGAAGGGACAAACGAACCTCGGTGATTTCCAGAGCTGCAGCCCCACCCCAGAGCACCCCGGGCAGGAGGGATCTTGCCTTACCTTGACCCCATTGCAGGGACCACAGGAATTACAGCAAAAAATGCCTTGACTCAGCCCTCCTGAGCTGGTGGTCAGGTCTGGCACCGAGGAGAACGTGGTCACAGCTCCACCAGACACATCAGTGCCCAGGCAGGGCAAGCTGCAAAACCAGGGCAGGGCAAACCCAGCCCAAAAGCCTCGCCAATCTCCTCTTAAACAACCAAGAGTTTTGCAAGGGACAAATATTTCCATTTCTGGGCTCCCTCTTCTTTCCAGGCTCTCACCCACCTGGTGCAATTCACAACTGCTTTCAGTTTTTGTAGGAAGAAAAAAAAAAATCCCTTCCCCCAAAACAGCACCTTAACACACATGAATGTTAACAATTGGTCAAGAAGAACTTCTGGCCTAAAAGATGAATAAATAGGTAATAAATACTGCACAAGTTCAGACAAAAGAAAACTACATCTAAGTTGATACAGGTTACAGCAGGGAGAAAATTATTAATTCCACAGGGGAAAAAAGACACATAACCTGAATAAAAACAGCCCTTAATTTGTTTAGGATTCCAACTGATTTAGAGCTTATGACATCATCAGAAAATAAGTGGAAAATAAAAAATAAGTGGTGTCACATCTGTTTAGCTCCTGCTCCAGTGATTCTGCAGTTCTTTGTGGTTGTTGTTTGTACAGTTAAATGACAGCAGCCAATCCTGTGGCTACGTCAAGGTGGAGGAGCCTGAAACACTTCTGCAAAGGGCCAAACCAGGACCACTTAGAAAGAACATTCGTGAAAAATCAAGAAGAAAAAGTCTCAGATCAAACTAATCTAAAACCCTTTCCAGGAGAGGCTGAGCTGGTTTAGCCAACACTTGTTGTACCATTTGTACAAAGAATTACACAAGTGTTCAGTGTAAAGAATGACCAGAATGCTGAAATTAATGCCTCTGATTCTTCTGAAAGAATGAGTGCCCATCCCCGGGCACAGAATTGTTCTGTGCAGCACTTTGGCGTCAGCCCCAGGACTCCCCTTTGCCTCGTGGGAGGATAAGGAGTGCAGCGAGTGCCGCCTGCAGCAGCAGGGCTGAACTACTGCCCCAGAAGATTTACAGCCTTTAATTGTGCTCACAGCAAGCACCTCCCCGCGGGGAGAACCAGCAGCATTCCACTGCTGTTCAAAGGGAAAATCTGCATTGCTGGCTGTTGCTTAAGTAACGTTTGGGTGTAGGTATACACATCCAATAGTATCTCAAGGGCAGAAAGTCACTTGACAGAAAAGGATGGGTTTAACTTGAAAGTATTTCTTAAAAGAAAAATACTTTTTCAGACCATCAGTGAGGTGTACCGTTAAGGAAAGACAATCTGATATGCCTGTGCACAGACATTATTATCAAGGCACTACAATATTGATTTCAATTTCGTCCCTCCCCTCTCATATTTAAGATGAGCCTTCCCAACTTTCAGTCTCAGACTTGACACACTGATCATAAAGAGGTTAAAGGCGTGAGGACACAGAGCTCAGCAATAATCCAAACCAGTTTCATCATACTGGAGCATTTCTACCCACATCTCCATCCACCAAAACTACCCAGCCCTCACATTTACAGCCAAGCTGACTTTGCTGGGCAAAGTTCCCCATCCAGTGGCCAAATTCATGGATGCAGCTCATGCTCCTGCCCTAGAGCTCGATGCAGCTGCATCCAGCACCTATGGCTGATGTGCTGGATTGCAGCCACAGGTGAACTACCAGGTGCAGAGTATGTGAGGAAAAAGAAGTAACAGATGGATATCCTGAAGTTACACTGCTTCACAGAGAAGCTGCTGCTAAATAAAGACACTGACTTTGTATGCAAGGAGGGGCTGAAGAGTTTGTTTCATGGGTGTGGCACATCTGCATATCCAGTTACTTTTTTGTACTCCCAATTTTTAATAAAAGGAGACAATCATCTAGTTAGATCTTTGGCAGTGCCAAGAAGAAAGCCTGAACAGCACTTGAAGGAGTGCAAGGATAATACTCCAGGTATCTTAGGAGCAGGCCAAAAAGCCTTATAGACACAGCTTAAGCTAGAAATGTGAAAAATCAACATAGAACAAGGTTCTACAGGTTAAAAAAATACAGGTTACAGCACATCTTCCAGAGAAAAATGCATTCAATGTATAAAAGGATGTTGAAGAAACCTGCCCGATGTGGGTTGTACATTCCTAGCACAGCACATGCACTCAGCCATCAGGTTTGTGGTTTCTTTCACCATTCCCAATCCTTTGGCCTCAGCACTTGGGGCACTCATGGCTGAGCACTGGGACCACTTGGTGTGTACAAGTGCATCACTGGACTGTGCAGTATTAGCCCTAAGTAAGGCCAGAAGGAAACAAAAGCTGCTGTGAACATATTCAAACTTGAAGGCTACTGCTAGAGCAGTGGAAAATAGTCTTTATTATTAAAAAGAATAAAATCCTTAAAGAGAAGTCAGGTTTATACAAAAGCATTTGTGATTTCAATAATTTATTTACAAGGCAATTAGGCAACCAGTTACCAAAAATTCTGTTGTTAAAAGTGACCAGGCTCCTTCCAAGCAAGTGCTTTGTACCCACCCAGCACATCCAGAAGTAAGGGACAAATCAGAGTTCCTGCAGAAGTTGTTCAGTGAGCAACCAACACTCAGGCTGTAGTTACCACACAGGTCAGATTAGCCAGAAATAGCATTTTTTATCTTTTCCATTTCAGTACTGTCAAGGCAGAAAGGGATGGAAAGCCTGTCACAGAAATCCCCATGAAAAGTGAGCGGTGATGTCTCCCTGTGGGACAGCCTGCAGAACAACTCTCCAGTTCTGCATCAGTGAGCACCTCTGCTGCTGGCTCCACTGAAAAACTGGCCAAGTTGTATGTCCACACAAGAAGCAAAAGGATAAAAAGTCTGCTGGCTTTGAGTTAGTACCTACCCAGAAGTAAAACAATACAGAAACTCAGTTGAAATACCAGCGTTTCACAACATCCACTCCATGATTCTCTTCACACACGTATTGGTTATGCAGAGAAACTTCTTTACTGGCTTCAAATGACAGGTTCTGCACATCTGTGAAGCTCCTGGAACACATGAAACTAAATCAGTGACTCAGAAGGACACTAACTCTGCTTTAGCCCAAAGACTACATGCCTGGACATCTGCATCTTTCTCCTACTATGGCCCCACCAGAAGAAAACAAATGTCAAAGGTGAATTTTCTTCTCAAAAGCAAGAACTGGGAGCAGATATGGGGCAGTTTGCAGGAGGGGGAGATGAGTGGCTTAATAGTCTATTAATCTTCAAAGATTTTGACTCTAATCTCTTCTGGGGCAATGAAAGAAAGGAAGGACATTAGATTAGTCATGCTTTATCTCTTCCTCATCCTTCCAGTGATGCTTTGTATTTGTTGTCACAATTGAGGAGAAAACCCTTCTCTGTGCTCCTTGTGCCTTCTCAAGGATGACACATTTGCAGGGTTGTTATTTAAGACAGTTTGCAGCTCACTTTTCTGTCTCTTACATTTCTCCACTCTTACACATCTAAATTTACCAAGTCTGTTCTTGCTCAGTGAAATTCTCAGCTGAAGTGTCAGGGAATGGCACACTCAAGTGGCTCACCTGAGTCACCCAACCCCAGATATCCCACTGTGACTGTAGGCAGGGCAAGGACAGGAATACAGATCACTGCTACAAAGGGAATTACACTTAGTGCTACCAAACTCAGTTAACCCTCCTCCAGTCTGAGTTCTGCAGGTAGTCTGGCAAGGGCTATAGATTTTCCTCCAAATATGTAGTCAACAAGCCTTTCCACCCAATTGTTGTGATTACCTTTGAAGCCCTTTACTCAGTTGCTGAGTCACTTCTTTAAGCTCTTTCAGTGCACCAAGCGCTTTTGCACTATCCTCTGAGTGGTTTGGCATAACTTCTGTCAGAAGATCCTGTGTGATCATTAATTGCTTTCCCAGTTCATCTGGAAGATAAGAAATTAAAGGTATTGAAAATGAGAATTGCACCAGTTAATGCAAGATATTAACTGCTGGAGTAAGCCAGAGATAGGTGAACTAGATGACAAAAAAATATTGTTCAGCTTTCACAAAAACACCAAGAAACTGTGAAAGCCAAACAATTTTTCACTTTGTGACTAGCACCAGCAACAGGCTATTACAATTGCTCATCAAGCTCTCATTTAGAGTATGCCGAAGATTTTTATGAGAAATGTAAGAGAAAAAACACATTTTAGATACCCAAAATTCCCAGGCCAATTTCATGTATTGCTGTTGGCAGTTACCCCCTCCATGAGGGAGTAATTTCCTTCAACATTCACAAACAAAAAAATGAACCTATTCCTTTCTATTCTTCTTAAAAGAATTTAAGTTCTTCAATAAATGTTTTGCATTTGTCTTAAAGTGCAGGATTATTGTAAATTATTTAAGAATCTCATTTTTTTGCAGACCAGCAATTTACAAATGTAACTTTTTGTCCAGACTTCAATACAAAATGCATGGACTGATTTATCAAATATTCTCTGATTCAAGACAGCACACAATAATATTTAAGCTCCAGTTCTGCAAGAAACCTGAGCAAGTCTGCCCAGGTGACTCTGTTCCTCAAACACAGAAACAAGGAAGATCACAGCATTCCTACAACTTGTTTACACAGTAGGAAAAAGAAAGGGGGAGGAATGCCATTAATACAGATGAAATATATAGAAACTTGCAAAAGAAGATGTATATGAAGACTGAGCTAACTTTAAAAGTTATTTTCTTCTCTGCTGTAAGACAAAAAACTGTGTAGTTAAGTGGTTAAACAGAGATAAGAATTACACACAGCACAATGTGTGATTACTGCTGCAGCCCAGGGTTCACAGGCTCTAAGAGAACACAAAGTTCCTCCAGTGGCCACAGAGATGCAGCAGTAACAATGTAAGAAGCTTTTTTAGCAAAAACTCACTATAACTGAAAGTAAATTTAATAAATCAAATTTTCATACCAAGGTAGGTTTGCTTATCTCCTTCTATGTGAATGTTCCTTATGGGTAATTCGTGTCTCGTAGCATCCAGGGAAGCTGCAAAGCTTTTGTATTGCTCTTTGAACTGTTCACAGACAGCAACAAGGGGAGACAGCACTTCTATCTGAAAGAGACACACACTGCACAACACTTCTTCAAAAGCACATTTCTGTAATTACACACCTGGCTCACTACAAAAATACAACTTCATGATAAAACCAAATACCACTCTCACATGCTTGCTGTCAGAGGAATTCAAGAAGTCTGTGGTACAATAATCTTATCAAAATGTTTATTATGTTTTCCTCTACGTCCTCAGAACCAGCTTCCCAGTTTCTGGAGCTCAGAGATATTGGCAACATAGCCAGCAAAGGGTTTTATATCAGACCCCTCGACTGTAAGTGTGTTCTCCAAAAGCCCTGTTCAATTTTTGCAATGTGTATTTGTTAAAAAGCAAAGAGATTCAGTTTTGAAAATTAATTTCAAACATTAATTATTCAGTAGGAATCTGTCTTCCTACAATTAGGCCAGAAAAACTTGTGGCTAACACATACAAACAAGACAAATAAACAACAGAAGATGTTCACTTCTCTCTAAGGGGTGGCATCTCAGCTCTAACCATAACTGGAGGTGCCTGAGTGCAGGATGTTCATGTGGTTTTGGGTACTTTCACCTCCTGGGCATCACCCAGGCCCTGTCCTGGCAGCCACTGCAATCCCTGCCCTTGCCCAAGAGCTTCTCCTCCCTGCCTGTCCACGAGGGACAACTCAGCACCTGCTCAGGCACTGCAGGACTCAGCAGGAAGGAGATATTTGTTTTCTTTAAGATACATAAAATTGTACCCCTGCAGGCCACAGAAGCAGAGAAATCTCCCCTGGATAAAGGACTACTTCATAAATGAGAAGTATCAGAGAAGCTCTAATCCTATGAAAACCTACCTGTTTGTCTAATGTTTCATTGAGCTTCTGCTCTCTCTCCTCAAGCAAAATTTCACGTTTCAGCTCCCAGAGCTTCTCCTGCTGTCTCTGCTTTTCTTCACACAACATTAGCAAGTTTTCTTCTGCTTCTTCCTCCATTTTGGCAACCTTTTTTTCTGTCTATTACATCCCAAAAATATTCACAATTAAAGCAATGCTACATCCGAGCAATTAACATATTCTGAAAAAAGAAATGCAAGCCTCAGACCAGACCAAAGAGTTTCAATTAATGACCAGGAGATTCACACAGCAAACACAGAAAATCAGAGTTAAAGACTTTCTCAATACTCTTGCCCCACCCACACTTCTTTTTGTAAAAGAAAATACACACACAGCACTGAGGGAACAAAGTCACTGCCACAACCTTCAACTCCAGACAGACTCACAGTTTTTCCAAAACTTCTGCATTTTCCTAATTTCTAAGAACCAGCACAAGCTTAATAAAGTGGTATTGAATCCACTCTAAGAGTTTTCATATCAAGTCTTACAGTTTTACAAATGATAGATATATACAGTCACAGAAATATAACTTTTACAGGTCAGGAAGCACTTAAGAAATTAAACAATTCCTCAATATCCAGTTCTGTCTGAAACACCAAATATTTGACCAACTCTCACCTTTATTCTTAGATAAGTTAAAAGTAGTGTCTCAGATTCCAGCTCTGCTATCAGATCATGAGAAGCAGTTTCCTTCAGAAAAGAAAAGAAAAGAATATTGTACATCAAGTTTGGTATTTAAACAATTGTTTTTTCAGTAGTCAAATAATTACCAAGTTAATTATCAATAGTCTAATTCATGCCTGGAATCATCACTGCCAGCAGACAACTCAATGAAAGAAGTTTGTTTTTAAACACTCATGTTAATGAAATACACTTCTTTGTTCCACCACCTTTTATAATATTTTCAGCAGATTTTCATAATTCTGGTGGAGAATTTGAAGCTCTAGTGCTACAATGAATGAGATCCCAAAATAAGGCACTTTATATTAGAAAGAATCAGTGCTCTCAGAACAAAAATGCCAGGAAATACTTAAAGAAAATGTGATATAATTAAAAAGTATGGGCAGGAATGGAAGAAGAATCCACCTGAGGAGATGCAATAAATAGAATAGATTCTTTACCACAAGAAATGGAAGGAAAGCTCTGGTCAGTGTCCAGATATCTGATCAACACACCAAACATTGCCAGTAGTACAACTGACTTCTGCAAGGAGGCTTTAGATCCTCCCAGGACCTCAGTTGTAATTCAGGTTAAAGATAAACAGAAAATCTTCATTTCAAAATAAATATCCTTAGCAAAGCAAGCAGTGAGACTCACCTCATCAGTCACTCTGCTTTTCTTTGTCTCTGAAGCAGGTTCTGAATAAGAACTCTTCTTGGGGTCACTTTTATCTGCATCACAACAACAGAGTTAGTCTGCTCTTCTGTCAAGGTCTGTTGGGGAGGTCAGTAGACCACCATGTTCTTTAAAGGCAGAGATCATTTCAAAATTATTGTGTGTACTAGTAAAAAAGATCTGTGCTCTGTTCCTGGCTCTGCTATATCATGACCACATATGGATCACGTGAGCACTTAGCTTTAAGTGACAAACAAATGTGGTCTTTTTACTTTTCAGAAGGGCTGAACCCCCATCTGTTATAGGAACAAAGACTCGAGAGTACTTCATTCTTTTTCATTTTATTCTTTACTTTTTGACTTTAAACAAAACAGAGGATCTAAAAGATACCACAAATCAAGGTTAATTTAAACTCCAAAGGTCTTAGTACCTCTGCTTAATATTCTTTTGTAAATATACAAGAATACAACAATTTCTTATCCACAAGTTTCAGCACATACATTAAAAATAAACAAACCAAAACCAAAACCAAACCAACAAAACAGAAATTGCGTACAAATGGAAATTTACCATTAATAGCAGAAATATCAAGGTCTGGTAGCTTCATTCTTTCTTCATCTAATAAAGTGGACTGTAAGTCACCCTTCTCAAAAGAACTCTGATTTAATGAGCTGTGGCCAACACCTGTACAAAGAAGCTGTTATCAGACTAAAAGAATTAGAACTACAAGAACTAGGTTCAGCACAAATTCACAATTCCAAGCTGTAGGGGCCCAGAGAAGCTGATCTAGTTGTATCTCTCACATCTCACTATGACAAATGCTCCTTAGGCCTCAGCCTTGATGAACTGCACCTGGACAAGGCCCCTCTTGAGCTTATCAGGAACACTCTCTCTTCCTAGGAATATCTAATGAGCACCTGTTTTCTAATAAACAGCCTTTAAGACTTATTCTACTTGAACCTCCATATAAAGCTACCAACTGAAATTGCAGCCAGAATGGAAAATTATTATGACTAAAGCCCACTCTCCAGCAGCCCCATAAAGTGAGACCCTTTGAGGTTCCAATTCACAGAAAACAAGGGAATAATTTGTCTCAATAACTGGGTATCTGTGGAGACTGTCAGTAATACCAGATAGGAATCATTGGTAATAACAAAAGAAATAAAAATGGACAGTGTTGCAGACAGAGATTTTCAGTCACTCTCATTTGGTTTAACACAAAGATGAAATAAAAATAGCAGAGTAATGGTGAAAGCATAGGAAAACAACAGCTCAAACCCTTGTGCAGAAGGCAGGAAAGACCCAATCACTCAATTCCAGAGCCAGGACCTAATTTGTCTTAGTCCCACATCAAGTTTCTTAATTTCCTTTGCACACAAATAATAACTGCCAGTGACGCAAGTAATACAAAACATCGGCATCTTAGAGTTGTTAAAGAGTTTCATAGGCTGGAAATAAAAAATAATAGCTTTTAAACACCGGCGAAACCTACCAGCAGAAGTTTGGCGTTGCTGAGAGAAAGCCAATCTTGCTTTAGCTTTAGAAGACGGCAGAGAAGTATTTGATGAAGAGGAACTTGACGAAGCATCCTGAAAATAAAGAAACAACTAAGACAGAACATAAACAGCAATTTCTTACCTTCAACTTAAAAGACGACAACGAACAAGTAAATCCCAGGGCACCTTGGTGCTTTGCAAGTCACCCGAGTACAGTCCCAAGCTCCCACCAAATAACACATCACAACTCCCTCATAACCCCAGCAGAGGACGTTTTCCCCCGGTCGCCCCTCATACCTTTTCTGCCTTTCGCTGAACGACGCCTGAGCTCGGCAGTCTCGGTACCTTCTTGCTGTCTTTCTTATCGAAGTGCAGGTAGCGAGACGGCACGACTCTTCCTCCTGAAAGAGGGGCAAAGAGAACTCAGCCAGGCCCACACGCCTCAGGTCGGATACCCCGCCGCGCCTCAGCCAGCGCGGGTCCGCCCTCATCCCCGCTACCTTTCCGCTTAGCTTTAGGCGTTTGTCCGCCCGCCGCCGTGTCGCTGCTCTCCGCGGACATGGTGCCGAGGCAGCGGCACCGCCGAGGGGCCGGGCGGGGGTCGCTCCCCTCAGCCCCAAGCCGCCCCAGCCGCCATCGCGTTTGAATCACCGCGCATGCGCGCGCCGAGGCGGGGGCGCTGAGGCATGGCAGCGCGCCCCCTGGCGGCGCGGAGGAATGCAAAGAGCCCGCGTCCAAGGGCTCAGCCCCGGCACTGCGCTGCCTTTGAAATAAAGCCATAAAGAAAAGTCTGGCAAGTCCTGCAGCATGGCTGGCCCTAAAGGGGCTCCTGGCCTCAGGCCTTTGGTGGGAGGTAGCTTCAGCTGGTGAAGTCTGTTTTGGGCTCCTCAGTACAAGAAAGACAAGGAGAGGATCCAGTGGAGGCCACAGAGATGATGAGGAGTCTGGAGCATCTCTGTGATGAGGAGAGACTGTGGGAGCTGGGCCTGGCTAGTCCAGAGAAGAGAAGGCTGAGAGAGGATCCCATCAATCCTATATAAATATACAAATATCTCCAAGGGGTGTCCAGAGGATGGTGCCACTGCTCAGAGCTGCCCAGTGTCAAAACAAGGAAAAATGGACACAAACTGAAGTACAAGACAAACACTTCAACATGAGGAAGAACTTCTTTACATAGAGGGTGGCTGAGCTGCCCAGGGAGCGTGTGGAGACTCCCTCTCTGGAGACATCCCAAACCCACCTGGACACTTCCCTGTGTCACCTGCTCCTGGTGACCCTGCCTTGACAGCGGGTTGGACTGGGTGACCTCCAAAAGCCCCTTCCAACCCAAACAATTCTTCGATTCTATGAACCACTGTGCCCCAGTGCTCTGTCAGACGAAGCACCAGCCACCCCACCCCCGCCACAGCGGGAGCCCTCACAGCGGCGGGCGGCGACGCACCCGGCCAGGCCCGGCATCGGCGCTCTTTGGCTTTGACAAGAACCCACCCCCGCTGCCCCAGACAGACGGAGAACACCTGGCGGCCGCGGCGGGGGCGAGAAGCGGGCTCGGGTTTCGAACCCTAGTACCT
>VWYI01003332.1:294465-317147 GCA_013399455.1 Anthoscopus minutus | reverse complement strand
TGCCGGCGCAGGCGCGGAGCGAGCGCGGCGCTGAATGGGCGCGCCCCGGTCCCCCCCACCCGGAAGTGGCGCGCGCGGGGCCTGTGGGCGCGGCGGGGCCGGGCGGCCGCGCTTCGACACCGGCGCAGGTAACGGGCCCGGCGCTCCTCATCCCCCTGCTCCACATCCCTCCCGCTGCCCCTGCCTCCTGCTCCTTCGCTATGGGTTCTACCCAGCGCTGTGGTGGCGGTGCCTCGCAGGGACCGGGTCGCGCACCGAGCGCTGTGCGGCAGCCGGGGCAGTTCTGAGGGGGCGTGTGAGGGTCAGCTCTGAGGGGTTGTCTGGGGGTCGGCTCTGGGGGTGTCTGGGGGTCAGTTCCAGGCTGGGGCAGCCGCGGGGCTCCGCCGCCGCCCTCAGGAGCTCGGGGCCGGAGCGGTTCCCCGGGACGCCCTCAGGAGCTCGGGTGTGCTCGGGGCCAGGGGCCGTGCCCGGCTCCGGGGCTGTGCCGGGCACGGAGCAGATGCGGTGCTGCTGACTTCGTGTCAGCTGTGCCCGAGGAGCTGGAGGTACCCAGGGAAGAGATGAGTCTGACGCCCGGCTGTGCCTCCCGTCTCTCGGGCAGAGACTGAGGGTGTTACTTCCAGCTCCTGTTTTTTCCGGCTCCTGCTTGTGATTTTTCAGCCGCACGGTGTTTTGCTTTTTCGTGTGATGGCTCTGACTCTCGGTATGAACAGCCTGTAATCTTTCAGAGAAATATCTCACGGTCTTTAAAAAAACTCGTTAAAACTCTCAGGGTTCTTTTGTTTCTTTGTGCTATTTTTGGGCAGCTGTTTTTCGGCAGCTCTTGACAGTTGATGCTGCTGCTGTGCTGAGGTCGTGCTCTATCGTGGTGACTCACTGCCTGCTTGAATCGTGCTTCTTGCTGGTGATAGTGCTCTGTCTTTTTTGCAAGCTTGGTTTTGCAATCTCTGGGAAGTAAAACTTTTGCAAGCTAGGAACATCCTTTGTTACATGTTTCTAGACCAAAAGTATCAGACTACTATCCTGACTCATGATAATTCTAGCTGTAGGTCTGATACAGGTATGTGTGATCCTGGTGGAAGATGAATTCCCAGTATCATTTTAGCTTTGTTTTCTGTTACTCTGTAAGTATTTTGGCAAAATTCTTGCCCAGCTTTATTTGCAATTCGTGTTTGTGAAAAGCGAGAAGCACTTTGGATGCAAATGAGCTCAGCATTCTTTGATTTCACCTTCTGGAAATGGGTGCCAGTGGAGCAAAGGGCTGGAGATGATCTCAAGCTCCTGGCAGATGCAATTATCCTTTCAAAGATGTCATCAGCATCCTCCCACGGTACTCCTAGAGGTGGATCAGTATCGGTGTGTCTGCCAAGCTGTTTGCAAATAAGTTTGTCATGGGTAATTAGGAGCTCTTTGATTTCAGACCTGTTAGCTGGAATCCATGGCTGAAGAACTTGCCCTAAAGTAACAGCGTGGGGTAACCCTGCATTCCGGTTTAGGATGTTGGTGTCACACCCAGCAAGTTTTAGTCAGCCCTGGGTGTCTTTAAGTCAGAGTCCTGTCAGGAACAAATCCATTTAATGTAGGGGAAGCATCTTGGATTGCTTTTAATGCATATTCATATTAGCTCCGAGATTAATTGTGGCTTTTTTTAGAAAAGAGCTCATCTTGGCTTTTTTATCTTTGCACTGCTGTGGGGTTCTCTGCCTGCCCTGCATCAGAAGTCCAGTAACATTGAGCTTTTCAGGATGATGCATCTGAGGCCATTTCCTCATAATTTAATGCTTAATTATTCACATAAAAATTGGGGGTTACTGCAAAGTATTTTGTAGAACTGTACAGCTTGTGGCTTGGTTCTTTTGTTTTCGTTTTTTTTGGAGGTGTTTTTTTTGGTTTTGTTTGTTTTTTTTGTTTTGTGGTAGTTTTTTTGTTGTTACTGTGCTTGAACGTTTGTCTCACCAAAAAGCTTTTTCACAAGTTGAATGTTGCAGCTCCTGCAGCAACAGCTGCCTGCACAAACTGTCCATTCCCAGTGGGAAGACTCCCAGGTCTGGGCTCTTCTGTGGAACCCAAAACGCCCATGGAACTGAATAATTGAGAAAGAGTAAATGGAACTGATGAAAGATTTAAACAAGGTTCACCTAACAAGGAATACTCTATGCAGACAGTTTTCTGACCCATAGTGATTCAAACATTCGACCTCTTGAATAATCCTGTGTGTGAATAATGTATTTGACTCGCTTGCACACTGAGGCTAAATATGGCCTTTCCCCAGCTAGAAGGTCAAAGGGCAGGATTTGCATATCCTAGGCATTTCAAAAGGAAGAATTCCTAAAAAATGCAACAGTATTGGCTATCTCAACAGTCAAGGAAAAGAGTGAAAGACTCTGATTGAACAAAATGTTTTGGCTCAGTGCTTTTTTGTGAATTTGAAGGCTGAAGGTGTTTATCACATTTCTAGGAAACAAGGCCTGCTTATGCTAATATCAAGGAGAAGTAAAGCCTGAGATGCTGATAAGGGTTTATTTTTCTAATAGGAAGGACTAGGACTGTCTTTATTTCACAAAATGAAAATTCAAAGGTTTTGTCTGTAGAATATTATGTTTTCTTGGTGTCTCAAGTGACTTAAGCATGGCTTGTGGGGTTGCTTTTATCAAGGCTTTATTGTGCTGTGTGCCTCTGATTACCAAGTGAAATTCAATGCAGTTTCCAGAAAAATCAGCCCTTTCTGTAAAGACCATTGATATTAAAAAGTGTTTTTAAAGCTATTTTTGACTTGTGTACATTCTGTTCACACAAAAGTTCAGCCTGAAGTTTCTTTAAAAAATTTCTCAGCAGTGTAAATGCAACATTAGAGCAGTGAAACTTTTATTTCCTTTGTTGGCAGCTGTAGTGCAATTAAGGAAAAAATTAAGACTACAAAAGGTGGTAGAATGCCCCCAAGGTTCTTTTGGCTTGTGTTCTTTACCTCTGACTCTTCTCAGCTGTTTTGCCTTGATATCTCAGCTGAGCCATGTTTTCTGAATCATACTCTCAGGTGCATCTGCAGCTCTGTGACATCACACTTCTTATAAGGTAATAAGGTCTAACATTCCTGTAAAGCCTAAGGAGGTCTCTGTGTTGTGAGGTGGGATTGTGCATTTGAATCATTCACAGGAAGGGGAGGCTGCATCCAGGGGTGGTTTAGGGCAGGGATTGGGATCAGGGTCCCAAGAGCAGGTAACTGAGAAGGAACTGCCTGTGACAAAAGGGATTTCTTTGACTTTTTCCTGTGTTGCACTGCATTGCTGCCCAGCTTCTCCTTTGTCAGGCACTCTGGGACAGTAACTTCCCTGCAGGGTTGATTGCAAAGAGTAGTAACAAATGTGTTGTAATTTTTGTGTGGTCCATTCAGAACTCCTTTTGGAGCAGAAAATCCAAGAACTTTCAGTTAAAGAAAAGCAAGGATCTAAAGTTGTTTAGTCCAGCTGAATTTCTTATAACCAAGGAAAACACTGAAGTGTGACTAGAACCTGAAGTGATTTTCAAATAAACTACAAAAGCCTGGAATACTGAAAAAAAGGTTAAAATCAATTATGCTTAGTTAACAGCAACTGTCTTATGACATGAGGTAGGACAAGTATCTTTACCTTACTTGTTAATTGCACAGTTAATTGTGGTAACTTTAAGGTGTCTCTGTAGCCTGATTTGCTGGAATTTCCTTGCTTTGGAAATCAAGGTCAATAAAAGCTGAATATTTTTGAAATTGCTAAATGATTGGTCTCTTTTGGGGATGGTCACTGACAGTTCTGGTGTTTAAGAATATCAGAGGTCAAGTGCCTGTGGTCCATTTCCACTTTTGTGTTGAGAATTGCTTGGTGAGCAGTGGGAGAAGCTGAAGCCTTTCCCTTTGAGGAATGCAGCAGTGGAAATGCACATGAAAATGCAAGGAACTGGAATATTATACAGTTCATCCTCAACAATTTTGCTGTAATGGTAGCTTTCCCTTTTTAGCTTCACCATGATTCATTGACTAAATATGTGGCTTCAAATTATGGCCTTATTTAAACTAAAGAGATACCCTGCACTGATTGGGGCGAAGCTGTGCTGGAGTTCCACTCCATTACCAAGTGGACCCTGTAGGTTTTAATGCCTATTAAAAAATTAATTGGCTTAATGGAGTCTAGAAAGCCCTTACAAAATTCCATTAAAATTACCATATAGAATTGGAATTTTTTGGTTTTGTTACTAAGATTGAGTAAAAAGTAAAGTTACAGATTTTTTTCCTCTTTAATATATTGAAAAAGGATTTCTTAAAAGAAAGAATATTGAAAGAACTCGAGGTAAGTGCAGAATTTCCACCTCCAGCCAGAACCCAGCAGTGGTGGTTGGGCTGCAGGGTTTGTATGCTGACCTGTATGGTTTCACTATTACCTTCTTTCTTGTAGTTCTCCTTTTACTTCCAGTATTATCTGCACCCGAATTCAGGTTTGTGCTTCCTTGACAAGAGAAATCACACTGAAATATTTCGGTTGCTTAAAAATTGTCTAGGTAATTTGAGATCATAAAATGAGAAGGAATCATTGCAATTATCTCTTCAGACCTATTTAATGCTTCTAATTATGAGGCAACTTGGTTCCTGGAGACTGGCTGATTTTCTAAAAAGAGGTTTGGCAGCCAGGCCTCATTGGTGTCAGTTAAGTTTTTGCAGTGCAGTTTAACCTTCTGGTGATCTTTGTCTTATGTTTGCCTGGGTTTGTTTAGCTGTGAATCCCAGCCTCTGCCTTGTGTTGTGGCTTTGTCCTCCAGCCTGGTGATTGTACCCAACTGCAGGTCCTGTGCAAGGACTGCCACTGATAACAGTGTCCTCTGTGTGCTCCTTGCAGACAAAGCTTGCAGAGTGTTTGGCTGTAAGGGGGGGTTATTTTTTAACAGATTTGGGTTTGTTCTTGTTGTTGCTGCCTTTAGCTCCTTAATTGAAATTTGGATTTATTCTAGGTGCTGTATTGGTCATGTATCTTCCGAGCACAAGGGTGATATGGCTGGCTAACAAAGTACAAATTTCTGTTTATCTGGAGATTGCATTCACTGTCATGCTTGTGGTGCTATGGCAGAATACTGTGTCCAAATAATTCCTTGCTATGCTTTCAAACCTATTACAAGATAGCTCCCCTTCCATCCTTCTCATATAGATCAGTTCTTGGATAAAGTTGAAATTTTATATATTTATAAACTCAGCTGAAACTTGTTTAGCAGTTGTTTTCTTGCTCCTATATTACTGAACTTTATAATTGATTTAGCTTCTTTGCTCACCTGCTGCCTTCTCACTATGATACATTCTTTATCAGTAACTCTTTTCTTTCTTTTAGAACCATCATGAAAATGTTTACTTTGATGCCGGGAATCCAACTTCACTAGGAACTCATCCTCTAATTGCTTGAAGATACCTGTCCTTAGGTGAATACTGGGACTCATTAGGTAACTAATTTATAATCTGTCCAGTGAATGCTCTTTTGCTTTTATGTTCTAATTTGTGGCTTGAAAAATTGTTTAGTGGGAAGCCAGAGGTCTGTCACTTTCAGAGCAGTATTGTTATCAAATAAATTTGATATCCTTTCTAAGAAAATGACAAGTAGTTGGCCAGTAGGTTTTCCTCAAACCTCTTCAATATTTGGACATTCTCAGGTGGAAAAATTGAATTTTCCAGTGGTACACACCTGAGCAGACCCTACTGGTTCTAATGGCTTTGTGTTTGTCACTCATAGAGAAGTGGCATCTGCACTCTGATTTCCCCTTTGGAAAGTGTGAGCTGGGGTCTTGAGCAATGTCCCACGTTTTGGTGGCTGACATGAGACAAGGTTAGAAAATGTGTGTTAGTAAAGTCACAGGTCAGCACCGAGGTTCAGCTCTTCTGTGTTGGCAAAAAGCTGGTGCAACGTTTTTTAGGGAGCTGTTTTGGCCAAAATGCTTACTGAGGGGACTTCCTCTAACTTAGCAGACTGTGTGTCTGAAACTAATTACTGGGGAGTGAAAAAAGGAAGTATGCAAAAGGCTGTGTCCCTTGAACTGGCTGAGTAGCTGGAGAGGAGAATGGTCACTGTTGTTCTGTATTTCTGTCTGTGCTCAGATGGATCTTCCCTGTGAGCAGCAATCTGCTGTGCATTCTGCTTTGTGCCGAGGTTTCAGCTTTTATATATTAAGAATGCTTAACACTTGCTTAATGACTTCAGAGGTGCTTCAGACTTATTTAGTGGTCAGTGATAATTACAGGAAATGGAGAGGGCACTTGGAGCTCACTGCTGCAGCCTTTTGTATGGCCAGGTTCTTGGAACCAGCCCTCCTTAATGAACAGAGAATGACACTGAATGGGGAAAAACATTTTTGGGTGGTTCATACAGTTTGATCATAGATGTATTGTGATTTGTCTTGCCATCTGTGGCTTATTCAGCCTTCCTTTTGATGAGTAGCCACTACAAATGATCCAGCTTGTGTGGCAGTGTCTGCTGTAAGCTGTCTGTGCAGAGTCCCTGAAAGCACAGCTCCCTCCTCGGAGGCTGTTCATGAGCCACAGCTATGTCATAAGTTTTGTGAAGTGATTCACTACTTGCACTGGAAGTGGCAGCTAAAAGCCTCCAACTTTCCTGATTTTAATTTGAAATGATTACTCTCTGTGGCCTTGTGCAAGTTCCTGTACAGTTGT
This sequence comes from Anthoscopus minutus, assembly GCA_013399455.1. Classification (NCBI taxonomy): domain Eukaryota; kingdom Metazoa; phylum Chordata; class Aves; order Passeriformes; family Paridae; genus Anthoscopus; species Anthoscopus minutus. The sequence goes on along the minus strand of VWYI01003332.1, from coordinate 310,471 downwards.
TTAGTGGCAAAAAGTAACTTCTTTGGCATTTCTCTGCCTCTTTCCTCTTTTTTTTTCCAAATGTATTTGTCGTGTCAGTGTAAAATTAGAACACTTTGTTCTTGAAACAAAAGTTGAACTGCTATTCTCAGTATGAAGTTTTACAGACTGCTGAAACAAAGGGATACTTCATTATCCTTCTCCTTTTAGTACCCTTTGATAAGCACAGGAACTTTGGAGCTAAAGCAACACGGGCAAAGTTAGTCCTGGTGACACCAAACTGCAGATGAGAGGAAAATGAGCGGTGAAGGCACAGATGGTAACAGAGTCTGGAGACTTTTAACTTGGCAGTGAGGAAGAGGTTGGCTTTGAGGTTGTTGATAGGCTGGAGTTACTTGTCTGGCCTGCGCTGCTGCTGAATAGAGGAAGAAGCAATCATAATGTCTGATATTTGGAGATGTGTGAATGAGGTTCCTGAACCCAGGGAGGAAGGAGTTGATGTGATGGGTATGAAGGCCTGTGAATGAAGTGGGTTATTTAGGATCTTGTTTACTGCTGAAAAGTAGTTGCAATAAGACTTGACTTTACTTTGTTGCCTAAGATGGAAGATACAAGTTGTGTTCAAACCCTCTGTAGCAAGGATGTGGTTCACTCAAGTGGAATGAGCAGTCTGTTGGCTGTGTAAATGATCTGTGTTGAAGGAAGTCCCCGTTGTGTGTTGGAGGGAGCAGCATCTGTTCCAGGCAGCTGGGGGCTCAGCTTCCTGAAAGCTCAGTGGGGTAGATGCTGTACCTGTCTTGTACCTCTCATGGAAAGAGCTTAGTTAGGGAAAATAAGGGGAAAAAAAGCACGTCTCAGTGTCAGAATCATTTTCCTCCTTGTGTCTATGTGCACTGATCCCTCTGCCATAGCTCATGGCTGCTCTAAATCATCACTGCTGAATTAAGGGACCAAACCCTGTTTCTGCCTCAAGCTGCTGGTGCAGCTTTAAGGAAGAGTTTCTGTGGGAGGGTGGATAAATGTTTATGTGGACCAGGTCAAGGAAAGCATCTGGGCTAAAACTAAGCTGGGGAAACAAGGAAGTTTTAGTTTGGACATTGATCCTGCTTTGTTTTGCTTTGGCTGTATGAATGCTTGTGTGCTGTGACAGGGAGGAAGGGGTGGCATGGGAATAGAAGGAAAAGTGAAAGGAGGCTGGGTGCTGTGGCAGCTCTCCACTCCATAGGATATCCCAAACAGGCTGTTAGAAATACTAGCATTGATAGTAAATCATTAAAGAACAAATGCACACTCTAATAACTGTATTCTCATCCTGCAGAGAGTAACACCTTACCCTAATACCTGTCATACACATTTTTTAACACCTGATTTTTTTAAACTTTTTTTTTTCAGACAATGGGCACTGCATATTGAGCAGGGGTGGAAGACTGAAGCCCACCTGGGGACAGAATGAGTTTAAAAGATGCTGACAGTGCAGTTTGCCAGGCAAAGGCAGCCTATAATCTTCATATTTACCCTCAACTCTCAACAGAAAATGCTCCCTGCTGCAAAGTGACAGCAACCAAGGACAGCACATCATCAGATGTCATCAAGGATGTGATTAATATCTTAAACTTGGATGTCTCCAAACATTACGTGCTCGTGGAGGTGAAAGAATCAGGTGGAGAAGAATGGGTACTTGACATCAACGATTCTCCTGTGCACAGGGTTTTGCTTTGGCCTCGCCGAGCTCAGGACGAGCACCCTCAGAAGGATGGGTACTACTTCCTGCTGCAGGAGAGGAACACTGATGGCACCATCAAGTATGTGCAGATGCAGCTGCTCTCCAAGGAGAGGGATGCTCGGCGCTTGGTGGAGAGGGGTTTTCTGCCCTGGCACCAGGAGGACTTTGATGACCTTTGCAATCTGCCCAACCTGACAGAGACAACGCTCCTGGAGAATCTCAAGTGCCGCTTCCTAAAGCACAGAATCTACACTTATGCAGGAAGTATCCTGATTGCAATTAACCCCTTCAAGTTCCTGCCCATTTATAACCCCAAGTATGTCAAGATGTATGAGAACCATCAGCTTGGGAAGTTGGAGCCTCATATTTTCGCCATTGCTGATGTGGCCTATCACACAATGCTTAAAAAACACGTTAATCAGTGCATTGTTATATCAGGTGAAAGTGGGTCTGGGAAAACCCAAAGCACAAACTTCTTAATTCACTGCCTCACGGCACTGAGCCAGAAAGGGTACGCCAGTGGTGTGGAGAGAACCATTCTGGGAGCTGGACCAGTTCTGGAGGTAAATTCAAGGCTCAAGTTGCCTTCTGTCCAAATTGATTTTTAAAAACTTCAGATGACTGCAGTTGAATGCTACTTTTGGGTTACCTGCTTGGTTCAGGCTTAAAATATCACTGGTTTAGGCTTGTCACTTGGTGTAGGTTTAAATGTCACCGAGCTGCAGTGGTGCTTGGCAGCGTTACCCGACTGCTTCTAATTGGTTTTCCTTATTATGTTCACTTGACTTCCTGTTGCTTGTAATTTGTATATGACTTAACTTTGCACCACTAAACACCAATAATCTGGGGCAGAGGTTCTGTGTGTTTTCCATCTGAAAGTTTCGATGGCATTTGAATCAAATTATAAGCAAATTTTTCATAAATATTGTTCCACTGAAATATCAACTGCTTGGTATGATCTCTGATGATTTGATAGCGATTTACTGAGCTCACTTTTTAAGGGAGTTATTTCTACAGCTGTTTGTGGAAGAAAGCAACGTTTTTAGTTGGGGAGAAAGTGGGAGACTGTTTTGACTTTTAATTATTACAGCATTTCCAACAGAAAGCAAAACTAAACATGTGAGAAGGAGGGGGTACAGCTGGCCTTGTGTTAGGTAATGTCAGGATAAACTTAAACTGATCTGTTAGGCCCTGTTACTCTCTTAAAGGAAGAACCCTGGAAGTGTGGATGGAAGTAATGCTCACCCATAACAAAATCTTCAACAGCAGAGAGCTTGAACACCCCCGTTGTAATTTTTAGGTTTAGTTTCAAATCTAGTAACACCTCCATAAAAAAGTTCAAGCTTTTTTTAAAGCTCTTCTGCAAAGAATGAATAATATATGCAAGTTCTTTTTTGTGTTGCTTTCAGCTGCTTGAAAGAAGAAGTAAAATTGAGGCTTGTTGGTTGCTGGAGTTCAAGTTTGCAGTTCTAAACAGAAAACAGGAAGGGGTCACAGTGGAAAGCCCTGTTTGATCAGCTGATCTCTTTGCTTTTGATAAATTTAAGTGTTTCATATCCTTGTCTGCAGACCTGGTACAGCTGTGTCAAACCAGGGATTTAACATTCTGAGTGCCTGTTTGTCTGCTGAGTGACAAATGCATGTTTTCCTGGGCTCAGAACCAAAATTCATGCATTTGTTGAAGTCACAGGCTGCTGTGTAAACCTGGACACGTTCATAAAGAGATTTTTTTTTTTTATGCTAAGACTGCTTAAGTACCACAATTTCTTCAGACTTCCACTGAGTATTTAGTAATACTTTTCTTGAGAAAACAGTCTTTCAGAATTGGATAGATGTTAATGTAAATTCAGTGTGCATCTAAAAGGTAGGTTTAGAAGACAAAAGGTGAAATCCAGTTATCCTGCTTTGCATTAGAGTTGATTCAGCTGACAATGAAGCTTCCATGTTTCCCAATTTCAGTCACTAAGCATAAACTTAAAAAAAGTCAACTCTTGGTCCTGGGGAGGGATGCACAGAAAGCTTGCATTGCTTTGTGGAAGTTAAACTGACTGCAGGCTCCTCTTAGAGCTGGTCACTTCTAAATGCATCTGTGGTGACTCACTTTGGGTTTTTACTGAAGGGAACTGAAGTGCTACAAGGGAATTTTTCTTAAATTGGTGTTTCTGGGGGTTTTTTGCACAAATGGTTTTGCAGTGTGCCCAGATTGCTTGAGAAGGTTCTGTTTAACTTTGAAGTTTTACTCTGAATTTTCATCAAAGTTGAAAATGTATTCTTGACTAAGAACTTCCATGATGTAGAAGTGGGTTGCATTCTGGGTCAGAACTTCCTCATTTTAGTGATCTCTTATTTTTCTGCTGCCTAAGTAAAATGGGGCTGTTTGTAGACTGACCTCTTCAAGGGGTTAAAGCAGCTGGAAACAGCTGGGTGAACAGAGAGGGGTGAGCACATTTAGGGTATTATGGAGGTAGATTTATAATTTTATCTTTTCATGCTTAGGGAATCAGAAACTTTTCTTACTGAATCCAGTTTCTGACTTGGCTGGTTAATCCAAGTTCAGATCTCTAAACAGTTTACAGACAAACTCTTGTTAATACTTTTGCTCCTTGATTACAATTTCTAGACTGAAGAATGGAGTTACAGCTGGGCCACGAAAGATTTGATGTTAAACGTTGCTTGATGTTGCCTTGTCAAACATCTGAGAGATGAAAGCCCTGATGCTGAGACAGTGTAGCTAAAAATTAACTGTGGTGACAGTGCAATTCTGTCACATGGGCTGTGAGAGGAGAGTGGTCATGGGGCAGCTCTGGCCTCAGACGCTTCCTGCTCCCATCTCAGCACTCGTCTGAGCTGTTTAAAAGGTTCCTTGTAGGGGAGCTCATAAGCAGAGATCAATTGCAATAAATCTGATTATGTTTGGCTCTGCTTGCAGCTTTCCAGAGAAAAGGGATCAGGAAGGGAGGCTGCTTCCATAGGCAGTGGTGCCCAAAGCTGAGCTTTGTGCTGATCTTTTGCAGCTCATGGACATTCAGTTGCCTTTCCTAGATAGGAATTGCTCTCAAATTATGGTTTGTTGTTTTAATTGTGTCTCCAGGCTAAGGGAATTAATCTCTAGACAAGAGCAGTTTCCTTAAAACTGGTGGGAAGATAAATATAAACTCTGTTTTAAGATACTCCTGAGCTTTTAAACCTTTTCTAAATTTAGCAATTAAAATGCAGTTCCCTGACTTGGAGCTTTGCCTTCCTGTATTGACTAAGTTCGAGTTAGTTATGATTGAAGTCCTAGGAAGGAATTTACACTTGGGAGCTATATGGGTCAAATTGGGAATAATGACTCAAACCTTTGTTTATTTTATAGACTCAAACAAGACAATTAAACCTTTCCATACATGCTGAAGGAGTTTCCAATAAATTTATATTTTCCTTTCATCAGGGAAAAATGGCTTAACTGCATGTTTCAGCTATAAAGTGCACAGCGTGCTATCTAAGACTGAATTTATTTTGGAAACTTAAAGCTGATTTATTCTTAAAGCTAGTTAGTAAAGTGGCAGAAAATTGAGTTAGGGGATGGGAGCATGTGCTGAGAGAACAGAGGGAATGGGAGCTTTGTTTTCTGGCAGCCGAGCTCCCCTTGGCTTTCTGTCTGTTGTTAAATTGTAACCCTCAGTGTCCCCTATTTATTACAGAATTGCAGTTACTTTTGGAGTGTGCTGAAAGTTCATTTCCCTGTGAAATGGGAGCTGAGGAGAGTTCAGACAGATGAAAATATTTGGGGTGACATAATTCTTCGTGTATTATTTTGAAAATCATTGCTTATTCCCATTTCAATGTGTTCTTGATTTCTCAATGATGCTTAACCAGTCTTTGGAAAGAATTAAGGGCAAAAAAATGGAAATTCCAACAGGAAGCTTTTATTAATTGGTCTTCTAAAGAATAATTATTATTGACAGCACAATCAGGTGGGGAGGAGATCAGATTTTATAGAACTCACCATAGTTATAAACTTTAAAAATTTAATCATAGCAAGTTTTATGCTTTACAATTCTGTGGAGAAGAGCAGAGCAATTTGCTGCCAGCTCTGTTTCCCTCATGGCTTTGGGATGAGATGGGCTGAAGCTCAGTGGAGCTCCAGCTCTGGTTTTCATTTCTCTTTGCCATCAAAGCCTGCACAAGCACCTCGTGGGTGTAGCCTGTTCTGTTCCAGGGAAAGTGCTTGTTTTGAGGTCATTATCTGCATGGCTTTGCTTTAAGAATCGTGATCAAAGGAGAAATGGAACTTCCTTTTTTTCATTTGCTTGGTTGGCACTGGTTTTTCTGGTAGAAATGTAGATGTTGCCTGCTTTTCCCTGCTGCACACAACTCCTGGGGAAAAATCACCTTGCTCTTCATTCAGTCCTGCCACGGGGACTGCTTGGAGCTCCCAGGACATCCCCAGCAGGAGGAGTTGCAGAATTACCCTGAATGCTGCAGTTTCCTCTTGGTGAGTGGATACTTCACAGCAAGCTTGTAAGGACCACGGTTAGAGCAAGTGCATCTCTGAAGGGGTAATTTCCTCTGCAGGGTGTGGAATTCGAGTCTCCCCTGTCCTTTGGCACATTTCTAGAAGCTGGGTCTGTGTGCAGTGTGGTTCTGCCGTGGAGCTGAGTGGTTTACATGAAATTCCCAATTGCTTTCTCAGATTTTGACAGTTCTTATGAAACACTTCAATGAGATTTTTGTTGTCTTCCTGAGGTACATTCTGAGAGCGTGTGTATGGGGGCTGGGATTTTGTTGGGGTTTTTTTAACAAATAAAAGGAGAATTCAGTGATTTTTCTGTATATTTTTATATCTATCCCTGTTGCAAGAGTTTTAAGTGGCAAGATCCAGTTTCTCTTGCATTCCAAGGTAAGGGGATGAGTTGAATGACTTCCTGCCTCCCAGAATAGGCTATCCCAGCTCTGATTCCTGCTGCCATTGCTCTGCTATTTTTGACTTACCCTTTTTAATACAGCTGATATTGTGCATTGGAATGATTTGGTTTTTTGGTTTTATTTGTCTTCTCATGGACCCACAAGGGAAAACAGTGAATGGATTTGCTTATATAAAGGATTAGTTATCTTTAGCTGAAATTTTCTTGTCCCCTCAGATCTTCTGAATTTATTTTGTACTCTTCAAAGTATTTTGAAGAACGTGGTAACAGTCATTAAAGTTAAATGTTACCAGAAAAAAATAGCCACCCAAATGTTACCTGACTTGGAATGTTCTTTAAAGAGTTGTAGATGTTAAAGGCTCTTCTGAGGAAACTGATACATGAAAACTTTCCTAAAAACTGTTAATATTAGGTCAGCTTTTAAGAATTTGCTGTATGCTTTGACTAAATACCAGACACATGAGATCATAAGAGCCTTTAGTTTTAAACTGTATTCATTGCTTACATGAGTAATCACCAAGAAAAGTTTTTCAGGAAGCTTGAGTTATGTGATTTCTTAACTCTATAATGCCAAAAATATTTATTAATAAAAAATAATGTTGCAGATGTAGCTGTACTATGGTTTGGCTTCTTGGACATAACTGGTGAACTGATAGTTCACTGGTGGATTAATGTGGAAAACTTTACAGAAATGTTTTCTGGGATCCTTTTGTAAGTCCATTACACTGCAGCCTGGCAAAGTTCACTGCAGCAGGTTTCCCAAAGCCCAGAATGGGAAGTTGGATGGTGTTTTACAGAGAGCAGGAGCTGAGGCACTGTCCTGGAGAGGAAGAGGGTTTGATTTACTGACAGTTCACTGTGCTGATGTCACAGGACTTTCACTGCTGCTTTGGCAACTGCAGGGAGCTGACCTGGATTTTATGCATCTATTAATATGCATATGTGTGCAAAATGGGCTCTGAAAAAAGGAAATCTGGGTGATTTTTGCTGGATAAATGCTGCAAAGAGATATTGGTGGCTGGGCAATGCTTGCTTTGAAAAATCTGAGTGGGGATGCTGTTGGCACTGGAATATGTGTGGTGTGATCTTGGAAAATCCAAAGCTGGAGCTCAGCCTCAGCCATCTGTGAGCACTTCTGGATACAAATCCTCTCCCTACTGAAGCCTGTTGATTTTTCTGGAGTTGTGGCACAGTTACTCTGCGCAGGAAGAGCTCCTTGAGCTTATTCCTTTAGGTCAGGGCTAACAGCTGCCTGAAGAATTATGGACATTCTCCCAGTTTATAGGAAGTTTTTCAGATCTTCTGAATGCAGATAGTGGGGGAAATCTGCTTGTGGGAGAGCTTGGAGAACCTGGTCTAGAATTAGTGGACCAAAAGTTCCACTGCAGCACTGCTGAAACTCTTAAAGTACTTTGGAAAAACCAAAACCAGAAGAGAAGGGAAGACTTTCAACACAGAGAAGTTGATAATGACAATGTTTTCCATGGAAATACCCCCTAATTGGCTGTGTCCAGCATGGCTGGGTGTACAGACAGCTCTGTGCTGTGTGCAGTGCATTCTCACATCCCTGGTGCTCTGGATGTGGGAGTGAGTGTCTCTGTGTGGAGGAAGAGATTACACAGCTCTGTGCAATCATTTCACAAATTATTTCACAAGGGTTCTGTATCAGGGAGGAGGATTTCCTAATGGAGGCTTTCATTGCTTGGGGCTTTAAAAGGAAATATCTGTGGCAGGAGATGCTGGGATAGTCTGCCCTGAGCAGGGTGTTTTGGCAAGTAATTGCATTTTGCTGAAGTTACCTTCTTTAGATGCTGTGTGGTAGAAGGGTGACAAGTTTCCCTTGCCCTTGGAACACATAGTTAAGAGATAAAGACATTCCCAATAACCAATGGTACTGGATTTTTACATCTACTAAGTTTCTTTTGTAGTTGTTGAGTGTGGCTCATGCAGAGGATTTTGTGTGTATTAGCAGCTGTCAGAGGATTCATGATCTGATAGAAGAACTAGAGATGCACAGTTAGGGTTTGTGCCACATGTGTTTTTTCTTTCCTAACACCTCATCATAAAACTCCCATTTCTCAGTGTTGTGTAGCAGAGTAGCTGCCCAATGAGTTGTTCTGTAAATCAAAATTTTTCTGTTTGTCATTTTCCTGTTATTTTGAATACACAACTTTGAAAATTCCTGGGCTAACTTTATAAATAAGATATTAATGTTCTGTCTCTCTTGAAGAAAAGTTGTTTCTTGAAGAAAAGTTTTTTCAGTGGTAGCAATTCATGAGGGAATAGGATATGATTTGTGACTTTTGTAAGGAAGAGTTGATTTCATGGTGGTTATGCTGTCTTCACCCTGTTTTCTCTGAGCTCCTAATTGTTGCAGAATGAGGCTGATTTGCACTCTCTAGCTGTGCTTACCTGTCCTGTACTCCTGAAGAGATCTAAAAGTGTTATTCCCTTCCCTCAGTCCCACAAATATTACTGCATGGGTGAAATAATAAACACATACAGTTGTGTGAGGAGCCTGGGGGTTTCCTAGGCTGCCTTTTTGGTGTTTGTGTGCTGCAGTTCCCCCACTATTCTGATTTATTCTGGAAGCAAACAGGAATCTGAACAACAAACAGAAGAGCTTAGGAAGCTGTGTGTTGATGAATTTGGTCTGATTGAAAATTAACTCATTTTGCTTTATTGCAGGCATTTGGAAATGCCAAAACAGCACATAACAATAACTCCAGTCGTTTTGGGAAGTTCATTCAAGTCAACTATTTAGAGAATGGTATTGTCCGGGGGTAAGTAGAGGGTGAGCTGATTCTGGGGGTGATCTCTGTGCTTTTAGGGACTGGGAAGCCTCTGTTGTACATAAAATGCTGCCTTGTTGAAGCTCTGCTCATAACTTGGTGCTGTGGAGTTTAAATTTCTGTAAACTGAGCTTTGTGGAATTGTCAGGTGATGCACAATATTCTGACTTTGCTGTACAGCTGGCTCAGGTTAAGAATCTGCTGCTGTGGCTTTACCTTCATGCTAAATGAAGGCTTTTGCATAACACCCCCTGCCCTCTCCATTTTGCATTGAAAAACAGAATTTTTCAGAGGAGTGAAGTGAAATAGATTTGAGGAAGCCATTTTAAAGGAAGAGTTTAAACATCAGTTAGAGACTTAAAGAAAGCTATAAAATTACTTAATCAAATGCTTATATCTGAAAGTCTTAAAACAGGAGCTATTTAATGCCTACATTTGCTGGTTCTGAGGGACTGTGGGGTGTCATGAGCAATCCCTGGCATTTATGCTCCAGTGTTTCTTTTCTTTGGATTTCTTCTCATTTGCAAGAACACGAGTGACTGGGAACTCTTCCACATGTGACTTCAGTATTATTCTGTATGAATTTAACATATTTTCAGACCCAGTCACACTAGTTCAGGAGATGGGTACAATTTGAATACACCTGTTTTGTCTCAGCCTGAGAAAAAGGTGCTCAAACTTCATCCTCAATCATTGTAACCTTTGTCAAGGACCTGGAATTATTGAGGTTACTTTGTCACCCTGTAAGGGGTTTGCTGGCTGGCTTCCATTCTGGGCTGACATCTTCACTGACATAAAAACCCAGCAGATTTGTTTTGATGAGAATCAGGCAGATATCTGGGATATTTCTGAGGTCTTGCCCTGGTATGCCTTGTCAGCTAATTGTTAATCTTCCAGGATAACCCACTGGTACCACTCTGTGGGCCTTGTTTCTGGTGGCAATTTTCATCAGCACTTTCCTTGCTTGGGTTGCCTGCTCTCAGTTATCTGCACTAAACCCAGGCACTGCAGAGAGGTGTTCCTTGGGTATTACTTTGTTCCAGTCACAATATAGGGCCTACTGAAATTCTTGATTTAGATTCAAGGTAGTGCCTAAGCTCTTCTCTTGCACATTTCAGTGCAGATCTCATTATTTGAACTCTCTTGGCAGTTGCCATCTGGTGTTTTCTGAGGTCTTTTCTTTCTACCTTCATGCTTATTTCATTTTCTGTGGCTCCTTAGGGCTGTGGTTGAAAAATACCTGCTTGAAAAATCTCGTCTGGTCTCTCAAGAAAAAGATGAAAGGTAAGAGAGAAATACATTTTCCAAGAGAGTTCACATCAATGCAGCAGTTTAAGAGCATCTGAATTATATAGAAAAAACCAAAAATCTACTGTATTTTTATGAGGGAAATGTATTGACTTGGCAGGAACTACCATGTCTTTTATTATTTGCTACTTGGAGTCAATGAGGAAGAGCGTAAAGAATTTCACCTCAAGCAACCTGAAGATTATTTCTACCTCAACCAGGTAAAGTGTGATTTACCAGTGCATTGGTAAGGATTGTCTGTGAGTTGTGTCAAAGATGAAAGGAAGGAGAATAGGTTCTACTGGGCCTTTTGTGATGTTTGGGTTTTGCTCTTTGCCTTTTTTTTGGATTTCTCTTTGCAGTATAACTTGAAAATTGAAGATGGGGAAGATCTTCGACATGAATTTGAGAGATTAAAACAAGCCATGGAGATGGTTGGCTTCCTTTCAGCAACAAAGAAACAGTAAGTGTAATTCTGTAAGCTTTTGTGACTGGCAGTTATTGTTCATGGGTTGCAGTGAGCAGTTGGGATCACACGTGGTTCTGGAGGGAGTGAGGAGGGCTGATTATTTGAGAGCTTACAGACTAATTCTTGAGGCAGAACTAGGTCTGCTAACCTATTTTAATGAACTCTCTTAAGAAAAATTCTGACCTAATTCAATTTTTCTTCCTTAGGATCTTTTCAATACTTTCAGCTATTCTGTATTTGGGCAACGTCACATACAAGAAGAAAGCCACGGGTCGGGATGAAGGATTGGATGTGGGACCTCCTGAAGTGTTGGACATTCTTTCCCAGCTGTTGAAAGTAGAGTATTTCTCTTTAGTATTAATTTGTGATACACCTGTTTGTCATGTTCTACCTCAGCATTTCACTCGGGTATCCCAATTGCTGTATCTAAATCTCCTTTGTGATACTTCCACAAAATTTATCTTGTGGGAAGGGAAACATGAAATTAGTGAGATTATTTGAGTTAGAGATGGAATATAACCTATAGCATGGAAGTAGAATTTGTTGACTCACCAGTCACAGAGATAAACAAGAATAGATTCAGTGTAGGTGTGTTCTTTGCCACCACAGGGAAACATCTGAATAAATGCAAACAGGGTAATTGAAACAAGTTGCAGGACTTGTAAAGCTGCTGATGGATGATAAATGTGGCTATTGTCAAAGAGCTTCTCTGAAGAAGTTGTATGTCCACTGCTGCAGTCAAATAACTCATTGAGGAGCTTAAGGGTGACAGCAACTCTTGTTCTCTCTTGTTTTGAAGGTTAAACGGGAAATCCTGGTAGAAGTGCTAACAAAAAGAAAAACTGTGACTGCTAATGATAAGCTTATTTTGCCATATAGTCTCAATGAGGTGAGTTAAAGGGCACTTTCAGAGTGATTTTAAGTAACTGAAAATTGCTTTTCTGGATTAAAAAAGCTATTATGGTACACTTTCACATTTTGTGAGGGATGGTTGGAAAGTTAGAAGTTAGAATTAAAGGCAAATTATGGTTTTATTTATCTCTGCTGGGGATGTAACCCATGAGTGACACTGGTTTGAAATGGAAATGGTTATTTTTCTAAGTGAAGTTCTGAAGATTGTTTGATCTGCAGGCAATAACAGCTCGTGATTCCATGGCAAAGTCCTTGTACAGTGCTCTGTTTGATTGGATTGTTCTGAGAATCAATCATGCACTCCTTAACAAGAAGGACATGGAGGAATCTGTTACAGTAAGTCTCTCACAAGATCAAGTCTTTGCAGGCACTTGTGTGTTTGGAGCTAACAGTCAAAGCTAGAGATGATGTGTTATGATATCTGGGATAAATTTTGATACTTCTCAAGCCCTTGGTAAATCTCTTGGTAATATTTAACCATCTCTGTTTTCACAGCAGACAGAACTATTAAATATTTGAAATCTTTTAGCAAAGACTGCCGTGCTTTCTGGACTGTTTATCTGTTGGGGGTTAAGGCACTGTATGACAGATTGGTAACTAGATTTCCACATCTTCTTTTAGTGTCTGTCCATTGGTGTACTTGATATTTTTGGATTTGAAGATTTTGAAACCAACAGTTTTGAGCAGTTCTGTATAAATTATGCAAATGAGCAACTTCAGTATTATTTCAATCAGCACATTTTCAAATTGGAGCAGGTAAGAAACAAGAGTCACTGTAGTGAAAACTTTTGTTTTTAATCAAGAGTTTATGTATTATGCAAACTTAGCCTCTATTCTGCAAAGCCTCATGGCATAATTGCTTGAATATTTCTGAAAGTCTTTTCCTTCATTATTGCTTGTTATTGTACAAATGATAGTGGGGTCTTTCTTTAGCAGGCTGGCACTAGGTTTCTGCTTGACTGCAAGAACTAAGATAACATTCAGGTGATCCCAGACAGAAGTCAGCTAAAACTGTGAACTTTGGTATTGGAAGTCTGTAGGGGAGGGGTTGGATTCAGGTGTTTTTGTTTTAATGGTTGGGAAAAAGCTTCTCTTATTTTTATCAGTCTGCAAGTATTTAATAACCAGTCTTTGCTGCTTCTCCCACCCAACTGCATCCAGGGGATACAACTGTGCTGTGGTTCTGAAATCCTGGTGTTACTGGCATGTGTTGAGTGACTTGTTTGCAGATGGTGTCATCTGACAGAGCACTCTGAGTGCTGCAGGAGCCACCAGATCCTCTTCCTGGACTGGGTTTTGTTGGGGGCTTGCTCCAGACTTAGTTTTTCTTCTGCTTTGTGCAGAAGAGAGGTTCTCAGGTCACTGCTGAAAGGAATTGTTCTCTAGTATGTGGTACTTTGTCAACAACTTTAGGCAAGCATTTTAAAGAAAATAAAATTACCAAACATCCAAACTTTGTCTGTAAACATAACGTTGAGGTCCCTGTTTTGTAGCTTAGGACAGAATTGACTATCCAGGCTGGCCAGAGTAAATAGTCACATTGTCTTCTTTTTTTTTTTCTAATGCCATTTTTCCAAATAAGCTTAATCCTTGAATAACCCATTTCCTGTATCTCTTGCAGCCTGAGGGCCCTCAGGGGGATCTCTATATCTTTTTAAAGAAAGGCTTTTTTGTCTGTGAAAAATGTCATTTCAGTTCTGTAACACGGTGTGCACTGTGTAGGGCAGACTGAATTCCACCTACTTAAAAATAATGCATTTATCATCATCATCATCTAGAACATGAGGGGTGCTCTTTGTCCTTTGTTAAATATAAAACTTACTTTATTTTCTGTGTGATTCTTTTCCTTTATAATTTTTTTTTACTTTAATCATTAACTTTTTCCTGTGGGTATTTACAGCATTAAGAAAATCTGATATTTTGCTTCTCTATCTTAGTGGGAAGCTTCTCTTGTCAAGTATTTGAGGGATTGTCACTTCAGCAGAGCTTCATGTTCTCTTGCCAGGGAGCTCCAAATATTCTGAGCCCAAGCAATATCCATTGGTTCCTTAGGGAAGTTCTGGTGCTGATGTTGTGTAGGCCTTAACTGCCTGTTTTGAAACTTCTGTTATTTCCTCTGACAGTGCAATATGAAAATTCTGGAACTTGATATTGAACTATTCTCATTTCCCGTAATACAAAAATTATGGAAGAGAAAATAGACTGGAACTGCTCTGTGTCTGCCCAGTTTTACTGGAGTGCTGTGGATGTAATGTCTGACTCCAGGGTCATAGGCTGCTGATTGCTGGGAAGGCAGAGCACAGCAGAACATTCCTTTCGCAGCTTTGGTTTTGAAATAGTTTTACCCCAAACAGACCCTGCTGAGTGACATGCCTGAGGACCTTTGATCTGTGCCACTATGCCTGTTCTTATGTTCTGGTTTATAAATGCTCCTTATTTTTGTCTCTGTTGCCTGAACTAACAAACTCCAATTGCTGTAGCTGTCCAAGGCTGTGTTTTAAGCACTTAAACCACAAGACATCAAAGGTCAGGGCACTGTACTGATAAGGGAATTTTCTTGAGCTACACAGGAGGAATATAAGAGTGAAGGGATCACTTGGCACAATATTGACTATACTGATAATGTGGCCTGCATTCACTTGATCAGCAAGAAGCCCACTGGCCTCTTTTATCTTCTGGATGAAGAAAGCAAGTAAGCAACAAACATCTTCTACAAAAACATTGGTGGCAGGAGGGAGGGAAGGACTGTGAAAGGGAACAGAAATACAGCCCTTGAAAAAGAAAAGGAATGTTGTGGGAAGCAAGGGGTTATTTATGATTTACACTGGAGTTTGCTTCTAATGACTCCAGTATGGTAGTAATATACATTGATGCTAAAACTGAACTTTGGCTTGTGCAAACTTAGGAACTTCCATGTTTGTGGCTTACCACGGAGCTGCAATTAAAGTAAAATGCATGTCTGTAAGTCTTTGGAGCATTAAGTAGTAAGTGTGGTAAATAGTTCATGTGGTGCTAACTAAATTTGGCTGGTGAAGTGGGAGGAAATATTGATGTACATTTGAAAGCTCAGAATATTCTGCTGTATATGGAGCTGCTTGGTTTGGGTCCAGAAACTGAGCCCACCTTTAAAATTCGATGTGTAGAGATCTTGAACAATTAACACTTTCCACAAGGAGCAATAGATGTTCATTCTATCATCCTAATAAACATATCTGTATTTGAGAAGTAACTGACCTCTTTTGTCTTGTATTCCCAGTTTTCCACATGCCACCAACCAAACTCTACTGGCAAAATTCAAACAGCAGCACGAGGAAAACAAGTTTTTTGTCGGAACCCCCGTAATGGAGCCTGCTTTTATTATTCGCCACTTTGCTGGCAAAGTGAAATACCAGATCAAAGTACGTGCTAGATCTGCTGGGCACAAAAATAATTCCTTGCCTTTCTAGGAGTGTATTGTCAGGATGTAGAAAATATGCTGGGAATGGGCTGGATGAGAAGGGTTCTCAGAGATACTTTGGGTTTGCTTTTGGGTGGCGGCATTGGCTGGCGGGCAACCCTCACTGTTACCCTGCCAAAACAAAACGAGCGAGCTTTCCCAAGAGCTTGCAGTTCCATGTGCCTGTTTTTCAGGATTTCAGGGAGAAAAACATGGATTACATGAGACCTGACATCGTGGCTCTGCTGCGCAGCAGCGACAGCGCCTTTGTGCGGGAGCTGATCGGGATGGACCCGGTGGCCGTGTTCCGCTGGGCCGTGCTGCGCGCAGCCATCCGTGCCATGGCCGTGTTCGCCCAGGCTGGCCGTGACAGGGCCCTGAAAATGGCAGGTGGGGCTGGGGAGCAGCAGGGATGGAATGGGAAAGGGCAGGTGGGACTGGGGAATGGCAGGGATGGAATGGGAAAGGGCAGGTGGGGCTGGGGAATGGCAGGGATGGAAT